>JAQJVL010000721.1:0-352500 GCA_035578905.1 Stictocephala bisonia
AAAAATATAACACGGTACCGTTCTATTATCCCCTGACATCAATAATACACTACACGAAAAATATAAATAACAATCACTAGGCCTAAACATAATAATTAACAATAACATAACTTAACCATAGGGACCTAACAAAATATAAAATCTAAAAAATATAACAATAAAATAAACTAATTAAATAAATAACAATAGATATCAACGTTTTCTTTTCTTTTTTTTCTTTTCTTAAATTTCAATATAATTATATATCCCTAGCAATGTCCCCATGGCTGTTTTGTCACTTTCAGTCTTTAGGCCTAGGCCTCAATAAAATAGTTCCACCACCATTCTTCTTTTTTTTATTTCTTTTTTTATAAATATTTATTTTCCACAAATCACCCCCAGCTCAGCCGCCGGGAAATAAGCTGGAACGCACTGACCTGAGGACAGAAGTCTTCTACCCAAAGAAGTAGAGAGGGCAGCACAGGGCAAACTTGCTCAATCACATGGTCCCCAGGCCAGGCTCGCAGTGTCGTAGGCAGAACTTTGCCCGGACGACCGGCTGAGGGTTGAACCGTCCTACTCAAGGACCCTGGAGTTTTAGTGTGTCTAGCCACTCATAACGAGATTCTGCAGGCAGCACAAGACAACTGACCAGACAGGCCAACCGGACAGACGCTGCTGGAACACGGAACGAAACGGAACTGGGCCAACGGCTACCAACGCAAAATGCAGAGCGTGAGCGAACTCAGGCAGCCTGGCAGACAACGACGAAAAAAGCGAAAAATGTACCGGTCAAAACGACCCGGTACAACCTCCCTCTGCAAAACCTCAACACACCCAGGCAGGGGAGAACTCGGTACCTCAGGGAAACAAACAGAAGAAGAAGAACCTCCAAAGAGTGGTGCTCCAAGGACGCCAAAGAGAATCTAAGAGGGGAAACCCCTCAAACAGGGAGCGAACTACCCTGACGGTCGGGCCCGACCAGAAAAGAGAGAAAGGAGACTCTCTCAGAACAGCCACCTAGGGCGCAGAGGTGATCAATCTCTTTGCCCCAAGAAACCCCCAGGAACACCAACTCCTGGATCAACCGTTCCCCGGAAAGCCTTAAGCTGGGACACATGGGCTTTCCTGAACACCCTGCCTGACTGGGGATCAACCAGCAGAGCAGTCACCGGTGACAAAAACCTGTCGATGCGGTGGGGACCAGACCACCGATAGCACAACTTGGCAGCTCTTCGTTCCGCGGCTGAACTGACCGGGTGAGCCTGACAAAGAACCAGATCTCCAACCTGAAAAGGGTTAGGAGTACGACCCTTATCATACCTCCTCCTTCCTCTCTCTCTAGCACGTAGCAGGTTGCGCCGAGCAGCCCGCCACGTGGACACTACGTCAGTGGCACCTGGCGTAGGTAGAAGATCCTCTAACCTCCTAAAGTTGGACAAAGGGTTGTTAGGAGGGTAGCCATGTAGAATTTCGAAGAGAGTGGCATTGTGACTCTCATGCTTGGAAGAATTGAAAGCAAGCTGGAGCCAAGAGAGACTCTCATCCCAGGTGTTCTGCTCCTCAGCATGGAAGGTAATAAGGGCAGACCGAAGATTGCGGTTGAACCGCTCTGCATGAGAAGGCTGTGGGTAATAAGGAGAGGTAGTCACATGCCTGATACCATTGCCAAAACAGAACCTACGAAACTCATGGGAGGTAAACTGGCTACCGTTGTCGGACACAAGAGTGGAAGGCACACCAAAGTGCTGGAAGAGTTGGGACTGGAGAGCACGGATGGTGAGCTTAGCCGTAGCACTCCGAAGTGGGAAAAGCCAAACGAACTTCGAGAAAGCATCCACACAAACAAGTAGGTAGGAGCTACCTGACTTGCTACGGGGAAAAGGACCCACGTAGTCGATGAACACCTTCTCAAAAGGACGCTCGGCCACCTCAGAAGATAACAACCCTAACCTTGCATTCTGACTAGGCTTGCTGAGAGAGCACAGGTGACAAGCCCGCACTCTGCCAGCAACATCCCGGTCCATGCCCTTCCAGATGAAGTACCTACGAATCTTAGCGATGGTCTTATGAATGCCAAGATGACCGCCCACAAGGGAAGAGTGATAATATTGAAAGACCATCGGAACTAGATGACCAGGCAGCACTACACGGGGTTCACCCCTCTGTCGAGGACGGCAACAGAGGACCCCTTTGGACAGAAAATAGGGAGGGTGGGCACCTCCCTCTTGAAGCTCACCTAAGATGACTGACAGCTCAGGATCTTTCTGCTGATGGGACAGTAGGTCGTCAAAAGCCAGAGGAAAATCCAGAAGAACAGCACCACACTGAGCAACAGCCTCAGTAGGTGGATCACTGGGTTCGTGATACATGCGGGAAAGAGCATCCGCGATGACATTCTGGGTACCCCTAAGATGTTGGACTCGGAACTTAAAGGCAGAAATTTTGACCCCCCAGCGACCAATTTTCCCGAGCTGTCTGGGATGGGCAAGAAGCCAAGACAGTGCCTGATTGTCTGTCTCCAGCAAGAACTCAGCGTGTTCCAAGAAACGCCGAAACTTGTCCGTACCAAAGACAACAGCCAGGCACTCTAACTCATAGATGGAAGAAGCTTTCCTTTCCTGGTGAGACAACGTCCTCGAAGCAAAAGCGATGGGCTGCCTGACCCCATCAAACTCCTGAGAAACAACAGCAGCAATGGCGGAGGAGGAGGCATCAGTCTGAAGAATAAATTCTCTGCTGAAATCAGGCATACGCAGGACAGGAGGTTGCATGATAGCCTCCTTGAGAGCATCAAAGGCAGTCTGCTGAGCTTGGCCCCACACAAAAGGGACACCTTTCTTACGCAGCTCGTTCAACGGGGCAGCAAGCTCGGCCACGTTAGGGATGAAGCGACGGTAAAAATTCACCATCCCCACAAAACGGGCAATCCCCTTGGCATCTCTGGTAGGAGGAAAATCCCGAATGCCCTGGGTCCTCGCAGGATCAATGCAGACGCCTCGAGAAGATATAAGATGACCCAGAAAAGAAATCTCAGGACGAGCAAAAGTGACTTTCTCTGGATTGACGGTAAGGCCAGCTGATTTGAGGCGACTAAGAACTTCCTCCAGATGTTGCATGTGTTCCCCGAAAGTCTCACTGTAGACAAGAAGATAGTCCAGGTAATTGAAAACAAACTTGAACTTCACATCATGGAAGATGGAATCAAGCAGACGAGTAAGAGTCTGGGCACCCACAGCAAGACCCATAGGAACCCTAGTGAACTGATAGAGATTCCAGGGAACACAGAAGCTAGTCATGGGCCGTGATTCCTTCTTCAATGGAATCTGATGGTAGGCCTGGTTCAAATCAAACACACTGAAAAACTTAGCCTTACCGAACCAATCAAACGCAGAATGCAAATCAGGCAGAGGTACCGAGTCAATAGCGACCTTAGCGTTGAGCCTCCGATAATCCATCACAAGCCTAGACTTACCATTAGGCTTGGGCACAAGAAAAGCTGGACTGGCATAAGCAGAACGAGACGGTTCAATCACACCCTTGCTCAGAAGATCTTCGATCATAGCCCTCATAACCTCCATCTTTGGGGGAGCAAGTTTGTACGGATGACTTCTAACTGGCTGAGAATCGGTGAGGTGGATCTCATACTCCAGAAGAGAAGTGACCCCAAGCTCAGCCGTAAGCACATCAGGGAACCGCAAACACAGCCTCCTAACGGCCTCCGCCTGCTCAGGGGGGAGATGACCAACTGGATCCACCTTGGGTTGTTCGGGCTCACAACCCACCTCTCTGACTGCAGGAGGGCAGTCAGAATCAGCTACTAGAGGCACCAAAACTCGCCGATTAAACTTGAAAAACATCTGGCACTTCTGGAGGTCAAGCACCATACCACTTTTAGAAATAAAGTCTGCCCCTAGGATACAGGAAACCGCCAGGTCCTTGGCAACAAGAAAACCCCACCTCCAGGAAAATCCTTCAATTTTAAAATGGAAAAACGCCTTTAGAATTATAGGTAGAGGAGTTTGGGATGCCGTCCAGCACGTAATAGAAGAAGGCTCGGTATGCCTGACAAGTCCTAAGGCGTCAAGGGACTCAAAAAGAGAAAGGCTGATGATACTGCATGCCGAACCAGAATCAAGAAGGGCTCGACACACCGTACCACCAAAAGATACAAAAACGCCAGGACACACCGAGGTGACCGCCCTAAGTCCCAGGGAAGCCATGCCAGCAAGGCCCGAAACATCCCCGACGCTCCTGCGATGGGCACGCGTCAGAGGCAAATGGCCACGGTCAGTCGCAACTACGCGGGGAGCTACTGTGGAGGCAACCCCCCGCGCTGAGCGTTTCCCGCCCCACGACCTCGAGCACGTGGACAGTCACGTCGAATGTGACCAGGTTGGCCACAAGCAAAACACAGAACAGGAGGCCGAGAACCACGACCCTCCACTGGCTGACTCACACCTAAAGACATAGCCGGTCGACGGGTGGGGAGAGCACGATGACTCTCAGAATCCCTCCCTTGCTGGTCTGAGAACTGCACGCTGCGCGAAACAATGCACAGCTGATGCAGCTCCCGAAAAGTCGAAGGAACACCAGCAAAAACCAATCTGCACCGTTCTTCAGGAGAAATGCCATCCAGGATGACACGAACGGTGTCAGCTTCAGAAAGGGTGAGGCGCAACGCTTGACGAGCTTCCTTGACTGAAGAGACATAGGCTGCCAGAGACTCGCCCCTACCCTGCGACCGATAAAATCTGTCCATGACCATCCTCTCCCTGAGTCGAATGGGAAGAAACGATGAAAGTAACTCTCGATGGAACGAGTCCACCGAGGCATCACTGGCCAAGACAGAACTCAGCAACTCCCCAACGGGACCTCTACAATACGGGAAAACCAGACGAAGCAAGTCCCCAGCCTGCATGCCGGGCATCTCACTAAGTCTGAGAAAGGCCACCAGAAACTTAAGAAGCTCCTCAGGATCCATCCCATCGATCACAGGGAGATTCTGGATCATGGGCGTGAGAGGGTTAGGCAGCTTGTGGTAGCTCAGCTGCAGAAGAGCAGGTGAACCCAAAGAAGTATTAGGAACGGCAGCTGGAGCCGAACCACAAGCAACCTCAACAGAAACGCCTGCAGGCTCAGAAGGAACCTCAGGCACAGTGAGAGCCGTTGTCTCAGCCTGCGGCCTCGACACGTTAGGCGAAAGCGCAAAAGTAGGCCGCTGACCCAGACCCGTAGGAGTCGTGGAACCGGAGAGTGCCTGAAAAATCTCCTCCAGCCTAGCCACACTCTCCAAGATCCACGCCCTTCCCGATGGCTCCAACCCCGGCGCCCGGTTGACCAGCCTTAAACGGGCAAGCAGATGCCCCAGACGTGCAAGGCGGCAGGCCCGGTCACGACCTACTGGAGGTTCCAACAGCAAATCCTCTAACACCCCTTCCCAATCTTCCACCTTCCGTTTACAAATCCCCAACTCATCACCAACCTCCAGCAGGTCAGACCAATCCACCGCCGTACCCGCGGACAACTGCTCCCGCAGCAACCTCCGGAGATTCAGAACATCACCCTCCGGAGTCACACCCCGCGACCTCAACTCGAAAATCAACTCCTCCTTGACTAGGAGCGCAACATTCTGCAGATAGGCCATCTCGTAAAACAAAATTCTCAACAGTACACAAAAAACGACAACTCCAGGGTCCAAGACGAACTAAACCCTCAGCCTACCGAGCCACTGCCGACCACTCCAATCCACCCATGAAACCCATTCAACAAAGTAACCAAGCGGATTGCCTAGGTTTTTTTTTTTTATTTTTTTTTATTTATTTATTTATTTTTTTACAGAGTTAAATGATTTATTGATTTATTTGGTTTTTAATTGTTTTTCTTTTTAATAATTATTTATTTGTTTCTTTTTTTTTTTTTTTTTTTTTTTTTTTTTTTTTTACGTATTACCAAGACACCTTGACGGTAGGTCGGCCATTCATGGCCTACTAACTGGCAAACACCCACGGTCAACAACCAAGAAAGAATTAAATTTTTTTTTTTTTTTTTTTTTTTTTTTTTTTTTATTATAGGCAACCACGCTCTGCTACCAATTGAGACCCATCCCCCCCACCAAAGCTGGAAAGCGTGCCAACCGGGGGATGGCTCAAACCAAGTCGAGCGATGGGATCACGGGTGGCAGTTGGAGGGTCCAAAATAACACTCGGCAGCTGAGCAAAACTAATTTATTACCAAAAAATCAACAAATAAGCAAAACTTGGCAGGCAGAAGGCCAAAACAAAATTAGGCAGAAGGCCACAATATTAACGGGCAGAAGGCCCCAATATAAATTAGCACTTAAATCAATAACCATAAACACTAAATTAACAAGATACAACACAATAACTACAGAAACAACAAACTCCACAAATACCAAAATTTAACAATCAATTTTTGTATGGCCTATCTGCAGTTTGGCCTGAGACTCCCAAAACGTAAGGAAAATTTATTAACAAAACTTTAAAAGGTGACAAACTTAGAAACAAATTTAGATAACCCCAAATAAAAGTGAAAATTTAGAAAACGTCTGGAAAACAACAATTAAACCGGCAATTTAGCCCACATATCCCTTGATTCCACCGAGGCCAGGGAGTAAGCCGGCATCCCTGGGCAGCTCCGAATTGAAAATTAAGCAAAGCACAATAATCCCCTTTTGGTGAAAGTTTAAAAAATTAAACAATTTAAAAAAAAATATAACACGGTACCGTTCTATTATCCCCTGACATCAATAATACACTACACGAAAAATATAAATAACAATCACTAGGCCTAAACATAATAATCAAAAATAACATAACTTAACCATAGGGACCTAACAAAATATAAAATCTAAAAAATATAACAATAAAATAAACTAATTAAATAAATAACAATAAATATCAACGTTTTCTTTTCTTTTTTTTCTTTTCTTAAATTTCAATATAATTATATATCCCTAGCAATGTCCCCATGGCTGTTTTGTCACTTTCAGTCTTTAGGCCTAGGCCTCAATAAAATAGTTCCACCACCATTCTTCTTTTTTTTATTTCTTTTTTTATAAATATTTATTTTCCACAAATCACCCCCAGCTCAGCCGCCGGGAAATAAGCTGGAACGCACTGACCTGAGGACAGAAGTCTTCTACCCAAAGAAGTAGAGAGGGCAGCACGGGGCAAACTTGCTCAATCACATGGTCCCCAGGCCAGGCTCGCAGTGTCGTAGGCAGAACTTTGCCCGGACGACCGGCTGAGGGTTGAACCGTCCTACTCAAGGACCCTGGAGTTTTAGTGTGTCTAGCCACTCATAACGAGATTCTGCAGGCAGCACAAGACAACTGACCAGACAGGCCAACCGGACAGACGCTGCTGGAACACGGAACGAAACGGAACTGGGCCAACGGCTACCAACGCAAAATGCAGAGCGTGAGCGAACTCAGGCAGCCTGGCAGACAACGACGAAAAAAGCGAAAAATGTACCGGTCAAAACGACCCGGTACACTAATAAGCCCTATCTTACACTTAACTTTAAGACATAATATTTGGCTAGTAAATTATGAAGGAGGTCTTATTTTACCAAGCGAAGTTACGACTAATAAGCCCTATCTTACACTTAACTTTAAGACATAATATTTGGCTAGTAAATTATGAAAGAGGTCTTATTTTACCAAGCGACGTTACGGCTAATAAGCCCTATCTTACACTTAACTTTAAGACATAATATTTGGCTAGTAAATTATGAAGGAGGTCTTATTTTACCAAGCGAAATTATGACTAATAAGCCCTATCTTACACTTAACTTTAAGACATAATATTTGGCTAGTAAATTATGAAAGAGGTCTTATTTTACCAAGCGACGTTACGGCTAATAAGCCCTATCTTACACTTAACTTTAAGACATAATATTTGGCTAGCAAATTATGAAAGAGGTCTTATTTTACCAAGCGACGTTACGGCTAATAAGCCCTATCTTACACTTAACTTTAAGACATAATATTTGGCTAGTAAATTATGAAAGAGGTCTTATTTTACCAAGCGACGTTACGGCTAATAAGCCCTATCTTACACTTAACTTTAAGACATAATATTTGGCTAGTAAATTATGAAGGAGGTCTTATTTTACCAAGCGAAGTTACGACTAATAAGCCCTATCTTACACTTAACTTTAAGACATAATATTTGGCTAGTAAATTATGAAAGAGGTCTTATTTTACCAAGCGACGTTACGGCTAATAAGCCCTATCTTACACTTAACTTTAAGACATAATATTTGGCTAGTAAATTATGAAGGAGGTCTTATTTTACCAAGCGAAGTTATGACTAATAAGCCCTATCTTACACTTAACTTTAAGACATAATATTTGGCTAGTAAATTATGAAAGAGGTCTTATTTTACCAAGCGACGTTACGGCTAATAAGCCCTATCTTACACTTAACTTTAAGACATAATATTTGGCTAGTAAATTATGAAAGAGGTCTTATTTTACCAAGCGACGTTACGGCTAATAAGCCCTATCTTACACTTAACTTTAAGACATAATATTTGGCTAGTAAATTATGAAGGAGGTCTTATTTTACTAGGTTAAGGCTAAAAGACCCTTATCTTAACTCATAATTTGGCAAACGTTTGTTATAAATTAAAATAAAATCATTTTATATACGATGAATGCATTTTTTTATGGATTAAGTACGTAATAATTTTTGTCTCGCATGTTGAAGAACGTAACCTTATATTTGGGGAGTTGTAGAACAAGTGATATTCAAAATTCAGTCATTGTGGATAAGCTTGAGTTCCTATAAGCTTAAATGTAGCCTAAATAAATCATAGTAATTTTTTATAGTGTAGGAATCACTTGTTTGCAGTTTCTACTAACAAATCAAAACTCATTCATTTTTTTCCTTTATCATATGTAGTTTTCTTTATTTAAAGGTAGTATTTTTTTAATTGCATTCATAAAGTAGGATCTCAGTATGTTTTTATTTAAGATCATTATAATGTGCAGTACCATTGCTGGAAAATGTATAAATAATTATACGTAATTAACTCGACGTACAGTCAGTTTATATTCACTATATGTACTAAATATGAATTGGGAGCAAAAGCCGAATCGTAATGTTTAATTTTTCCGAAAGAGCATTTTCATAACGATTAAGAACCTTCATTAGGCCTGTAATAGCAACTTTTTTATTATAGACTTACCTTGCCCATACTGTGGTCCAGTATCTAAGGGAAGTTTCCAATTAGTTAGAGATTACGGACAAGCTATCCGTTAAGTAGAGAAAGAGTTTTATTTAATATCCTAAAAGCTTTTTCCTTAAGATAGCCAGCTTTTCCATAATGTATCAGAATTATTGTCAGCACAACATAAATGTAGCCTAAATCAGATGCTTTTGTGTTTAAACTGCATTGTTTGTGTTTTTATTTATAATGTACGCCATATATTGTGGATCACAACTTAATAATAGGAGCTTTTAACTTAAATTAAAACAATCATAACCTTATATTCCTTCATGTTCACCTTTAAACACGTACATAATTGTGTTTGTGTCTAATATCTAATAATGTTGTGATTATCTGATAGTAATCTCGTACCGAAAAATTCAAGAATAAAGATAGAGAAAATTTTAAAATCTTTTTCCAAATATAACTTTTTCAGTTATTTGAACTTTGGTCACGGAACACCTGTATATTACCTTAGGGACACACCAAAAGTGTCCAAAGGATTCTGAGAGTTTCTTCCTTTGGGAGCTCACATGACTTTCGTTAACATATTTTACTGTTGTATGGTACAAACTTGTCACCGTACTGTGTGTTCAGGATATAAATTATACACGTATGCATGGGAAGAATAGCTATAGTTTTAATAGTCATAATCTTTGAAAATGTAATGCAGATCTTAAGAATATACTTTATCTTTAAAATAAATAAATCGAAAATTATACTTATCTTTTAAGAAAACAACAAAAAACTACGCAAGCAGTAACCCTAAAAACCAAGACACTGGGTGAATTATTTAAATTTACACTCAGAAAAAATATAACATGGTATAAACATTTGTAGACTCAGTAGGCTTCGGACTGTGGTATTTCCAAGGTTCAAATCTCCAACTGAGATTTACTAGTCGGTACTTCAGTCGTTGAATGAAGGTTACATACAGGCATGCAGACCATTTTAGTTTCCTAAAGTGTACGAAGGATATCTCAGTGAGGGCGTAAATCTAATTGCTAGTGAGTAAAGTTTTGTTTTCATTAAAAAAATTACAAGAAATATGAACACTTTTAACTAAACACATAACAATATTTAACTCACTCCCCCCTAAAAAAATATATAGATACATTACCACAAATATAATTACAAGCAAAAACCATATTGTTCTATGAATAACATGTTATTACAGCCGTACTGGCTTTAACAATTCTTTCTGAACTTGAGAATTACGTAAACTACGTGAGTACCGTTAATATCACTGTTAACACTTATATACTTTGATTCAGTATTCATTTTTTTATGTAAACCTCATATGTATCATACACAATTAAAATACTCAACTTTATACAATATATTCAGAAAAAAAATTTCATAAAGCTTGATTTTTTACTACCATAAAATTAATACTAGAATACTATAAAAGAAAGACTTTATACGTTAGATATTTCAATGTGAAACATGGAAAAGTAAATGGTGGAAACATGATTATTGAACAAAGAAGGGTTCAGAGATGGGACGGTTACACAACTGCTTTGCCTATATGAAAATAAGATGAGGGGAAACAATGAGAACGGCCGAACAAAGGATTACAACAAAAACCAGTAAACAATGAAGATGTAGTGTACCTCGTTATCGCGGGAAATGAAAGGTTTTACCATTGTCTTTTTGTGCATTGCTCAGTGATCAACCGACGTGTCGTAGTAAACAGTTGTTGAATGTAATGATGTAAACTCATGTACAGTTGCAACCCTTAGGGAACCGTTTCACTTCACGAACAATGCCACACGTGGGTTTCTATTTCAACCATTCCATCAGTAACAATGATCGTATTGTAACAATTTAAGTATCCTTTGGTAGGTGAAACACTACTTCGGTGGACCATCGGTTGAGATTTATTATGAATGGAACATGTTTACAATTTATCTTTTAGTAAATATGTGAAACTATGAATGTCACTCATAACGAAAAAAAGAAAACGCATAATAGTCCAATGCATACTGTGGTCTACTTAAATTAGTTTCCATTGTTGGTGTGTAAGAAAAAGGTATGAAGGATAAATAAATATAATTTTGATAACATTCCATTTTTATTTTGAATTCCAATTTTTGAACACCTGTTTTACGTATATTTAAGAACCACACTCCAAATATTTTGGCTCATTTTTATTATATTCTAGGCACATAATACACCGATAACCATATTTTAATGTACTGGTATCTCAAATTAAATTTAATGTTCTTTAAATTAAGCACTGCAATAATCTTTAAAACATTTCGTGCTGTTTTCTTTTGTTTATTATTCACTATTTCTGTCGTAAAATACAAACTAAATCCAAACAAATTGTTGAAAAGATAAGAGAAATATTATTTTCGGTATTGAAATCTGTTGAAATATTAATTAATCAGTAAACAGTAAATAGTAAAACGTCAGTATTCAGCGCTGATCAAAATGACATTCATGTCAAAGGTTCTTCCACTCGTGTTCAACAAATCATCCAATAAGGGTTGTAAGTAATATATTAACAAAAACAATATCGTTGTTTGTAAAAGTTAAGAAAGTCAGACGGCATCACGTCCACCTGTGTATTCCCCTGGAGGTTTTTCGTCAAAAGGGTTCTGTAATCTCTATCCCAAGGGATCTACCCGGACTTTGCTCAACAAATTCCTGAACTCCAGTAAAGTTTCATCCGTTGCCAGATATAACGTAATTGTGCTAGATATAGTTTTAAGGTAATAAAGAATTGCATTTTTAATTATTTAAATACTCCAGTCAAAAATTACTTCCCATTGAATATAAATTAATAAATAAACAATAAAATAAATTTTATTTAGCAAAAAATAATATCAATCAAAACCTTTTGAGGACACCCTATAGTGTATAGAATATTATGCAGAGTGTTCAGTAAAATGTTTCAGTAATTTGGGATGTTATTGTACACAGAAAAATGAGCAAAGCACTTCATATGAAGGTATGTCCTAAAACCTTTAGTTTTCCGTCTATCTGTCTTTATACGTGTTTTTCATAAACATTCATAACTTTCCGTCCACTGAAGGTACAATTGTAAAACATCATTATTGTACTACCCTTTAATAGTTATATTTTTATTTTTAATGTAAAAAAAACTTGTTCTAACTGAAATATCTAAAAAATGAGTAGTTTTACAAACAAAATGCTATAAAAATATTTTGTAGTAAATCTTATCTTAATATTCATAGTTTTATTTTTAAAAAAACGAATAAAAAACATCTGAATTATGCTGCAAAACGTAAAACATTTACAGCATTAACCAAAGGCTAGTGCGGTTTTAAATATGTGTATACTTTGAACAGCTGATTTCATGTCAAACTGCTATTTCATATGAACAGCAGTTTATTTATGCTATTACCATTAGTTTTGGTTTCCATTGTTGGCATTATTCATTAGTAACAAAAAGAACACTGTCATGTACACGTTTATTGTGGGTGTTTCTGTAAAGTTTTTTATTGTATTGTTAGTTTTAATTATGTTGTATTTGTAATTTATTTTCTTACGACATAGTTCTTTTCTATTGTATTCATAGTTTTCTTTTATTAACAACTAATGGCAGATAATGTCATGTACAACTTTACCAACTCAGAAATGGCAGTTATGCATTTGATGTATGGCATGGCTCATTGTAGTAGTACTCAAGCGAGTAAGCTGTACCTGGAACGTTTTACAAATCGTGTTATACCTTATTATACAACTTTTACAAAGCTCCATCAAATACTTGTAGAGATAGGAGGCTTTAATCACCAAAGAAAAGGTAACTCAGGCCGACCGGTTTCAGTAAGAATTTCTTAATTGGAATGGGAACTAAACCAAATATTAATACTATAGATAACAGCTGTTCATATGAAATAGCAATATGAGATAAAATCAATTGTTCAAAGTATATGCATATTTAAAACCACACTAGCATTTGTTTAATTTGTGCTGTAAAACACTTTTTTATGTTTTGCAGCATAACTGAGCTTTTTTTTCAGTTTTTGTTGAAAAAACACTGAATATTATAATAAGAGTTACTAATAAACATTATTCTTGCATTTTGTTTGTAAAATTAATCATTTTTTTTAGATATTTCAATTAGAAAAAATTAATCGTCCGCCATTTTGAAACGGGTGGAGAGTAACTTTTTTAATGACGAAATTCTGACAAGCCTGATGTTGCTAATTTATCCATCCTACACAACATCCGAACCGAGTCACCATAAAAAATAACATTACAGACTACCTTGATGAAGTCTACACAAATAGAAACCATTGTTTGGTCACAAAATAAGGCTAAGGACAGAAAATAATGCATACGATATTCACACAGTTTAACATTTAAGGTTGTGCGATTGGTTTTGGTTGGGTTAATTATTTCCCAATTTTATAGTAAAAATTAGTTAATGTACCTTCCCTGGAGACAGGAAAAATACAAATAAAGTTTAACCACTACACACGAACTTGAGGCCTTATGAAGTGGTGAATTTAACAGATTTTTATTCAACTAGAAGACATAACCATTCAAAGTAGAAATTTATTTTTTTATAAACTGCGTTTTTTACACATAACTGAAGAAATTAAAATGTCTTTCATTAAAAAAAGTAAAAAAATAAAAATTTTAAAGGAAATAAATACCTTCTAAAGCACAACATTTACAAGCAAATGTTTTTTTAATATACAATATTTATTTAAGGAATGTAATTAAATTATTTCCCCGAGACAGCTAAATAAGGAAAGAGCAGAATTAAAAGGAACATAATCACTCCAATGTGCATTGTTTCGTAAAAGCCAACGCTAAGAAGGAAGAATGAATCGCAGCTTCTTGTTGGATAAGCTGAGCTAAATTACAGAGGCACCACTAAAGAGTCTGTTTTTAACTTCGCAAACATTAAGACAGATTCAGTTTTATTCAAGTTTTCTCGTTAAGTAATTATTTAATAATAACTAAAACACTTTATTTTTTAAACTATTTATATTTTAGGGCATATTTTAATTGAAAGGGCCCGATAATAGAGGTGTGGGCGATCATGAATTAAAATTTAACATAGACAAGAGTGTGTCATTTATTAATTTATTTGTATTGTTTCTTAGAGACTTGTTTTTTTAAAGGTAACAGCCAGTGTAAATACGGTTCCAACAGGTTATTGTGGAATCCAAACCACGTAATTTAGTCGTTAACCCTTTGGCTACCCTTCAAAGAAATCTTTGTTTATTTTTACGGAAAACTGATTCTCTACGATATAATCGGTGTTGCGTAGTTAATTAATAGAGAAATAATTTTTTTATCCTTGTGAAATTTGTTTTGATAATAACACAAATAAATATACTTTTTTACATTGGTTTCAATACCTTATTGTACACTTATTTTATAATATACGTCTTTGGTCTTGGGTGCTATTGCTAAGTGACTACAATTCTCATTGCGTTGTGTGTTTATTTATGATGTGACGTTATTTGTGCGAGTGTTTTGATTTATTGTTTCATTCAACACGAGTGGACGTAAATCACCAGTTAGTGAGTTGAACTTTGCAGCAGAATCGAACTAAATGTTCATTTTGGTGATAGTGAAGTGGAGAACGGGGCTTATAATATTGATAAGTGTAGCAATGTTATAGTAGTAACGGATTACTTTCAATAGACGGCACTGATGATGACATAAGTAAAGTACACCATGAGGTACAATGTATTCTTAAGACCTAGTGTACCCTATGAAACGTCAAACAACCCATTACAACTAAGACTAATGTAGTGGTAGGTTACAGGTAGTAGGGCTTCTTATCGTAATAGATGTAGGGTTAAAAGAGGTATATCATAATAGGCCAAGACAAACTGTAC
The DNA here is from genome assembly GCA_035578905.1 of Stictocephala bisonia. Classification (NCBI taxonomy): domain Eukaryota; kingdom Metazoa; phylum Arthropoda; class Insecta; order Hemiptera; family Membracidae; genus Stictocephala; species Stictocephala bisonia. Next base: position 15,048 of record JAQJVL010000721.1, read on the forward strand.
CTGCAGATAATGACATTACCTGGGAGAGAGTAGGTGAAGAAACTGATCAGTCGTACAACCACAACGTTACTTTTTCTGAAGTAAGCGGACCAAAACATTGTCCTGCTATAAATTCCAATCCTGTTGATTATTTATTATTATTTATCGACAGAGTTTGTTAGTGATACAAATTGTTATGCAAGGCAAAACATAAACCAACATAACTTGTGTCGATTCAGCTGAGCTAAACAATTAGTTGACACCACTGTTCTACAAGTAAATGCAATTTTAGCTATTGCATATTGGAATGATTCGTAAACCTAGTATTGAACGTTATTGGGACTGAGATTATTATATTAAAGAAACTCCTTTTTATTTCTAAAAATAATCACTATACGTTGATTCCAACAAATTTTAAAACCTTTTTACAATATCGTGAAATATGGAAAGATCCCTGTTACTAGTTTCAGCCAATTATAGACCGTGCCAACAGATTATTTACATTGTAATTATAACCCTTCACAGGCTTTATCAATTGATGAACTGTTGGTTGGCATTAAGAAATGGATTGCTTTGACGCAGAACATCCCTAAAAAAAACACCAAAAATGAGGTATAAAGCTGTGGGTGACTCGTTAGGTCGTTGTATTTTGTTGCTACAAGGGAGCAAAAATGTATAAATGATTGTAGAAACATGTCTAGCAAGTAATGTTGTAGGGTCATCACATATACTTGGACAATTATTTTACCTCTGTTATTGGCCAACATTCTGACAAGCCTGATGATACTCACTTCTCCCTCCTATTCCTACCTTTTCCGAACTGGGTTACCTTAAAAAAGGACATTCCAGACTACCATGATGGGGCCATTGGCTGTAGAAACTGGAGAAGCCGGAAGCAATCCCTGGGCTTAGGACCGCTATAAGAGCTTATAGGAAAATACGTTCCACGTAGTGAACTCATCCGTTCTAGTTCTTTTCAATCCTAAGTAACGGATTAAGCACTATTTTTCCTGCCTTTATTGGTTAAAAATAATGTTGAAACTCAACCTGTTTTAAAACATTTCTAATATAATTAATATTCGTGATTGCATCCGTTAGTGTTTGTTCTCTCAATTACTCGGTAAAACTGAGGTAAACGATTCAATATACAATGTAACACAAATAAAACATAGAAATAATTGTACTTTAAGGAAGAGAGACTACAAGAAAGAATATTAGACAGTGTTTATTAACTGTATGCTTAGTAAACAAGTCTATATGAAACGAAATAGGAATGTTATGTACAATTACTTGCATATCTATCTTTAATCTTGTTTTTCTATAGAATTACAACAATTTATTTTGTCCACAATCCTAATAATGGTCAATACATAATGATTTGAAGATACAATTTATTAAAATATATTCACAATTATAATAGTTAACTACCGTCAAAAACAATAGACCATGTAAAGATCTAGCTACACACTAAGAAAGTGTGAAAAAGTATTTATTAGGTTGATTTTGGCTTTGTATTATATTCAGAAAACATTTAACCAACTTTTACTATTAGTAACCCTTAATGTTTGTTGGTAGTAGAAATATATTTATGGTTTCTACGTTTTAGACATTACATTTGGAATTGTGTTACCGGCTTTAAAAGAGTTTTTATTTGTTTATAAAAAGCAGTAAGTTGAAAGAATAATAAAAATTGCAATATCTTAAAGATGTTTAAAACAAGTCTTGAATATGAATATCAAACAAATATACACTGTTAAAATAGTAATAAAGATCTGTCTTATGCAAATATTTGTAATGTTTGTATAATGTTTTGCAGTCTACGTTTTCTGAACTCCTCTTTATTAGGTGTTCATAAACAAGTTATTCAATGACAAATTACTGTATAACAAACTGTAAAAAGGTAAACACGTACAATGGAAGTCTTTCTGCTTACGTTGATTACAGGCTTTCTAAGAATTATAGGTCCCATAATACTGAATCGTAATAAACAAATTATATATATATATATAATTTCCTTTTATTTAAATTCGTAGTTGCAAAAGATTCTATTAAAATACATGTTATTCAATAACAATTTATGTAGAATATTTTACATACAACTCCTGTGCTAAGAAATAAATTATTCCTAGACGAAAGTTAAGTAGCTTTACTGTGAAGGACTTTAAGTGCAGTGGAGTCCAAACTTCTCGGCTCTTTTGTTGTCTCAGTTAATCCAACAATAAGCTCCAACTGACTGATTTTCTTCTCGGCGTTAACTTTCACGAAACAATGAACACGGGCATGGTGTATTTTCTCTATCTTCTCATTTTTAGTACTTATTTAAATCTTATACTTTAATTGCCAACATTAAAAAAGTGCAAACAGTATAATGCTGTCACTAAATATACAATAACATATTATTAATTATAATAAATATTTTTGGTTTAATTAATTTATATTTTATTACTTAGTGTTTTTAAGAGTTTGTTTTAACTATTTACGAGTCATAATATCCATTAAGTTTTGTGAGAAACCTTAAATAGCTTACAGAATAAACTTAGCCATAAGGTGCATGTATGTATGTAACAAGATATCGGATCTTAAAAGTATTATCAGAGGAAACATAAGTACGAATATACTATACAATACTACGACCAGTGCTTCTATATAACACATAAAGTAATAATGTTTTAGAGTAGAGTATTGAGAAATACCTATGTCCATAAACTTCAGAGTGGAAAGTGGAAACGTAAGCATAACCTACAGATAAGAAGGAGATAAAACACCTATGACGTAATAGTACACATAAAATCAAAATTGAGATGTCCTGGACAGGTGTGGCGCAGGGACCAAGGGTCGCTACAGAAAAGATCAGGGACGGGAAGACTGGAAGGAAGGTGACGTCTCGTTAGACCAAACAGATTGGTGGGATTGCGTCAAGACTGAAGATGAAGTGGACAGAGGAAGGTGGAGTATCTTTGGGCATCATTGGCTATAGGAGTACTAGTATGTAAGTATTACTGCCACTTATAGTGTAACATGTGCAGACATAATATCCACGTGTAGTACACACGTATGTTCTTAAAACGGGGACAAATGTCACATAATCTTAACTGAGTATAAGGTGGAGGGGGTGGGGGTACGACGCTTGCACGTAGTTTTGTGTACCCTAAACGACATGGTTCATCAAGTAAAGTGTACGTCCATGTGAAATCTATGAACTGATCAAAAACCTTCATTAATGTAACTATACAAAAACTTAAATTTGGTGTGTGGTCAAAAATAAGACTACAGTCCACCATTGTACTGAGCGAGGCATCAGATTCATCTAATTAAGCTAGACAAATCCCGATATTACGCTATATTTGTGAACACATGATGTAGTATTGCTACATTTGTGGAGACTTCCACCTCCTAAATGGTTTTAAAACTAACCGTGGTAGTGTATATGATATATTCTCACACTTGTTAAACAATTATAAACAGAGGAGGTAATCACGTGACTTGAATTAACCTAACCTTCATAATTAGTTTAATGAATGTATATTATTTAATTTATTTAATATATTTTCATTTAAATCACACTAAAAAGTTTTATCACACTTTTTACTAATAAATAAATAATTAGGTTAAAATAATAATGAAAACTTACCTTTTTTAACATTATTATTAACTATTGCAAATTCAGTTTCATATAATGTTAGTTAATATCTGATAATCCCTTAGGCAGTTATGTGTAGTTAGCCTGACATGGAACTGTGGTCGATGGCTGATAGTTTATTCCTTCGCCACCCTTAAGGCTTTAATGCCAGACCCCTGTATATCGTTTTCCTAAGAAGCTGTTTGAACTTTAGACCCAACTCCAAAGAAAGCAAACATGATGAATTTTAAGTCATATAAGCCTCTGAGACGTGAAGCTTGAACTAGAAGGAATGGAGTTATGTGGAAGCAGTGAAAATGTGATTTCTGAGAAGATGTTTGGAGAAAACATTAAGATAAAAATAATAAGTATGCCGGAAGTAAATATTTAACGATAATATGGCCATGTCAAAAGAATGGGGGAGGATACGTTGCCAAGGAAATATTAGAAATTAGGGAAGGAAAAAACCTAAAGGAATACCTAGAAAGAGATTGTTGGAGGATATCAAAGAATATTGGTAGAAGGGGAAGCAGCAGGAAATAGATCAAGGAAGAGATGAGTTGGTCAGACATAAGAAAATGGAGAGCACTTGTCAAGACCCAGACCTAGTGAACTGGAACGGGATCAGGAATTTATGTGTGTGATGAGGCCATACTTAGGATCTATTCTCTAATACAGAAGCAGTAGACTGGCAATGACAACTCGCAGTACTATTGTATATATCAAGGTAAGTAGAAGTAAAACACAAAATGTTATATAACTGTAGTTACCGAACTTCTAAATCACCTTACAGTGAAACCTAGAGTAAAGTGCCTGGCTGAGACTACTTGGACAGTTATAATACCACAATATCTACAAGTGAATTACACAATTCCGCAACTGATCAACTGTTAAAAAAAACCAGATTTTTACTTAGCAATTGTTATGAAAACTATAATTAATGTAAGTATACGACTTTAATAATAAAAATTAACTAGCTACAGACATTTAATATTATCACCCTTAAATTTGATCAAACTCGTTTGTATTTAAACGTCTTCTGTGTGTGGTTTAGTACTAAATAAATGTAGCCAACATACTATTTTCTGTATATTATTGAAAACAAAGTTACGTTAATAATATTGGTAAGTTTTTGGACATTTCCAGTGCTTCAAGTGTTTGAATAGTGGAACAAATATTTGTATATGTACCATAGTGTAGTAGTTATCACCTGAAGGAAATTGTCGATGTGTTGAGTTACTTTTAGAAACACTTGGATCTTTGGAAATCACCAAAAAATTTAACAATATGAACAATTAAACGCTAACAAATAGTTTTAAAACAACATACGCTGATAAAGTGGTAGTTACCATGTTTTGTCGATATTATAATGAGTGGTCTAAGCTTGAATTCCTCATCCAGACGAATATGTGAAGTTTACGACTGAGCATTAAGGTTTCTTTAGCTAAATCCATCCTACAAATACAGCTGACCACCATGAAGTTTGACCGTGGTGAAATACTGTACAAGATATACATGTAGACTAGGTAGATGGTAGGCCGTGTGCTGGCGGTCCAGTTGCAAGCTCCTCCCACTAAGTCATTAACAGCAGTAACCAAATTGGTAGTTCTGCTTGCTTAGGTCACGTGACTTTTTATAGTCAGTACAACACAGTTCAGATATCTAGTGTAATTATTCTCAAAAACTTTGGTTATATTTTATTCATCTAGTGGCCAAATAGTTATTTACAACAATGTTCATTATATTATATTAATCTAGTGGCCAAATAGTTATTTTCAAGAATGTTCAAAAGCATTAAAGTATATTAAGTAATGAGGATATTTTTTGTTTGAAAAAGTTTTACAATAATTGGTTGTGCAGCATTACCACAGAATGAGCATGCTATAAAACTATATGTAATGCTATTACGTAAAAAAATGATAGAGTAAAAATTCTAAGACAAACATTCACTTCAATTAATTTTAAATGAAACATAATTTGTCATATATTATCAAATTTAAAGCTATGGTTATCAATTAACTAAAATTTTTAATAATTAATGAATCCTGTTAGTTAAAAAAGGCTTTTTGTTACATATACGTTTGTAATAAATCAAAATGTTATCCGAAAACCTGAATGTACTATATGTTATTGTACACTGGGTCGGCACTGGTGGTGCAGTGATGTAACCCAGCTACTAGGGGACAAAGTGTTTGGGAGATTATAAGCAATTGTGTAGGGAAGAGAACTGAGTGTCAGACTCAGCAGTTAGCTGAAAATCAGACCAAAACTACTTGGTCCAGATTCCACGTAAAGCTGTAGGCTGCATAGTTGACTTAACTATTGGGCTATTAATAAATAATCCTTTCTGGTAAAAGCCAAACCCGGATAGTAACAATGACTACACTCCTTCTTCTACTCGCATCACACTCATTTACAGCTCATATTCACCCATATCTCTACGATCGGTGTCTTAGAATTTAATAATAATGTATAGTGAATAAATTATTGTGAAACTGCTATATATTTAGTTATATATAAAAAAAAATAAATAAATAAATATTTATTCTATTCCAAATAATATTCGACGAGCTACCTAATGAAACGGTCAGAGTTTCTCACATAATAATTTCCTAGCCTACATTTAATTTTATGCATTTATGGATTCTGGAAAGTATATATGCTAATGTTAAGCTATACAGTTATTGTACGTCAATTTGGATTTTGAGTAATTTAATCTAGTACCTTGGATCTGATCCTTTTTAATTTAATGAAACCATAATGAGTACGGTAATAATAAAAATAAAAAACAAATATTAAAAAATTGTTTTAAGTTGTCTAATTTTACCAGGCTAGTAAGCCCCATCTTACACTTAACCTTATGACATAATATTTGGCTAGTAAATATTATTTTAACAGGTTAAGGCTAAAAGATCCCAGGTTAACTCCTAATCTGGCATTTTTTTTTTTTATAAATAAAAAATCATTTTCTATACCATGAATGCATTTTTTTATAGATTTTAAGTACGTAATAGTTTTCGTCTCGCATGTTGAAGAACGTAACCTTATTTTTGGGGAGTTGTAGAACAAGTGATATTCAAAATTCAGTCATTGTGGATAAGCTTGGGTTCCTATAAGCTTAAATGTAGCCTAAATAAATAATAGTAATTTTTTATAGTGTAGGAATCACTTGTTTGCAGTTTCCACTAAAAAACTAAAAATCATTCATTTTTGTCCCTTATCATATGTAGGTTTCTTTATTTGAAGGTAGTATTTTTGCAATTGCATTCATATAATAGGATTTTAGTTTGTTTTTATTTAAGATCATATAATGTGTAGTACCATTGCTGGAAATGTTTAAATAATTATATGTTATTAACACGACGTAAAGTCAGTTTATATTCATTATAAGTACTAAATATGAATTGGGAACAAAATACAAATCGTAATATTTTTAGTTGAAGAGCATTTTCATAACGATTAAAAACCTTCATTAGGACTGTAATAGCAACTTTTTTTATTAAAGTATTACCTTGCCCATACTGTGGTCCAATATCTAAGGGAAGTTTCCAATTAGTTAGGGATTACGGACAAGCTCTCCCTTAAGTAGAGAAAGAGTTTTATTTAATATCCTAAAAGCTTTTTCTTTAAGATAGCCAGCTTTTTCATAATGTATCAGATTTATTGTCAGCAAAACTTAAATGTAGCCTAAATCAGATGCTTTTGTGTTTTAACTGCACTGTTCGTCTTTTTATTTATAATGAGTTGTTTTGTACGCCCTATATTGTGGATCACAGCTTAATAATAGGAGCTTTTAACTTAAATTAAAACAATCATAACCTTATATTCATTCATATTCACCTTTAAACACGTAGACAATTAATTGTGTTGGTGTCTCATATCTGATAATATTGTGAGAAACTGATAGTAATCTCACACCGAAAAATTCAAGAATAAAGATAGGGAAAATTTACAAAACTTTTTCCAACTATAACTTTATCAGTTATTTCAGCTTTGGTCAGGAACACCTGTATATTACCTTAGGGACACACCAAAAGTGTCCAAGGGATTCTGAGAGTTTCTTCCTGTGGGAGCTCACATGACTTTCGTTAACAAGTTTACAGTTGAATGGTACAAACTTGTCACCGTACTTTGTGTTCAGGATAAAAATTATACACGTATGCATGGGAAGAATAGCTATAGTTTTAATAGTCATAATCTATGTAAATGTAACCCAGATTTTAAGAATATATTTTATCTTTAAAATAAATAAATCGAAAATTATAACCATCTTTAAGAAAACTTCAAAAAATTACACGAGCAATATTTTACCCTAAAGACCAAGACACTGAGCAGATTGTTCTAATTTATACTCAGAAAAATATATATAACATGGTATGAAAATTTTTAGACGTTGCCTCAGTAGGCTTCGGACTTTGGTAGTTCCAAGGTTCAAATCTCCTAATGAACTTCACTAGTCGGTACATCAGTAGTTGAATGAAGTTCACGCACAGGCGTGCAGACCATTTTAGTTTCCTTAAGTGTACTAAGGATAGCTCCGTGAGGGCAGAAATTTAGTTGCTAGTGGGTAAAGTTTTGTTTTCTTTAAAAACAATTACACAAATATGTATACTTTTAACTAAACACATAAAAATATTTAACTAACGCCCCCCTAAAAAATATATATAGATACATATCATAAATATAATTACAAGCAAAAACCATACAGTACCATGAATAACATGTTATTACAGCAGTATTGGTTTCAACAATTCTTTGTGAACTTGAGAATTGCGTAAACTACGTGAGTACCGTTAATATCACAGTTAACACTTCTATACATTGATTCAGTATTCATTTTTTTAAGTAAACCTTATATGTATGTATTATACACAATTAAAATACTCAACTTTATACAATATATTCAGGAAAAAAAATTCATAAGATTTGATATTTTTACCACCATTATGTTAATATTAGAATACTATAAAAGAAAGAGTTTATACGTTAGATATTTCAATGTAAAACACGGAAAAGTAAACGGTGGAAACATGATTACTGTACAAAAAAGGGTTCAGAGATAGGGCGGTTACACTACTACTTTGCCTATATGAAAATAAGATAAGCTTTTCAAAGGGGAAACAATGAGAATGGCCGAACAAAGGATGATAACAAAAGCCAGTAAACAATGAAGATGTAGTATTCCTCGTTATCGCGGGAAATGAAAGGTTTTACCATTGAATTTTTGTTCATAGCTCAATGATCAACCGACGTGTCGTAGTAAACAGTTGTTCAATGTAATGATGCAAACTCATGTACAGTTGCAATCCTTAGGGAACCGTTTCACTTCACGAACAATGCCACACGTGGGTCTCCATTTCAACCATTCCATCCGTAACAATGATCGTATTGTAACTACTGAAGTATCATTTGATAGGTGAAACATTACTTCGGTGGACCATCGGTTGGGATTTATTATAAATGGAACATATATAAGTTTATCTTTTAGTAAATATGTGAAACTATGAATGTCACTCATAACGAAAAAAAGAAAACGCATAATTATCTGCAGATGCTTGAGTACTACTTACAGTTCTACGTGTGCTAGAGCTTCTACGTAGCCCTGAAGATGGAACTCTATAACAAGGCTAAAACGTCGGCTCATGACGTTGTCCATAGTTTGACACGGTCGGACAAACAAGACCACGTTAGTCATATAAACGCATAATTTCAAATTGTGGTCTACTAGTTTGGACCGCTAACAATCATACAGTGTTCACTATAACTTGTTATAAACAATATAATATAACATAGAATAGTAAATCATATAACAGCATGAGTTATTAATAGTTAAACTACAATAACGCAACTAGTTTGGGGCTGTTTGTTGATTCTCTCCGTTTGGATATTTGTACATTACATTATACGAATTCGTACTATCCCAAGTGCTTAAAACAAAAATAAAAATGTAAAATTTCGCAATAGGTACTCTCCGGTTATGAAGAACCATAGAAAGAAGTACGCTAGAAAATAAGTCACACTTGAAGTGTTAATTGAAAAAGCGTCTCTGATGAAAAAACTTCGTCTCAAAGAACACTAATTTAAGACGTTAGCACAAAAGAGAGGTGAAGGTAACTTTAAAGTTTTTTAAATTTAATTCCATTCAAATTTTCAACTCTTTTTTAAATTCCCTAAATTATCCATTAAGCTTAATTTTAGATAATTATTTTAAATGTTTACGACACTCCTTATTCAATATTCATTTAACATAAATATAATAAATAGGTAATAAAGTAAAGTTTTTTACTTTATTGTTGTTAATTAATAAATAACAATTAAGTAAAGTTTTTTATAACATTACAAAGGAACTAATTTGAAAATTGTAGGAGTGGAAGGTCTCCTTAGACTTAACTTATCATTTACTGAACGTTTTTGCTGAGTAAGACACATTTATAAGTAAAATGTATGAGCCTAAATTTACCATAAGCGAAAGTTACTGGTAAGCCGTCATTTTTTATAGCTAGTGCACATCTACAATTTATGGATATGTATATATATGTGTGTGTGTGTGTGTGTGTGTGTGTGTGTGTGTGTGTGTGTTTTTTTTTTTTATTTATACAGAAGTGGAAATGCATTTACGCATTCCAGGCAGAAGTCCATAGTTGTTATTATTGGTGATGTTATTGATTATAGTAGTTATTTGCCTGGATATGTGAGACTCGACGCAGTGTCGCACTAAACTTGACACTAGCGCCCATACTCACTAAAACCACTCCTGTCTTCTGGCCTCTAATCCCCCACGGAAACCGCCGTCTAGGCATTACATCGCGGGGGGAGGAATTAGCTATCGCTATTCCTTCGGGTGATTAAGGTGTTGTTTCTACCTTCCTTCTAAGTTCTAGCTTTTGCTCTTCTTCTTTCTATGGAACGCAACTCTGTAAGTACTTCCGTAGCGAATGCACTTGTTGCATTCCAGGCAGTTTCACTTGATATCATTTCTTCTACTATCGTCTCTGGTTTGATTCTCTTGTTGAGGATCATTTCTAACTTTTCACGTTCTTGGCTGAAACGAGGACACTCAAAAAACACATGCTCCACATCTTCAGCGACTCCTGGACAGGACGGACACTCCGGGGAATCATCATGCTTGAAACGGTGAAGATAAGCTCGGAAGCAGCCGTGTCCCGACAAGATCTGTGTGAGATAGTAATTGACCTCTCCATGATTTCGGTTCAGCCAGCCTACTATCTTCGGTATAAGACGGTACGTCCACCTGCCTCTCTCTGCAGCGTCCCATTGGTGCTGCCATCGTGCTATACTATATTGTTGCTCTTCAGTTCTCAGTTTATCAGGACTTAGTGAGGTCGTCCTCTTTCGATGGTACAGAGCCCGTCGTCCTTCGGCTAGGATTTTAAGTGGGAGAATTCCAGAAATGACACAGACTGCTTCCTCAGATATTGTGCGGAAAGCGCTGGCTACTCTCAGAGCACTCTGTCGATAAACTGGGCCCGCCTTTCTCCATGATTCCTGCATGTCTAGTGCGTCGGCACAAATGGATATTCCGTATGTGAGCACCGATGTGACTACCGATGACAACAGCAGCCTTCTGCTCTGCTTTAATCCTCCGACGTTAGGCATCAGTCGTGATAAGCTCGCTCTCACTACTGACGCCTTGGTACTGACATAGTCGACCTGCTGTTTGAAATTAAGTCGAGCATCAAGCATCACTCGGGTGCGATGGAAGGCATTTGTTGCAGCCCTACGTCCCCCAAGGGAATACAGGAATTAAATAATAAAATAATAATCAAGCATCACTCCTAAGTATCGGATAAATGGTTGTGATGTGATCTCTTGTTCTCCGACCTCGAACTTGATTGTTTCTACCACCTGTCTGCTGGTAATGAGCACAGCTTCAGTCTTGTGCTTGGCTAGCTCCAAGTTCATCATCTCCATCCATTGGTTAATCCGACTAAATGTGATATCGAAGGCCAGGTTTATCTCCTCCAGATGTTTCGCCACTATCACAACAGCTACATCGTCGGCATATGCAACTAACTTGACCTCTGATGGCAACGCGATTCTCAGGAGTCCATCGTACATGATGTTCCATAGTAGTGGTCCAAGAACTGAACCTTGTGGTACTCCTCCAGTGATATCGTACTCTTTCGGGCCATTTTTTGTGTCATACTGTAGCACCCTATTCGAAAAGTAGCTTGCCACCATGCGAAGCAGGTATTCTGGTACTTTTTTGTCTTCGAGAGCTCGCATAGTGCAGTCCCAGTTGGCGGAGTTAAAAGCATTCTTGATGTCCAAAGCAGCCACCAAACAATACTTTTTCGTACCACCTTTCCATCTTTTTCCGGCGATTGCCTCCTTGGCTGTATTGACGACCGTTGATTGCATCAAGAGTTGCTCGTCCTTTCCGGAATCCATATTGGTTATCTGCTAGAAGTGGATTGACCACAGCTTCTATCCTTTGATGAATTATGCGCTCCAATATTTTACCTGCCGTATCTAACATACAGAGTGGGCGGTAAGATGATGGTTCATCCGGTGGCTTTTTTCCCTTTGGGAGTAGTACTAATCTCTGCTGTTTCCATCTTCTGGGAAAGATCCCTTCTTTGATGCATGACTCGTAGGTCTCTAAGAATAATGCTGGTGCTGCTTTAATAGCTGTTTTTAATGCAATGGTCGGGATTCCATCCAAACCAGGCGCCTTATTATTTCCTACGCGTTTACATGCCTCCATAAGTTCCTCCTCCTTGACAGGTGGGATGTCTTCGTAGTTGAGCTGCGCTGATAAGTAGGCGAACTCGCGTTGCCTAGGGAATAGTTTGAAAACGATCTTCTTAAGGAGCTGCGGGCAAGTAGGAGACGGCATTGGCTGGCATTTTAGATGGGTCATGACCACCTTGTACGGCCTACCCCATGGATCTTTTTCTACCTCTTCGACGAGCTCCTTCCATCAGCGTCTTTTACTCTCTTTGATGGCTTTATTCAGTTCTCGACGGGCTTTTTTGTACTCTGCCCTTAGTACTACAGAGTTAGGCCATCGATAGCCCCGCTGGGATAATCTTCTTTTCCTAAGACACTCTTTTCGGAGTGCGCTGATGGTGTCGTTCCACCAGTGCACCGCCGGTCGTTGATTCATGTCACGTTTCCGAGGCATGGTAGCATCACAAGCCTGGGAGACGCTTCTCATCAGTTCCTTTGTCTTCTCTTCAGCATTGCCAGTGGTGATCAGATCGTTGTCTAATGCCACTACAAAGGCATCTGGATCAAAATATTTAACTTTCCATCCAACTGAATTAGTTCGTCTAGTTGCTTGTCGAGGGTGATGGCCAGTTGATACTTCCCATAGTATTGCACTATGGTCGCTGGCGGTATAGGTGTTCATAACTGCCCAGGAGTAGCTTCTTCTTACTAAGCTGCTGCTGACGAATGTAAGGTCTACTATCGAACTAGCCTCTCCTTTAGTATATGTTGATGTGTCACCGTTGTTGAGAAGGACTACGTCCAGCGTCACCATTGCTTCCAATAGTGCTTTTCCACGTGGGTTAGTGAGCTTGCTGCCCCAGTCTACCGCCCAAGAATTGAAGTCTCCAGCTATTGCTATGGGATAATACTGCTTTGCATCATCGGTCAGTCGGTCCAAGAAATCCGTAAAATCAGTGATGGATAGGCTAGGAGGTGCATAGCAGCTGTAGACGCGGACGCCATCTACTGACACTGCCACAAAGCCAGCACTGCTATTATTGACTGCACTTTGGAAAGGGAGCTTACCACAGGACCAGATGGCAGCTTTAGTGGTGCTGTCAGTTTCCCAGGCTTGGGTGCTGAGGTGTCTGTATGGCTCTGCTATCAGCACTAAATCTATTTCTTCTTCGCGCACTGTCTGCACGAGCAGGTCATGCGCAGCCTCACAATGGTTAAGGTTTAGCTGCAGTATCCTCATGTCCGTTTATTCGTCATCTTCTTGAGTGCCTCTTTGTATACTGGGCATCTATGTTTACCGGCATGGTGGGCGACATCCTCTATGCTTTGTCGCTCAGCGCATAAAGCACATTTCGCTGGATTTTTACACTCAGCAATCTTATGTCCTTCTTGTCCACACCTGATACATAGCTTAGTCCGGTCCACTTTGCTTTTACACTCAGATCCATGATGTCCAAAGTGCCAGCATTTGAAGCATTGGATTGGTCTCTTCGTTTCTCTGACTCTACAATTGACCCAGCCAATCCGGATCTTGCCCTTTCCGTCAAGTAATTTTTGTGCCGTGGTCGCTGGTAGTGTCACTGTGGCAATCTGGGTACCTCTATAGGCCTTACGGATTTTTATTGCCTCTAGCGGAATCTCACCCGTTTCTCCTGCTTCCTTCCACAGGGCAGCCTGGATGTCATTTTTTGTTGTGTCATCATCAATATCTCGAATCTTGATAGTCTCTTGTGGGCCCGAGCAGACCACTTTGGCATCTTCTTTAAGAATGCTTGCTATGGTTTTTTTGCAAGACTTGGCCTTTGTCCCTGCTGTTGTATTGTATTGTATTGTGATTTGGGGTGAAATTTAAGCAACTGGACCTATCAAGATCTATTTTGCCCCCCATGCTCTGCCCGAGACTGCTCGGTCACAATTCATCAATTCCCAGATCCTCTAGGAATCGGAGGATCTGGATGATCTCTAGATGTGGTATTTCTTCCAGTCTAATCTGGTACCGACCCAGATGCCTGGCTCTCTTTGTCGCTATAGCATCACACTCTTCCAGTAAATGAAGAGGGTCTTCCTCTCCCATTCCACAGAATCTACATGATGCATCTTCTACCAGACCCAGATTCCTAGCATGCCTCCTCAGTAGGCAATGCCCAGTAAGGAAGCCTGTTACCCTCTTCAGTCTGGTTTTGCTTAGGCCTATGCATACTTTGAATCTGTTGAAGTTCCTGCCTCCCAACAGCTTCTTAGCTTGTCTCAGCCCTGCTGTGGCCCTCCAGAGTCTGTCTCTTTTGGCCACCATTGTCCTTTTAATTTATTCCTTGAAGAAGGCATCTCCAAGGCCACAAAAAGGCTCTGGTCCCACAAGCGGGGTCGATGCCCCCTTCCTTGCAAGCTCATCTGCCTTCTCATTCCCTTCAACACCAATGTGTCCCGGCACCCATTGAAGTGTCACCTTGTTGCTTCTCCCTAGCAAGTTAAGTCTCTGCCGGCACTCCCAAACCATCCCCGACCTGATAATAGGAGAACTCAGTGCTTGGATGGCTGCCTGACTGTCCGACATTATAGCAATCATCTTGCCCCTATATTCCCTTTCCAGATTGATTCTAATGCATGTATCAATGGCGTGAATTTCCGCCTGAAATACACTAGGGAACTCCCCCATCGCCTCCGAGAGTTTGGTACCTGGCCCAAACACACCGGAACCGGTCCCCTCCTCAGTCTTAGAACCATCTGTAAACCACATAATGTGGCTGCTGGACATTGTGCGGATGCTTTCTCCACTCCAGTCCCTTTTTGTGCTCAGTTCCCTTTGAAACGATCGTTCAAAATCAAACTTCCTGACTATAGAGTCCCTCGGAAAATCCCAGAAATCCCGAGGAGTTCCGAAGTTCATATTTTGCCTGGTAATGATCCTGTTTATTCTCACCTCAGACACCCTCGCCACCTCCTCAACGTGAAGATGCAAGGGCGCGAGGTGGAGAATCATTTCCATAGCTGCTGTGGGACAAGACCTCATCCCTCCCGTAATGCAAATGCATGCGAGCCTCTGTACACTGCCGAGTGCTTTTTTAACGGTGTCCAAACCCGTTCTCCCCGACCATACAATAGCACCATAAGTGATGGAGGGTCTCACTATCATCGTGTACATCCAGTGCAGTATCCTTGGTTGACAGCCCCAAGAATTTCCCGCAATCCTTCTGCACACCATCAGTGCTTGCTTTGCTTTACTCATGGTCTCCTCTATATGTCTCCTCCACAGAAGTTTTTTATCTAGTGTGATTCCTAAATATTTCACTTCTGCCTTCCACTCAATCTCTACTCCATCAAATCTGATCGCTCTCAGACGTGGTAGATTCCTTTTCCTGGTGAATGGTACCAGATTAGTCTTGGCAGGATTAACCCTAAGCCCTACTCCCTGGCACCATCTCTGCACAGCCTCTAGACCTCTCTGGATCAAATCACAGAGAATTTCTTCAAATTTTCCTCGGGCCATTATGACGATGTCGTCTGCATAGCCGAAGCATATGAGACCATTCCCAGTGATTATCCTGAGAAGCTCGTCTATGACCAGGCTCCACAACAAGGGAGACAGTACTCCGCCCTGTGGACATCCTCTTGTTGTATTCACCTGAATTATGCTCTTCCCGACCACAGTCTCAGCCCTTCTTGAGGCCAGGAGGTTCATCAACCATCTAGAAGTTGCCCTTCCAACTCCCCTATGCTCCAAGGCTCTCCTTATTGCTTCATGTGAGGTGTTATCAAAAGCCCCTTCAATATCTATGAAGGCACATGCTGCAATTTCTCTCTCTCCTAAAGATTTCTGAATTAGATCTGTCAGCTCAACCAGAGCGGTCTCCGTGGACCTGCCCGCTCTGTACGCATGCTGACGGGGATGCAAAGGCACCCCCTCCAGAACCTTCATCCTTAAGTGATTGTCCACCATCTTCTCCACCGTTTTCAAAGTAAACGAGAGGAGACTAATCGGCCTAAAAGATTTAGGCAAAGTCGCATCCCTTCTCCCACTTTTTGGGATGAATGAGACTCTTGCTCTCTGCCATGTTCTTGGTATCCAGCCCAAGGCAATGCTGCATCTAGCAATCTCTAACAGGTGAGGCATCAGTCTCTCCTTGCCTTTCTGGAGAAAAGCTGGGAAAACCCCGTCAACTCCCGGGGCCCTATACGGTTGGAACGAGTCAATTGCCCAGCTCAGCCATTGAGGAGTAACTATCTCCCTTGCCTCCTCCCAATCTTCCCTATTAGCACTTGCGCAGATCGGAGTACAATCCTCCAATTCAACTTGCCTGCTCCCTGGGAAGTGTGTTTCCAGAAGTAGAAGAGCCCTCTGCTCCTCACCTTCTGTGTAACTTCCATCTTGCTACCTAAGAGCCATAGGCCCCTGGAATTTGCTTCTAGCCATAGCTTTATAGAGCCGTGACGCAGCAGGGATCGTCTCTATGTTTTCACAGAATTCCCTGAAGCTCCGTCTTTTTGCTCTCCTGATCTCTTGACTGTAGGTACTTCGTGCATCGGAGTATCTCTGCCAGTCCGCCTGGCTGTGCTTGGCCTTGCTGTAAAGCCTACGCACCAATGCCCGCAAACCTGACAGATGAGAACTCCACCACCCAACCTCCCTGTTGCTTCTTTGCTCTTTGACAGGGCAGCTGGATTCATAAGCCTCCATAATTGCCTCCGTCAAATCTTCAACTTTGTTTTCTAACCCATAATGACTTGAGAGACCCCTAGTCATTCTGGCAAGGTTACTTTCCAGATTGGTCTCATAAATCTCCCAATCTGTGTCTCTAGGATTCCTCCTGAAGGAGGGTGTAATGTTAACCCCTTTCACTTCAAAGGTAATGATCTGGTGATCTGACAGGGAAGGTTCGTTGGATACTCTCCAATTAACTATCCTATCAGCCATACTTTGGCTCCCAGTCGTGAGATCCAAAACCTCTTGCCTAACCCTTGTAACAAACGTGGGTACATTCCCCAGGTTAAAAATACTCAGGTTAGATTCTAAAATAAATTCTAGCAGTTGCTCACCTCTCACATTGTCTCCAGTGCTTCCCCAGACGACGTTGTGGGCGTTGGCGTCGCATCCCAGGAGTAAGGGAGTACCACGCCTCCTGCAGTACTCCACCAGCCGTCTCACCTCGGAAGGAGGAATTTCTCCCTCACCGGGAAAGTAGCCCGATGCTACCACCACTTCTCGGTCTGCCCCACCAGTGTTAAGATATGTCCTGATGGGGACCAGATCCCGTGACAAAAATTCTGAAATGCACACAAAACGAATGTCATTTCTGATAACAATACAGGCCCTGGGAGTTCCCCCCCTGGTGTCATATATTACCTTGTTGCTCTTGCTGGATAGGCCCATGACTTGTCCCCTGTAGACCCAGGGTTCCTGGACAAGCGCAATCCCCAGATTCGCCCTGGCAAACACCCCGGTCAAAGCAGCCGAAGCTCCTCGAGCGTGATGCGCATTCACCTGGGCGAACCTGACCCGCGCTTCTCCCCTGTTGGAGGATGTCATTATTGCTGTTGGGTTTGGGGCAGGACAATCTCCCCCGCACCTTCCAACAACTTCTCCTCTTCTTCTTCCCTTATTTCCTGGTGAAGGCTGAGGCTGGAAATGTCCGGCGCATCCGTCTCACCAATTTCTGAGGGAGTATCCTGCTCCATCTCAACTGGCGCTGGAGCTGGAGCTGTTTGACTGGCAGGAGTCGAAGCCTCCTCTGGAGCTGTTAGATTGGCAGGAGTCAAAGCCTCCTCTCCATCATTGCCCCCTTCTGTCTTTCTCTTCAATCCATGTACCGGGAGTTTCCCGAATCGGAAGAAAATCAGACTTCCTGCTTCCAGGATCTTTTCACGCGACGCCTCGTCTATCGAGATAGTCGCCAGCTTCCCTGTGGCTTCATCCTTGCTGTTAAGAACTTTCCACAGTTGGGTATCCAGCCCCTTATTCTGTGTTTTGACCAAGTTCAACAGCTGCTCTTCGGTCAAGTTGTTGCTTCTGGGAAAGAAGATGGTGACAACGTGTGACTTAGGGATATCATCTCCCATGCACGCTTTCAGCTCTATCCCATTCCACTTGGTTAGCTGTGGCCCCTTTCCAACTAACCATTCTGCTGACTCCTTGTCAACGCAGTCAACAATCAGCATACCTGGTCTGAAATGTATGCCGGAAAACTGCAGGGAGCAATTAGCGCCCAGCAACATCTCTTCCACGATTGCTTCCTCCAGGGTTGTGAAGTTGTGAGGTCCAGTTGTGCACTCAAACTGGCCCCCGGTGCTCTTGGCAGAATTGCCACCCTGATCAAGGATGTTGCTTCAGCGTAACTAGTGCTTGTCCTAGTACCCGCTGTGCTAGTGGCTGCTTGAGGAACTTTCCTCTTCTTCAGCTCAGGTCCTTTCTGAGGAGTGAGCTGATTTGCCCCTCTCTTCTTCGTAGCACTGTCCCGAGGAGTGTTCTCCTGGGGGATCTTCCGCTCCACTGCTCTTTTCTTTGCCTCTTCTGGGGGAATTCCCTCTTCCAGATATCGCAAGTACCAGCGCACACCAGCCCCACTGAGGCCTCTTCTCAGTGGGTCATCCCATCCGCCTGGCTGCCCATTTGGTGGAAGTGTGATCTGCTTCCTTACTCTCTTTCTGGCCTTTCTGTCGGCCTTCTCCACCCCTTTGGGTGGATCCTCTCTTCGAGGAGGGTGAGTGACGGAGGGTTGCTCCGCTCTGCTCCCCCTACCTCGACCTCGGTTTCTCTCTCCTTCTCGCTGTCGAAATTCTCCCGACCTGCGATGTTCTCTATATGGTTGATCGTCTAGGAGGTGTTGCTCCGCACGTTCAGCCATCTCAGTTGCGGTGTTTTCCCGCCTGAAACGAAAGTTTGAATGCTTACTCATAGAATTCCCACGAGTAAAGAGGAACTAAACAGTCGAGCCCGCCAGAGCCTCATAGCGGGTAAGGCTATATACTCTGGGAGGTCGCCCAGTATCCCAGGGCTCCGTTTGATGTACCATTAGGCCGGTACCATTCACCCCATCAGCACGGGTCGCTTGACACTTTAGGGTTAGCCTGAAGTGAAAGTGAAACAAAGAATAGAAAAGTTCAGTGAATAGGGCTCTGAGAACAGTTGTCTCGATAGGAAGAGAGTAGAGGAAATGAAATGAAATTCTTTCTAGAGAGAGAAAAAGAAGCCTGCCAGTTCTGCTTAGCCTGACCGGATGAATTGATTGAAAGAAGAGAAGAGTTTGGTCAGGGAGTGTCCAGGGGCACGCGCACGAAAGCTCCAGATTGAGAAGAGGAAGGCCTGGATGATGTGCTACTTGGACGTACTGGCTCGGCACATGTGCAGCTGCATGATGGCACCTGCACTTTGCCCCCGTCCCTGCTGTTTCTTGATAGTGTAATCAGCATGTCTCCGGTAGTCGTTTTATAAATCTTCTCGACTGCCATGCGGACCTGCTCATCAGGGACGTCCTGCTTTATTCGATGCAAAATATCGGCATACTTAGTCTTTTCTGCTGGACGTATGATCAGCGCGTCAGGTTTGGTCCACTTGAAGGGTTTCTTCCGCTTAGGCTCCGGTCGGGGCTTCTTCGTCGGTTCGTTTGAAAGCTGTTCTTTGGCTTGCTTCCTCTTATCCTTCATGCTTTGGACTTTTTGCCATTCGGTCGCCTCTTTTTTGGCGTTCTGTGACACCACGTTTTCCGGAGGGCTCGGTTTCAGGTCCTTTTTCTTGGATGTACGTTGGGTCTGGCGAGGTACGGTCTTTCCTCTTACCAGTCTTCGTAACAGCTTCCCTTTCTTCTTCAGCAATTGATTCTCCGTCACCTTCATCTCCGGTGCCCATTGCTTCTACGCTTACAGCAGCAGTTTGCTCACTTCTCTCCGGTGTAAAATGCGGAGTGCGTCGTTTCAATGACTGCCATTCCTGATCAAGTTTTTGGAAATGTTTTAAGGCATTTATTACCCTAGTTATATTGGTCTTGATCTCCTTGTGAATATTGACCTTCGATTGGACAAACTCGTGTAGCTCACTGGTCAGCTCTTCAAGGCGTTTCAGTGCCTGCCCTCTCTTCATTTCAGCGCCTGCTTCCTTGTGTGTGTGTGTGTGTGTGTGTGTGTGTGTGTGTGTGTGTGTGTGTGTGTGTGTGTGTGTGTGTGTGTGTGTGTGTGTTTGTGTGTGTGTGTGTGTGTGTGTGTGTGTGTGTGTGTGTGTGTGTGTGTGTGTGTGTGTATGTGTGTCTGTGTGTGTGTGTGTGTGTGTGTGTGTGTGTGTGTGTGTGTGTGTGTGTGTGTGTGTGTGTGTGTGTGTGTGTGTGTGTGTGTGTGTGTGTGTGTGTGTGTGTGTGTGTGTGTGTGTGTGTGTGTGTGTGTGTGTGTGTGTGTGTGTGTGTGTGTGTGTGTGTGTGTGTGTGTGTGTGTGTGTGTGTGTGTGTGTGTGTGTGTGTGTGTGTGTGTGTGTGTGTGTGTGTGTGTGTGTGTGTGTGTGTGTGTGTGTGTGTGTGTGTGTGTGTGTGTGTGTGTGTGTGTGTGTGTGTGTGTGTGTGTGTGTGTGTGTGTGTGTGTGTGTGTGTGTGTGTGTGTGTGTGTAAAAACCAATATTGACTTATTTAGATCAGTCACCTTATTTTCTTTATAAATTATGTATATGGTGTGTTCTTGATTCTTAATGAGGTTTCACCAAACTTACTAACAGCACGTCTACCACTATATAAAAGTATTATTTAAATACAGATTATAATTATCTCAGAAGCTTATTTAAAAAGGAACAATAACCAGTTAGGACTGCGCTTGGTCTGCCAATATAAAAAAAGTACTTTCTCAAAGATATTTTTAATTAATGTAGATGTTTATGTATATAATATATTTCATAATAGTAATTTTGTGTTTAAAATTTACTGTTCAACTTAAATATCACTAATAATAAGCTATTCATAATAATAATCATAACAAACAGAATCACAAATATATGTTGTATAAATATAATTATGTTGTGAATATTCATTATTACGAATTTATTGCCACTAACAAATATTTGGTTTATAAACAATAAACAATAAAGAACCATCAATTTTTGAAATAATTGTTACTGATATTATTAGATAAATGTGAGTAAAATATATGAATAAGTATTACACTGTACATAAACGAATAAAGGAACAAACATTAAATAAATATTCCTATTGTTTGACGCCTACTCTGATAACAATACTGAAGTTGATTCTTTCGTGATTTCCTCTGGTCTGAGGAAGGTGAGCGTAGTTTACTAAAATTGATCACCATAATATTTATGCATTTTGTTCTTGTATTGTAATGTATTTTTGTCATGTAACATTTACTTGTACTGTATATGTACCAACACGTATAGTGCTAATTCAATACAGTTTGAACATTTAAACTAAAATAAAAAAATAGAATGTACTTAAATATAAACATCTTCTTACCATTATAAGAAATGCTTTATTAGAAAGATGTTCGTATTAGATTCAAAGGAACACATTTCATTGTAGATAAGGCCGTTATCCTGGATAAATGAAACAAGAGGTCTTTGTGGGATAATTGGATACACTAAACTTAATAAAGATTTAGGATGTTACTTTTAGGAGTAAGGCAAAATGTTAATTCCTTAATAATAGGAGTATTTTACATTTTTATAAATTCTTGACGGTATGAAAACAATAAAAACTATATATTTTTCGTAAGTTTAAATTCTCATACGTTCACATTGGTTTGGATTCTTCGACCTACAAATTAAATATAGTTATTGTTTTGTCTTGTTAGAAATATTATATAAACTGCAAAATTCTAAAGAATTTCTTTGAAATTAGTAATTATACTAACCAGTATGGTGTAACATTTACGTTAAGTACCATACAAAACACTCAGTTTTTTTCATTTACTAAGACCAGTAAATTTGTTATATATCTGAATGATAAAAATAATACCCAAGAATTAATTTATCATAATATAACCTTAGTTGAGTTTCTAATTAATTATATATAGTTTTGTAATATAGGTAGTTTATTATCTATTTTTATTGTTATTGTTTTAAACAAGCGTTAACTTTCTTAACCTTGATTTGTAATGCTTAACATTAAACATATACCAAGCATTACATTTTATATAGGTGGCTAATTATTGGGTTAACGGCGAATTGAACTTTGTAGTATATTATAACTTTTAACATTTAACTTTTTTTATTTTCAATTATAGCTGAAATATTATGTTTGAAATCTGTTTGGTTTGGTGGAGCCTATATAATATATGTAGATTTACAGCACCAAACGAAATCTCGTTAAAGCAGACCTCGGGGATCACGTAGATTAAATTTTATCCAACGCCATTTCTCACGAGGAATATGCATACATTTACGGTCTCCATGGAGCCGTGTTTATGGGGATAACTGCAGTGTTAGGCCGTATATGTGTGTGTCATAGTCTATATAGATGTAGATTTACAGCACCAAATGGAATCTTGGTGAGGAAAACCTCGGGGATCACGTAGATAACATTTTATCCAACGCCATTTCTCACGAGGAATATGCATGCATTTACTGTCTCCATGGAGCCGTGTTTATGGGTATAACTGCAGTGTTAGGCCGTATATATGTGTGTCATAGTCTATACAATAGATATATATTTACAACACCAAACGGAATCTTGGTGAGGCAGACCTCAGAGATTACGTAGATTACATTTTATCCCACGCTATTTCCCACGAGGAATATGCATACATTTACTGTCTCCATTAAGCCTTGTATATGGTGACAACTGCAGTGTCAGGTCATGTTGTATGTGTCATAGTTCATATAATAGAAGTGGATTTATAGCACTAAACGTAATATTGGTGATGCAGGCCTCGGGGATTCCATAGATTACATTTTATCCAACTCCATATATCACGAGGAGTACGCACACATTTACTGTCTCCATAGAGCCATGTATATGGTGATAACAGAAGTGTCATGGCATGTATGTGTCATAGTCTATATATTAGATGTTGATTTACAACACCAAACGGAATCTTGGTGAGGCAGACCTCGGGGATTACATAGATTACATTTTATCCAACGCCACATCTCTCTTGGAGTATGCATACATTTACTGTCTCCATGGAGCCATGTTTATGGTGATAACTGTAGTTTTAGGACGTGTATGTGTGTCATAGTCTATATAATAGATTTAGATTTACAGCACCAAACGGATCTTGGTGAGGCAGACCTCGAGGATTACATAGATTACATTTTATCTAACATCATATCTCCCGAGGAGTATGCATACATATACTGTCTCCATGGAGCCATGTTTAAGGTGATAACTGCAGAGTTAGGGCGTGTAAGAGTGTCATAGTCTATATAATAGATGTAAATTTACGGCATCAAACGGAATCTTGGAGGGACAGACCTCGGGGATTACGTAGGTTACATTTAATCCAACAACATTTATCACAGGCATTTGCATACATTTATTGTCTACCTGAAGTGGTGTTTACGAGAGAAACATATTTCATATGTTAATACAAAACTTTTGCATTTAAAATTATTCAAATTATTAATAAAGAACAATTATAAATAAGGGGATTTTCTGTACAATTAATGGTATTAATTGTTTAAAACTCTAAACTGAAAAATTTGCAATTGCATTACTGAACATAAGTTAATTGTATAGTTATCATTAAACTGAAGTATTAGTTTATGTCACAGAAGCTAATCTTTTTTTTTTTTTTTTTTTTTTTTTTTTTTTTTTTTTTTTTTTTTTTTTTTACAAAGGAAATTAAATAAATATATGTCAAAGTTCTAGTTTGATATTTAATATTATTCCGTTGTATCGCTTTCAACAAAATTATGTCACTTTTTGTAAAATTGTTTGCTTTGTTATAATATTAAAATGTATTAGTGTATTTGCCAATTGCCTTAACCAAAGAGTTGCGCTGTTTTTGATAGATCACGGCGTCAAGAAATCGAGCGTGGCTGTTTCTTAGAAGGTTGAGCGTATGAGCGAATCTGTCATTGAATGCAGCCCCGGGTTCGGAAGTCATCCTTAAGTCGTTCATTTCCAGGTTAAGAGGTAAGGAGGGCATCTATAAATTCTAAATTTGTCTTGTACAATATGACATCTTTTAACTTTAAGATTTTATTTAATTATTACTATTATTTGTTAAAAGAATTCCACATCATAACACACCTAAATATTAGAGGTAGGTAGAGAAGACAAATTTGGACACACTACTCGATAGCGTCATACGACTTTGTTGCACCTTTCACTGTGTTAGTATATACCTCACTGGCCTCTATGAGGAATGCCGTATGACTGGATATCATGTGATAATTCAATCCATGGAATCATATTTGTAAACCTCAATATCCATGCGATGCGTGTACTGCAGCATTCCTCCTAAAGAGGCGAGGTTCAGTGTTCCATTCACATCTGTGGCTGACAAGTCACTCACCTACACGCCATCTGAGGGCCCCTCCTACCGTGCCAAATGCTCACACTAATTTAAAAATAATTACCAGTTTATTATTAGTAATCCTGTGATGTTGATTTAACAATTAAAGAAGAACATGTTTTGTACGTCTAAATGTAAAAGACGTGCAAGTTCATAATACAAGAGGCAGGTAGCGGAAGCACAGAAAATAAACGCCCAATCAACTAACAGAATCTACCATTCAATTAACACATTTAAGATGCTCCAGGTGTTTAGGACTCGGTGTGAACGCTCGTTTATTTCACAGGGATTTTGCAGTTTGGACGAGTTTTCAGGCTCAATTTTAAGTAGTAAGTTATTATGAATGATTAAGAATGTGACATTTTTATACGTCTGAAGGAAGAAATTTTAGGATGTCTAAAGAAAGATGTTTTAAAAATGTACTTTATTTTATATACAATTTAATTATTTAATGACAAAAAGATTTCAATTTAATTTCATTGAATTATATTGGCAATATGATGGATATTATCAATTAAAAGAGCTCTATTTGTCGAATTACACTTGAAGATAATCACAACAATAACCAGCCAGTGTCACTCCAAACAATCTTTGAGCAGTCATATTAAAACTGCAAACATTATTTCCAAGCAAAAGCTTTTTAACGGTTGTATTTTATTAAATTGTCACACTAACCTTTCTTCCTTTTATCTAAAAGAAATAAATAATATATTAGGTATAATTAACATATCTACAAATAAAATTTATGAAATTTGTCAATACGTAACACTACTTAGTATACATTCCTATATAAATCCACATAGTAAATATTTGTAAACTATTCTTGAGAGTGGCTATGAAAAATTAAAAAACAATATAATATATACAATTTATTTCCAATGTTAATACAATATTACAGAATTAACAAATAAAAAACCTTATAAGAATAACAATTATAATTTTACTTTCATTTTCTGGCAATGATATGGGTTTCTGGTATATACAGTCAGGTAAAAGAGATCTAGAGGAGGTGAAGGAATAAATTACATGTCACAGCCACTCACCACAGACCCTTGACAGATCCAACAGGATATCTCCAGAGTAAATACCAGGAGATTTATCAGTTTTGTAGGTTTTAAACTCTTCTAAACTTATTTAAGGTTTTATTCAAATCTCTGATATTAATTGACTTACTCAATACAATAAAATGGCAAAACTTTTATTTGTATATTTAGTTTTATTTATGTAAACTGTTAATATTTGATTGAAATAAGTGCTGACAGTTTTAAACGTAGATAATTTTTTATAATTCATATCAAAATGGCTTCTTGTTCCCCGATAGCTGGTTTTTATTTATTTATTTAATTTTTTTCTATCATGTAAACTATTGTTAAGTCTCTTGTTTTGAGGAATGCCCAAAGCAGGGTTTTATATGAGAGAAAACTGTGTAGGTACTAGGATTTACAAGTAAGCCCTCAGACTTGTAAGCTCCGAGATTGCTTCTTGCTCTCCAGTACATTGCTGTATTTGCCATCATATAAACTGCTGTTAAGTCTCTCTCGTTCGGTTTGAGGTAAGAACTAAGGAGGGTTTTATATATGAGAAAACTGTGTAGGTAGTAGGATTTCCAAGTAAGCCCTCAGACAGTTGTAAGCCACAAGATTGCTTCTTGCTCCCTCAGTACATTGCTGTATTTGCCATCATATAAACTGTTGTTAAGTCTCTCTCGTTCGGTTTGAGGTAAGAACTGAGGAGGGTTTTATATATGAGAAAACCGTGTAGGTAGTAGGAGTTCCAAGTAAGCCCTCAGACAGTTGTAAGCTCTGAGATTGCTTCTTGCTCCCCCAGTACATTGCTGTATTTGCCATCATATAAACTGCTGTTAAGTATCTCTCGTTCGGTTTGAGGTAAGAACTAAGGAGGGTTTTATATGAGAGAAAACCATGTAGGTAGTAGGATTTCCAAGTAAGCCCTCAGACAGTTGTAAGCTCTGATATTGCTTCTTGCTCCCTCAGTACATTGCTGTATTTGCCATCATATAAACCGTTATTAAGTTTATCTAGTTCGGTTTGAGGTAAGAACTGAGAAGGGTTTTATATGAGAGAAAACAGTGTAGGTACTAGGATTTCCAAGTAAGCCCTCAAACAGTTGTAAGCTCTGAGATTGCTTCTTGCTCCCTCAGTACATTGCTGTATTTGCCATCATATAAACCGTTATTAAGTTTATCTAGTTCGGTTTGAGGGAAGAACTGAGAAGGGTTTTATATGAGAGAAAACTGTGTAGGTACTAGGATTTCCAAGTAAGCCCTCAAACAGTTGTAAGCTCTGAGATTGCTTCTTGCTCCCTCAGTACATTGCTGTATTTGCCATCATATAAACCGTTATTAAGTTTATCTAGTTCGGTTTGAGGGAAGAACTGAGAAGGGTTTTATATGAGAGAAAACTGTGTAGGTACTAGGATTTCCAAGTAAGCCCTCAAACAGTTGTAAGCTCTGAGATTGCTTCTTGCTCCCTCAGTACATTGCTGTATTTGCCATCATATAAACCGTTATTAAGTTTATCTAGTTCGGTTTGAGGGAAGAACTGAGAAGGGTTTTATATGAGAGAAAACTGTGTAGGTACTAGGATTTCCAAGTAAGCCCTCACACAGTTTGTAATCTCTGAGATTGCTTCTTGCTCCCTCAGTACATTGCTGTATTTGCCATCATATAAACCGTTATTAAGTTTATCTAGTTCGGTTTGAGGTAAGAACTGAGGAGGGTTTTATATGAGAGAAAACCGTGTAGGTAGTAGGATTTCCAAGTAAGCCCTCAGACAGTTGTAAGCCCCAAGATTGCTTCTTGCTCTCCAGTACATTGCTGTATTTGCTATCATATAAACTGTTGTTACCTCTTACTTATTACGTTTGGTGTAAGAACCAAGTAAATACAATCCCTTAACACTCCGTTTTTGTACAATATTATCATATAATAAAAATGTTACTTCTTTAATGACAGCAGTTGTTTCAAATTTATAAACTATAAAATAATGTATACAATTATAAAATTAAATTTACATATATTTATAGTATAGGAATATTTTGTATTACTGTACTACAGTATGTTTTTATTTCTTCCTAGAATTTTCCACCTTCATATGAATCATTAAATTAGAAATTTTTTCTTTGTTCATGGTTTTAAATTGAATTTAAAAAACAATTATGTAAGACTTTGTAAACATATATTTTATATAATAATACATATTCATACCTTATAAACAGCTTATTTAATTGTATTATAACTTTATTTTGGTATTTAATTGTGAAAGTGAAGCTAACTACTGAATGTTACCCTCTTCATCGGTGTTAGATTTAGAAAAATGTTGTATATTTATACATAATACTCAACCATTTATACTAATTAATTGTAGAATCATCATCATTCTATATAGGCTTTTGGTAGATAATCTTGAATATGAGTTGTTATAAAATCATTTATCGTATATGGAAAAAAATAGCGTTCATTTGTTTGTCACAGAATATATTATTTCCAATCATCTCAAAATATACAGGAAAAGTAAAAAAATAAAAGGTTTACTACAAGGTGAAAAATATAATCTAAAAAATAAGTTATTTTATCCTCTCTTAAAGGTAATAGTTGTCAAGGTAACCAAATATTTGGTAATGTACTGGAAACTCCAGTCCAGTAACTCTCTCACCTTGTCACAATGTTACCTTTAGTGATGTACTACTTTGTTATTTATATAAATAACAATAATAATAATACTTGAGTAGTTGATCGTAATGTTGTTAGAGGACTGAATATCACTGTTTTTAATGTTTTTTAATGTTCATTACTGCTTTGATTTCACGTTTTTTACACGAACTTTAATTAACATTAAACTAATTGTTACAGAGTAATAATATGTTTGGAGCAGAAATATTTTAAAGAATTTACACAGTAAGGCAAGCCATTGGTTGAGTGGTCCAAGACGTCAGGACTGAGACTTTTTTAGATATATCGTAGGTTCTAGTCCCACCTGGACTGAAACTGTTCATCATCAATATTCACCTGGTAATGTACTGGTTATCCCCGTTTCTATGTCTGATTGAGTTCCCCACACAAATCAGTAGCCTGTCTGGAATGTGTTGAGTAAGGCTAAGAAGGAGATCTGCCTCTCCACTATAAAATAAGACACTACCCTCTTTTGATGGTAACTTTTTTGTGAAAAAGATTTGAAAATTATAAAACTCCAATCGTCTACAGATGCTACATTTTAAACAATTTTTTCATCCTAACTAAACCCCTTACACAACTATATACTTATACGTTTTTATTCAGGAACACGTACTTTTTAAGGGTTTCATACTCATATGGGTTAATTTAAAACAAAACTTATTATTACAATCAGTAGTGTGTCCAGTTACAGCTAGAGAACAAGGGTTAAAGCCTGATGAAGATAGTGCAATGTTCTAGGCAGCACTAGTAGGATATCTATGGCAGTATTGTAAATGTTACATATACAAATTTTGTGCATTTAAAAATAAATTTCATTTGAAAGTATTTTTTTCATGATATATCTGATAGTTTAGTTACATTTCTGATCACAATCGTTAGTAAAAGTTGCTTTCGCTAATTTACTAATAAATTGTACACATATAAACTTTTAGTATTAGTTGAATGTATACAAATTTTAACAAAACTGTTAAAAAGTATATGCTATACGTAAACTTTGCTATTCAATGACTCGTTACTTCACTGAATTCCACAGGTACAAGGGAGAAAATTCGTATAAATGATGGTAGAAACAGATCTAGCAAGTAATGTTGTTTTATCATTATTAAGAATGAAAAATTGTTCGAATGAGGGCCAAATATTGTCGGTACTGGTGGCGCAGTGCTGTAACCCAGCTACATGGGGACAAAGTGTTTGGGAGATTGTAGGCGATAGGATGGATGCTCGGTCCTCATAATACCGACATGGCGTCCGCTTGATGGTTGCTATTGGCGTGGACACTACTAGAGAAGTCTGGGGTGTCCATGTTGGGTGGTAATCATTGTGCGGATGTTGTGTGGGGGAGATAACTGACTATCAGGCTTGTCAATTAGCTGAAAATCAGACCAGCACTACGTGGTTCGGATTCCACGTAAAGCTGTGGTCCCTTAGTTGCCCTGGCTGTTGGGCTATTAATAAATTGCCCTTTCTGAGGAACAGTTGAACTCAGTTAGTAACCAAACTACACTCATCCTATACTCATATTCACTTATTTATATTTATATTCATATTCACCTTAAAATACCAACAACGTTGTGTCGGCGTCTCATATGTAAGAATCTCATATACTTAGACAATTATTTTACCTCTATTTCATTGGCAAAATTCTGACAAGCCTGATGATGCTCATTTATCCATCCTACACAACGTGCGAACCGAGTCACCATAAAAATAAACATTCGAGCCTACCTTGATGAGGTCTACACCAATAGAAACTATTGTTTGATCACAAAATAAGGCTAAGTACAGAACATATTGCATATGATATTCACACAGTTTAACACTTAAGGTAGTGCTATTAGTTTTGCCTGAGTTAATTATTTCACAATTTTATAGTAATAATTAATTAATGTACCTTGCCTTAAGATAGGAAAAATACAAAAAAAGTGTAACCACTACATACGAACTTGTGGCCTTATGAAGTGGGGAATTTACCCGGTTTAAAGTCAACTAGAGATATAACCAATCAAATTAAATTTTTTATAACGGCGTTTTTTCAAACATAACTGAAGAAATTAAACTTTTTTTCATTAAAAAAGGGAAAATATAACTTTAAAGGTAAAAATACCTTCTAAAGCACAACATTTGCAAGCAAATGTTTATTTTGATATACAATATGTATTTAAGGAATGTAATTAAATTATTTTCCAGAGACAGCTAAGTAAAGAAAGACCAGAATTAAAATGAACATAATCACTCCAATGTGCATTGTTTCGTAAAAGCCAACGCTAAGAAGGAAGAATGAATCGCAGCTTCTTGTTGGATAAGCTGAGATAAATTACAGAGGCACCACTAAAGAGACTGTTTTTAACTTCGCAAACATTAAGACAGATTTAGTTTTATTCAAGTTTTCTCGTTACGTAATTATTTAATAATAACTAAAATACTATATTTTTTAAATCTATTTATATTTTAGGGCATATTTTAATCTTTAGGACCCGATAATAGAGATTTGGGCAATCATGAATTAAAATTTAATATAGACAAGAAGTGTGTCCTTTTAATAATTTATTTTTACTGTTTCTTAGGGGACTGGTTTTTTTCACAAGGTATTTTTATGTATGTGTATGGGTGGGCAGGTGGGTCAATATCACTGTACTTGTATGGGTGGGTGGGTGGGTCAATATCCCTTTACGTGTATCTCAATATCACTGTACTTTTATGGGCGGGCGGGTGGGTCAGGACTACTGTACGTGTATGGGTGGGCGGGTTGGTCAATACCTACCCGATTTTTAGGCGTTTTCAAAAAAAATCTTTGTAACACTCCTTAGAGATAAATTTTAACCTTAATGCTTTGTTAAAGTAATAAAACCTACCTAATTAGATACTCTTGGTGAAGTTCATATTAATTTAGTCATAAAACATATAAAAACCCCACCCATATTGTATGGGATTTTTTTCTTAATTTAGGCAAACATTTTCAAATGGGACGATATGGTTTATTACCACTCTTTGTAAAGCCCTATAAATGCTTTGCAATTTGGTATAACAAGATCCAGTGCAAATACAGTTCCTACGAGGATATATTTGTTTTTATTTTTACTGGAAACTGCTTCGACACGATATAACAGGTGTTGCGCAGTTAATTCATAGCGATATAAATTTGTTTATTCTTTGAAATTTGTTTTAACAATAACATAAATAAACATACTTTTTTATATTGGTTTCAATATTTTAATAGATATGTTAATTTATACTAAACATCTTTCGTCTGGGGTGCTATTGCGAAGTGGATACGATTCTCATTGCGTTGTGTGTTTATTGTGTGATGTGAGGTTATTTGTGCGAGTGGTTTGATTTATTGTTCCATTCAACACGAGTGGACGTAAATCACCAGTTAGTGAGTTGAACTTTGCAGCAGAATCGAACTAAATGTTCATTTTAGCCGTAGTGAAGTGAAGATAGTGAAGTGGGCTTCTGATATTGATAAGTACTAGTAAAGGAGTACTTTCAATGGACGGCACTGATGATGATATAAGTAAACTACACCATGAGGTACAAGGTACTTACTATTCTGTAGACCTAGTGTGCCCTTTGAAACGTCTACAGATGAAGATGAGCATAAACAACCAATTACAACTAAGACTAATGTAGTGGTTAGAGGTGGTAGGGCTTCTTATCGTAAAAGAGGTAGGGCTAAAAGAGGTATACCAGAATAGGCCAAGACAAACTGTACATGCAGATAATGACAGTACCTGGTAGGGAGAAGGAGAAGAAACTGATCAGCCGTACAACTACAACTTTACTTTTCTGAAGCAAGTGGAACAAAACATTGTCCTTCAATAAATTCCAATCGTGTTGATTATTTATTTGTTTTTTTGAAATCTCAAAGTCGACAGAGTTTGTTAGAGATACAAATTGGTATGCAAGGCAAAACATAAACCAACATAACTTGTCTCGATTCAGCTGAACTAAACATTTGCTTGACGCCACTGTTCTAGAAGTAAATGCAATTTTAGCTATTGCATATTTTAATGATTCGTAAACCTAGTATTGAACACTATTGGGACAGAGATTTTATTAAAGAAACTCCGTTTTATTTCTCTAAAAATAATAACTATAAGTCGATTCCAAATAATTTAAAAATTTTACATTGCCGTGGAGTATGGAAAGCCTGTATATGATCCTTTTGACCGATTTCGGCCGACTATAGATCGTGCCAACAGACTAATTATATTGTAATTGTAACATTATACAGGCTTTTTTGGAGGATGAATCGTTGGCTGGCATTAAGAAACTGATTGCTTTGACAGAGTACTAACCTAAAAAAAAAAAAAAAAAAAAAAAAAAAAAAAAAAAACACCAAAAATGAGGTATAAAGCTGTGGGTGACTCATTAGGTCGTTGTATTTTGTTGCTACAAGGGAGCAAAATATATAAATGATGGTAGAAACATGCCTAGCAAGTAATGTTGTAGGGTCATCACATTTACTTGGACAATTATTTTACCTCTGTTATTGGCCATCATTCTGACAAGCCTGATGATACTCACTTCTCCCTTCTATATAACATCCGAACTGGGTTACCTTAAAAAAGAACATTCCATGTTACGATGATGGTGCCTACATGAATAGGAATCATTGTTTGGTCACTAAATACGGCTAAGAACAGAAATTATTTGCTCTATTTAACAATTAATTAAGGCTTGGGTTGTAGATGTAGTTGCCGTAGCAACTTATTTGTTGTTTCTCACTATTTATAGTTTCTAACTAATTGTTGACATAACTCGCATGTATCACAGCTGACATTTGTTGTGTACTAATCCCAAAGGTTTAGGAATCATTAATGTACTTTTAATGTTCAGTATTCTTATTTATAATATCTTAAAACTATGTAAAATAAAGTACAGATATTTTTATTGCATTTTCTTCAGTACATCAGCTGTATTTTCTAAAAGTTGTAGTTTTTCAATAAATGAGATTATGTTTGTTTTATAATGAAGATGTAGTAATGTTTATGTTTAATGTAGTAAAATGTTTAAACAAGGCGTAGTTTTTAAGGAATTCAACATTGACATATTTAATAAGGAACATTTTTTATTTTGTTGAATAAAACGATTGAATATTTTTTTTTAAATTAGTGACTTTTAGCATAGCATATGTTGAAAGTTTCAAATACCTACCTTTAAAGGTTGCTTGGAGCAAAACTGTACTGTAAAAATCACAAACAAACAAAGGCCCTGTGATTAAAATAAGTTTTTAGTTTGTTTTGACCCCATGAACAACCCCTCCTCAAGCATGACAGTGTGTTTCAGTTACACCATCTATTTAAATAATGGAAAATACTCAACTATTTTAGAGTACATTATTATAACAAAATATTGTGATGTTCCAACTGTCTTACAATAAAACAAAGTGTAAAGATTATGCTTAAATAAATTTAAAATAATCTGTGTACATTTTTAATAGTATAAAATAGCAGGTAATAAAATGGAACGTTTTAATTTAGCTCAGCTGAACAAACAAGAAGTACAGATTCATTCTTTCTTGTACGCTGGAAAGATTCTTACCAAATTTCCGGAGCAAAGATATTCTGTAGTGATTATATTCTCTGTAATATTTTTGTAACTTCATTATTTAATTCCATGATTATAATTTGCATATATAATTCCACTGGTTGTGTACGCAAATAGTTGGTTTAAATTATAATATATATTGAGAGTTAGACTATAAAATAAATATCATATATTAACATTAAAGTATATTAAGTTGTTTAACATAATTCATAAATGTTCAATGTCTTTAATATAATCTAATACAGTACATTTTTGAAGCGAGAACCAAACGTTTGACACTAACCACTTGATATTTTACGGCAGTAGTCGTGGTTTTGTATTCTCTATTTGCTCCTATACCTTTCTGCAGAAAATATTGACTTTATTATAGCTATTGGCTGTAGAAACTGGAGAAGCCGGAAGCAATCCCTGGGCTTAGGACCGCTATAAGAGCTTGTAGGAAAATACGTTCCACGTAGTGAACCCATTTGTTCTAGTTCTTTTCAATCCTGAGTACCGTATTAAGCATGCTTTTCCTGTTTTTATTGGTTAAAAATAATGTTCAAACTCAACATGTTTTTATACATTATCAATATAATTAATATTCGTGATTGCATCCGTTAGTGTTTGATCTCTCAATCACTTGGTAAAACTGAGGTAAACGATTTAATATATAATGTAACACAAATAACACGTAGAAATGATTGTACTTTAAGGAAGAGCGACTACAAGAAAGAATATTAGACAGAGTTTATTTACTGTATGCTTAGTAAATAAGTCTATATGACAGGAAATAGGAACGTTATGTACAATTACTTACATATCTATCCGTAATTTTCTTTCTATATGAAATCACAATCGTTTATTTTGTCCACAATCCTATTAAAGGTTAATACATAATGATTAGAAAGTACAATTCATTTAAATATATTCACATTTATAATAGTTAACAACCATCAAAAACAACAGAACATTTCTTAGCTACACACTAAGAAAGTGTGAAAAAGTATTTATTAGGTTGATTTTGGCTTTCTATCAAATTCAGAAAACATTTAACCAACTTTTAATATTAGCCACCCTTAACGTTTGTTGGTATTAGAAATATATTTATGGTTTCTCCTTTTTAGACATTACATTTTGGAATTCTGTTACCGGCTTTAAAAGAGTTTTTATTTGTTTATAAAAAGCAATAAGTTGATAGAATAATAAAAATTCCAACGTCTTTAAGTTGTTTAAAAACAAGTCTTGAATTACATTACATTTGGAATTGTGTTACCGGCTTTAAAAGAAATTTTATTTGTTTATAAAAAGCAATAAGTTGATAGAATAATAAAAATTCCAACGTCTTGAAGTTGTTTAAAAACAATTCTTGAATGTAAATATCAAACAAATATACACTGTTTAAATAGTAATAAATATTTTTCTTATGCAAATATTTGTAATGTTTGTATAATGTTTTGCAGTCTACGTTTTCCGAACTCCTCTTTATTAGGTGTTCATAAACAAGTTATTCAATGACAAATTACTGTATAACAAACTGTAAAAAGGTAAAAACGTACAGTGGAAGTCTTTATGCTTACGTTTATTGTATAATTAACTTCTTATATGAACTCTAAGTATTATAGTTCTCATAACACTAAATCGTAATAAAAAATATAAATATACATTTTTCTTTAATTAGAATTTGTAGTTGCAAAAAATACTATTAAAATACATGATATTCAGTAACAATTTACGTAGAGTATTTTACATACAACTTATGTGCTAAGAAATAGATTATGCCTAGACGAATGTTAAGCTAGCTTTATTGTGAAGGACTTTAAGTGCAGTGGAGTCCAAACTTCTCGGCTCTTTTGTTGTCTCAGTTAATCCAACAATAAGCTCCAACTGACTGATTTTCTTCTCGGCGTTAACTTTCACGAAACAATGAACACGGAAAGCTTTATTTTCTCTATCTTCTTGTTTTTATTACTTATTTAAATCTTATACTTTAATTCCCATCATTAAAAAAGTGCAAACAGTATAATGATGTAACTTAATGTACAATAATATATTATTAATTACAATAATTATTATTTTGAATTAATTAATATTTTATTAGTTGGTGTTTTAAAGAGTTTGTTTTAACTATTTACGAGTCATAATATCCATTAAGTTTGATAAAGAACCTAAAAGAGCTTACAGAATAAACTTAGCCATAAGGTGCATGTATGTATGTAACAATATGTTGATCTTAAATGTATTATCACAGGAAACAAAAATACGAATATACTATACAATAATACGGCAAGTGCTTCTATATAACACAGAAGTATGAATACTAAGTAAAAAGTGAGTAAATAAAGTAATAGTGATTTAGAGTAGAGTACTGAGAAATACCTTTGTCCATAAACTTCAGAATGGAAAGTGGAAACGTAAGCATAACCTACAGGTAAAAGGGAGATAAAACACCTATGACGTAATAGTACACATAAAATAAAAATTGAGATGTCTTGGACAGGTGTGCCGCAGGGACCAAGGGCCGCTACAAAAAAGATCAGGGGCGGGAAGACTGGAAGGAAGGTGACGTCACGTTAAACCAAATGATTGGTGGGATGGCGTCAGACTGAGGAGCCAGTGGACAGAGGAAATTGGAGTATCTTTGGGCATCATTGGCTATAGGAGTACTAGTAAGTAAGGATTACTGCCACTTATTGTGTAACATGTGCAGACATGATGTTCACGTGTAGTTAGTGTTCTACCACTGTACACATGTATGTTGTTAAAACGGGGGCAAATTTAACATGATCACGACTGTGTATAAGGTGGAGGGGGTGGGGGTAACTACCTCTCCTATGTAAGTACGAGGCGTGCACGTAGTTGTGTGTATTCGTAAACGACGTTGTATCAAGTAAAGTGTACGTCCATTTGACATCTGTGAACTGATAAAAACCTTCATTAATATAAATATACAAAAACTTAAATTTGGTATTTGATCAAAAATATAATTACAGTCCACCATTGTAGTGATCGATGCTCAATTAATAATTTAAAATTGGTAAAAATAACTAATTGATATAATGTTAATATTGCTAGACAATTCTCGACGTACGGTACCGTTATATCTGTAAATTCATGATGTAGTATTGGTACATTTGTGGAGACTTTCATTTTTGAAACTAACACAACGTTTCTACATGTATAAAACACTTGTCGTGTTCAGGTGC
The DNA here is from genome assembly GCA_035578905.1 of Stictocephala bisonia. Taxonomy (NCBI): domain Eukaryota; kingdom Metazoa; phylum Arthropoda; class Insecta; order Hemiptera; family Membracidae; genus Stictocephala; species Stictocephala bisonia. The sequence goes on from JAQJVL010000721.1 coordinate 52,210, forward strand.
TACTCACTACATTATCCTATATAAAACTAACCGTGATATTAAATATGATATAGATATTCAAGTGAATTACACAAATCCGCAACTGACTAACTGTTAAAGAAAATCGTATTTTTACCTAGTAATTATTATAAAGACTATAATTTATGTAAGTATACGACTCTTTAACTTTGTTATACTATACAAAAATATAATGTATTATTACTACTATGGTAGTCCATATTATATAAAAATTAACTGGCTATAGAAAGTCTGGCCAAGATATCACTGATAAGTTGAGAACTCTGACTGAATAACCAATCCATTGTAGTATTTTGGTTGTGCTAGCATTCACAACCTGATTAGATGGCTAGTAATTCTACCATATAATTGCAAAACTTTTGACAATATTTTTGGAATAAAAATATTTCTATTTCGTTTAATACTGTCACCTTTGAATTGTAACAAATTTGTTTGTTTTTATCCGTCTTCTGGGTGTGGTTTAGTACTAAAAAAATGTAACAAACCTACTATTTTCAGTAGATTATTGAAAACAAAATTACGTCAATAATATTGGTAAGTTTTTGGATATTTCCAGTGCTTCAAGTGTTTGAATAGTGGAACAAATATTTTTATATATAACCTAGTATCGTAGTTTATCACCTGAAGACAAATTATGGATGTGTTGAGTTAGTTTTAGAAACAATTGGATCTTTGGAAATCTCCAACAAATGTAAGAATATGAACAATTAAACGCTTAAAAATAGTTTTCAAACAACATACGCTGATAAAGTGGTAGTTACCATGTTTTGTAGATATTATAATGAGTGGTCAAAGCTTGAATTCCTCATCCAGACGAATATGTGAAGTTTACGGCTTAGCATTAAGGTCTGTTTAGCTAAATCCATCCTACAAATACATCTGACCACCATAAAGTTTGATCGTGGTGAAATGCTCTACAACATCTACAAGTAGACTAGATAGATAGTAGGTCGCATGCTGGTGGTCCGGTTGCAAGCCCCTCCCACTAAGTCATTAACAGCAGTAAACAAATTGGTAGTTCTGCTTGCTTAGGTCACGTGACTTTATAGTACAGCACAGTTCAGATTTCTAGTGTAATTATTCTCAAAAACTTTGGTTATATTTTATTCATCTAGTGGCCAAATAGTTATTTACAACAATGTTCATTATATTATATTAATCTAGTGGCCAAATAGTTATTTTCAAGAATGTTCAAATGCGTTAAATATATATTAAGTAATGAAGATATTTTTTGCATTACCACAGAATGAGCATGCTACAAAACTATATGTAATGTCATTACTTAAAAAAATGATAGAGTAAAAATTCTAAGACAAACATTCACTTCAATTAATTGTACATGAAACATAATTTGTCATATATTATCAAATTTAAAGCTATGGTTATAAATTAATTAAAATTTTTAATAATTGATAAATCCTGTTGTTAAAAAAGGCTTTTTGTTACATATACTTTTGTAATAAATCAAAATGTTATATGAAAACCTGAATGTACTATATGTTATTGTACACTGGGTCGGCACTGGTGGTGCAGTGATGTAACCCAGCTACTAGGGGACAAAGTGTTTGGGAGATTATAAGCAATTGTGTAGGGAAGAGAACTGAGTGTCAGACTCAGCAGTTAGCTGAAAATCAGACCAACACTACGTGGTCCGGATTCCACGTAAAGATGTAGGTTCCGTAGTTGACTTAGCTATTGGGCTATTAATAAATAATCCTTTCTGAGCCAAGTCAACCTCAGATAGTAACAATGACTACACTCCTTCTTCTACACGCATCACACTCATTCACAGCTCATATTCACCCTTATCTCTACGATCGGTGTCTTAGAATTTAATAATAATGTATAGTGAATAAATTATTGTGAAACTGCTATATATTTAGTAAAAAAAAAAAAATAAATAAATAAATAAATATTTATTCTATTCCAAATAATATTCGACGAGCTACCTAATGAAACGGTCAGAGTTTCTCACATAATAATTTCCTAGCCTACATTTAATTTTACGCATTTATGGATTCTGGAAAGTATATATGCTAATGTTAAGCTATACAGTTATTGTACGTCAATTTGGATTTTGAGTAATTTAATCTAGTACCTTGGATCTGATCCTTTTTAATTTAATGAAACCATAATGAGTACGGTAATAATAAAAATAAAAAACAAATATTAAACAATTATTTTAAGTCGTCTAATTTTACCAGGCGACGTTATGGCTAGTAAGCCCCATCTTACACTTAACCTTAGGACATAATATTTGGCTAGTAAATATTATTTTAACAGGTTATGGCTAAAAGACCCTAGGTTAACTCCTAATCTGGCATTTTTTTTATAAATAAAAATAAAATCCTTTTATATACGATGAATGCATTTTTTTTATAGATTTTAAGTACGTAATAGTTTTCGTCTCGCATGTTGAAGAACGTAACCTTATATTTGGGGAGTTGTAGAACAAGTGATATTCAAAATTCAGTCATTGTGGATAAGCTTGAGTTCCTATAAGCTTAAATGTAGCCTAAATAAATCATAGTAATTTTTTATAGTGTAGGAATCACTTGTTTGTAGTTTCCACTAAAAAACTAAAAATCATTCATTTTTGTCCCTTATCATATGTAGGTTTCTTTATTTGAAGGTAGTATTTTTGGAATTGCATTCATATAATAGGAATTTAGTTTGTTTTTATTTAAGATCATATAATGTGTAGTACCATTGCTGGAAATGTTTAAATAATTATATGTTATTAACACGACGTAAAGTCAGTTTATATTCATTCTAAGTACTAAATATGAATTGGGAACAAAATACAAATCGTAATATTTTTAGTTGAAGAGCATTTTCATAACGATTAAAAACCTTCATTAGGCCTGTAATAGCAACTTTTTTTATTAAAGTATTACCTTGCCCATACTGTGGTCCAATATCTAAGGGAAGTTTCCAATTAGTTAGGGATTACGGACAAGCTCTCCCTTAAGTAGAGAAAGAGTTTTATTTAATATCCTAAAAGCTTTTTCCTGAAGATAGCCAGCTTTTTCATAATGTATCAGATTTATTGTCAGCAAAACTTAAATGTAGCCTAAATCAGATGCTTTTGTGTTTTAACTGCACTGTTCGTCTTTTTATTTATAATGAGTTGTTTTGTACGCCATATATTGTGGATCACAAGTTAATACTAGCAGCTTTTAACTTACATTAAAACAATCATAACCTTATATTCATTCATATTCACCTTTAAACACGTAGACAATTAATTGTGTTGGTGTCTCATATCTGATAATATTGTGAGAATCTGATAGTAATCTCACACCGAAAAATTCAAGAATAAAGATAGGGAAAATTTACAAAACTTTTTTCAACTATAACTTTATCAGTTATTTCAACTTTGGTCACGGAACACCTGTATATTACCTTAGGGACACACCAAAAGTGTCCAAGGGATTCTGAGAGTTTCTTCCTGTGGGAGCTCACATGACTTTCGTTAACAAGTTTACAGTTGAATGGTACAAACTTGTCACTGTACTTTGTGTTCAGGATAAAGATTATACACGTATGCATGGGAAGAATAGCTATAGTTTTAATAGTCATATTCTATGTAAATGTAACCCAGATCTTAAGAATATATTTTATCTTTAAAATAAATAAATCGAAAATTATAACCATCTTTAAGAAAACTTCAAAAAATTACACGAGCAATATTTTACCCTAAAGACCAAGACACTGAGCAGATTGTTCAAATTTATACTCAGAAAAATATATATAACATGGTATGAAAATCTTTAGACTTGCCTCAGTAGGCTTCGGACTTTGGTAGTTCCAAGGTTTAAATCTCCAACTGAACTTCACTAGTCGGTACATCAGTAGTTGAATGAAGTTCACGCACAGGCGTGCAGACCATTTTAGTTTCCTAAAGTGTACTAAGGATAGCTCCGTGAGGGCAGAAATTTAGTTGCTAGTGGGTAAAGTTTTGTTTTCTTTAAAAAAAAAAATACACAAATATGTATACTTTTAACTAAACACATAAAAATATTTAACTAACGCCCCCCTAAAATATATATATAGATACATATCACAAATATAATTACAAGCAAAAACCATATGGTACCATGAATAACATATTATTACAGCAGTATTGGTTTCAACAATTCTTTGTGAACTTGAGAATTGCGTAAACTACGTGAGTACCGTTAATATCAACGTTAACACTTCTATACATTGATTCAGTATTCATTTTTTTAAGTAAACCTTATATGTATGTATTATACACAATTAAAATACTCAAATTTATACAATATATTCAGGAAAAAAAATTCATAAGATTTGATATTTTTACCACCATTATATTAATATTAGAATACTATAAAAGAAAGAGTTTATACGTTAGATATTTCAATGTAAAACACGGAAAAGTAAACGGTGGAAACATGATTACTGTACAAAAAAGGGTTCAGAGATAGGGCGGTTACACAACTACGTTGCCTATATGAAAATAAGATAAGCCTTTCAAAGGGGAAACAATGAGAATGGCCGAACAAAGGATGATAACAAAAGCCAGTAAACAATGAAGATGTAGTGTTCCTCGTTATTGCGGGAAATGAAAGGTTTTACCATTGAATTTTTGTTCATAGCTCAATGATCAACCGACGTGTCGTAGAAAACAGTTGTTCAATGTAATGATGCAAACTCATGTACAGTTGCAACCCTTAGGGAACCGTTTCACTTGACGAACAATGCCACACGTGGGTCTCCATTTCAACCATTCCATCCGTAACAATGATCGTATTGTAACTACTGAAGTATCATTTGATAGGTGAAACATTACTTCGGTGGACCATCGGTTGGGATTCATTATAAATGGAACATATATAAGTTTATCTTTTAGTAAATATGTGAAACTATGAATGTCACTCATAACGAAAAAAAGAAAACGCATAATTATCTGCAGATGCTTGAGTACTACTTACAGTTCTACGTGTGCTAGAGCTTCTACGTAGCCCTGAAGATGGAACTCTATAACGAGGCCGAAACGTCGGCTCATGATGTTGTCCATAGTTTGTCACGGTCGGACAAACAAGACCACGTTAGTCATATAAACGCATAATTTCAAATTGTGGTCTACTGGTTTGGACCGCTAACAATCATACAGTGTTCACTATAACTTATTATAAACAATATAATATAACATAGAACAGTAAATCATATAACAGCATAAGTTATTAATAGTTAAACTACAATAACGCAACTAGTTTGGGGCTGTTTGTTGATTCTCTCCGTTTGGATATTTGTACATTACATTATACGAATTCGTATTATCCCAAGTGCTTAAAACAAAAATAAAAATGTAAAATTTCGCAATAGGTATTCTCCGGTTACGAAGAACCATAGAAAAAAGTATGCTAGAAAATAAGTCACATTTGAAGTGTTAATTGAAAAAGCGTCTCTGATGAAAAAACTTCGTCTCAATGAACACTAATTTAAGACGTTAGCACAAAAGAGAGGTGAAGGTAACTTTAAAGTTTTTTAAATTTAATTCCATTCAAATTTTCAACTCTTTTTTAAATTCCCTAAATTATTCATTAAGCTTAATTTTAGATAATTATTTTAAATGTTTACGACACTCCTTATTCAATAATCATATAACATAAATATAATAAATAGCTAATAAAGAAAAGTTTTTTACTTTATTGTTGTTAATAAATAACAATTATGTAAAGTTTTTTATAACATTACAAGGGAACTAATTTGAAAATTGTAGGAGTGGAAGGTCTCCTTAGACTTAACTTATCATTTACTGAACGTTTTTGCTGAGTAAGACACATTTATAAGTAAAATGTATGAGCCTAAATTTACCATAAGCGAAAGGTACTGGTAAGCCGTCATTTTTTATAGCTAGTGCACATCTACAATTTATGGATATATATAAATAAATAAATAAATAAATATATATATATATATTTATATGTGTGTGTGTGTGTGTGTGTGTGTGTGTGTGTGTGTGTGTGTGTGTGTGTGTGTGTGTGTGTGTGTGTGTGTGTGTGTGTGTGTGTGTGTGTGTGTGTGTGTGTGTGTGTGTGTGTGTGTGTGTGTGTGTGTGTGTGTGTGTGTGTGTGTGTGTGTGTGTGTGTGTGTGTGTGTGTGTGTGTGTGTGTGTGTGTGTGTGTGTGTGTGTGTGTGTGTGTGTGTGTGTGTGTGTGTGTGTGTGTGTGTGTGTGTGTGTGTGTGTGTGTGTGTGTGTGTGTGTGTGTGTGTGTGTGTGTGTGTGTGTGTGTGTGTGTGTGTGTGTGTGTGTGTGTGTGTGTGTGTGTGTGTGTGTGTGTGTGTGTGTGTGTGTGTGTGTGTGTGTGTGTGTGTGTGTGTGTGTGTGTGTGTGTGTGTGTGTGTGTGTGTGTGTGTGTGTGTGTGTGTGTGTGTGTGTGTGTGTGTGTGTGTGTGTGTGTGTGTGTGTGTGTGTGTGTGTGTGTGTGTGTGTGTGTGTGTGTGTGTGTGTGTGTGTGTGTGTGTGTGTGTGTGTGTGTGTGTGTGTGTGTGTGTGTGTGTGTGTGTGTGTGTGTGTGTGTGTGTGTGTGTGTGTGTGTGTGTGTGTGTGTGTGTGTGTGTGTGTGTGTGTGTGTGTGTGTGTGTGTGTGTGTGTGTGTGTGTGTGTGTGTGTGTGTGTGTGTGTGTGTGTGTGTGTGTGTGTGTGTGTGTGTGTGTGTGTGTGTGTGTGTGTGTGTGTGTGTGTGTGTGTGTGTGTGTGTGTGTGTGTGTGTGTGTGTGTGTGTGTGTGTGTGTGTGTGTGTGTGTGTGTGTGTGTGTGTGTGTGTGTGTGTGTGTGTGTGTGTGTGTGTGTGTGTGTGTGTGTGTGTGTGTGTGTGTGTGTGTGTGTGTGTGTGTGTGTGTGTGTAAAAACCAATATTGACTTATTTAGATCAGTCACCTTATTTTCTTTATAAATTATGTATATGGTGTGTTCTTGCTTCTTAATGAGGTTTCACCAAACTTACTAAAAGCACTTCTACCACTATATAAAAGTATTATTTAAATACAGATTATATTTATCTCAGAAGCTTATTTAAAAAGGAACTATAACCAGTAAGGCCTGCACTTGGTCTGCATATCACTAATAATAAGCTATTCATAATAATAATCATAACAAACAGAATCACAAATATATGTTGTATAAATATAATTATGTTGTGAATATTCATTATTACGAATTTATTGCCACTAACAAATATTTGATTTATAAGCAATAAACAATAAAAAAACCATACATTTGTTAAATAATTTTTTACTGATATTATTAGATAAATGTGAGTAAAATGTATAAAGAAGTATTACACTGTACATAAACGAATAAAGGAACAAACATTAAATAAATATTCCTATTAATTGACGCCTATTCTGATAACAATGCTGAAGTTTATTCTTTTGTGAATTCCTTTGGTCTGAGGAAGGTGAGCGTGGTTCACCGAAATCGATCACATAATATTTGTGCATTTTGTAAATGTGTTGTAATATATTTGTGCATTTTGTACTTGTATTGTAATATATTTGTACAGTTTGTGCTTATATTTATGCTTATATAATTTATTAAACATTTATTAACATTTATGACTATTGCAATACAATGTACTTTGTCTGACGCAATAAAAAAGGTTATTATTATTATTATTATTATTATTATTATTATTGTAATATATTTGTGTTGTGTGTCGTACACTTGTACTATATATGTACCAACACGTATTGTACTAATTAAATACAATTTGAACATTTAAACTAAAATAAAAAATAGGATGTACTTAAATATAAACATCTTCTTACCATTATAAGAAATGTTTAATTAGAAAGATGTCCGTATTAGATTCAAAGGAACCCATTTCATTCTAGATAAGGCCGTTATCCTGGATAAAGGAACAAGAGGTCTTTGTGGGATAATTGATTACACTAAACTTAATAAAGCTTTGGGATGTTACTTTTAGGAGTAATGCAAAATGTTAATTCCTTAATAATAGGAGTATGTTTTACATTTTTATTAAATTCTTGACGGCAGAAATACAATATAAAATATATATTTTTCGTAAGTTTAAATTCTCATACATTCACATTGGTTTGGATTATTAGAAATACAAATTAAATAATATTTATTGTTTTGTCTTGTCAGAAATATTCTATAAACAGTAAAGTTTTAAAGAATTTCTTTGTTATTAGTAATTATATCAGTCAGTATGGTGTAACATTTACGATATAGTAACATACAAAATAATTTGGTAAGATGCATTCGTCTTTTGTTTATCTTCATTTAATAAGACCAGTAAATTTCTTAAATATCTGAATGATTAAAATAAGACCAAAGAATTTATTTATTATAATACAACCTTAGATGAGTTTCTAAGCAATTATATATAATTTTTTAATATAAGTAGTTTTATGAAATATTTTTATTATTATTGTTTAAAACATGAGTTAATTTTGTTGATCTTCATCTGTAATGCTTATGTAAAACATAACATACTTTATATTTTATATAGGTGGGAAAATCTTGGGTTAACTTAACTTTATAGTAAATTATAATTTTTAATTTTCAATTAGAGCTGAAATATAATGTTTGAAATGTGTTTTGTTTGGCGGAATCTATACAACAGTTGTAGATTACAGCACCAAACGGAATCTTGGTGCGGCAGACCTCGGGAATTACGTAGATTACATTTTATCCAACGCCATTTCTCACGAGGAATATGCATACATTTACTGTCTCCGTGGAGCCATGTTTATGTTGATAACTGAGTGTTAGGCCATATATGTGTGTCATAGTCTATATAATAGATTTAGATTTACGGCATCAAACGGAATCTTGGTGAGGCAGACCTCGGGGATTACGTAGATTACATTTTATCCCATGCCATTTCTCACGAGGAATTTGCATACATTTAATAACTACCTGAAGCGGTGTTTATGAGAAAAACATATTTTATATGTTTATACAAAACTCTTTTACTAAAAATTATTCAAATTATCAATAAAGAACAATAATAAATAAGGGGATTTTCTGTACAATTAATTATATTAATGTTTTTTAACCAATAACTGAAAAATTTGCAATTGCATTACTAAAAATAAGTAATTGTATAGTTATCAATTAATTAAAGTATTAGTTTCTGTCACAAAAGCTAATCTTTTTTTTTTACAAAGGATATTAAATAATTATATGTCAAAGTCCTAGTTAGATATTTAATTTTATTCTGTTGTAATCGCTTTTACGAAAATTATATCACTTTTTGTAAAATTCTTTGATTTGTTATAATATTACCATGTATTTGTTTGTTTGCCAAAATTGCCTTAACAAAAGAGTTGCACTGTTATTGATAGATCAGGGCGTCAAGAAATATCGATCGTGGTTGTTTCTTGGAAGGTTGAGCGTATGAGCGATTCAATCATTGAATACAACCTGCTATCTTGGGTTCGGAAGTCATCCTTAAGTTTTTGGTTTTAGGGTTAGAGGTAAGAAAGGCATCTATAAGTTCTCACTTTTCCTTGGAAAATATGACACCTTTAAATTTTAAGATTATATTTAATTATTATTATTATTTTTTAAAGGGATTAAACATCACAACACACTTAAATGTTAGAGGTGGTAAGAGAAGACACTTTGGACACATTACTCGATAGTGTCATACGACTTTGTTGCACCTTTCACAATGTTAGTATATACCTCACTGGCTTCTATGAGAAATGCCGTATGACCGGATATCACGTGGAAATTTAATCCATGGAATCATATTTGTTAACCTCAATTTCTAAGCGATGCGTGTGCTGCAGCGTCCCTCCTAAAGAAGCGTGGTTCAGTGTTCCATGCACATCTCTGGATGACAAGTCACTCACCTACACGCCATCTGAGGGCCCCTCCTACTGTGCCAAATACTCACCCTACTTAAAAAATTATTACCAGTTTATTATTAGTAAGCCTGTGATTTTGATTTATCAATTAAAGAAGAACATGTTTTTTACGTCTAAATGTACGGGGTAGAGATGTGCAAGTTCATAATACAAGAGGCAGAAAGCGCTAATTTACTGGGAAGCACCGAAAATAAACGCCCGATTTGCTAAAAAAATCTACCATTCAATTAACACATTTAAGATGCTGCAGGGCGTGAACGCTCGTTTGCGTCACAGGTATTTTACAGTTTGGACGAATTTTCACGCTCAATTTTAAGTAGTAAGCGATTATGAATGATTAAGAATGTGACATTTTATTACGTCAGAAGGAAGAAATTTTAGGATGTCTAAAGAAAGATGTTTTAAAAATGTATTTTATTTTTCAATACAATTTAATTATTTATTGACAAAAAGATTTCAATCTAATTTCATTGAATTATATCGGCAATATGATGGATATTACCAATTAAAAGAGCTCTATTTGTAAAATTACTCTTGAAGATAATCACAACAATAACCAGCCAGTGACACTCCAACCAATCTTTGGCCAGTCATATTAAAACTGCAAACAATATTTCCAAGCAACAACTTTTTAACGGTTGTAAGATAATTAAAAATAACGTTAATAATAATAAAGTAGCCATTACATTATTTCTTATTGCATTTTATTAAATTGTCACATTAACCTTTCTGCCTTTGTTAAAGAGTCCTATTTGATGTTATCTAAAAGAAATAAATAATATATTAGGTATAATTAACATATCTACAAATTAAATTGATGAAAATAGTCTATACATAACACTACTTACTATAAATTCCTATATATAAATCCACATAGTAAATATTTGTAAACTATTATTTAGAGTGCCTATGAAATATGAATAAACATTATATACAATTTATTTCCAATCTTAAAACAATAATACAGAATTAACCATTAAAAAACGTTATAAGAATAAAAATTCTAATTTTACTTTCATTTTTTGGCAATGATATGGGTTTCTGGTATATACAGACAGGTATAAGAGATCTAGTGGAGGTGAAGGAATAAATTACATGTCACAGCCACTCACCACAGACCCTTGATGGATCCAACAGGATATCTCCAGAGTAAATAGCAGGAGATTTATCAGTTTTGTAGGTTTTACACTCTTCTAAACTTATTTAAGGTTTTATTCAAATCTTAATGAAAACTGATATTAATTGAATTACTCAATACAATAAAATGGCAACACTTTTATTTGTATATTTAAATTTATTCATGAAAACTGTTAATATATGATTGAAATAAGTGTTGACAGTTTGAAACGTAGATAAATTTAAATAATTCATATCAAAATGGCTTCTTGTTCCTAGATAAATTGTTTTTTATTAATTTATTTTTCTATCATGTAAACAATTGTTTTGTTTGAGGAACGCCTCAAGCTGGGTTTTATATGAGAGCAAACTGTGTAGTTAGTAGGATTTACAAGTAAGCCCTCAGACAGTTGTAAGCTCCGAGATTGCTTCTTACTCCCCAGTACATTGCTGTATTTGCCATCATATAAACCGTTGTTAAGTTTCTCTCGTTCAGTTTGAGGAAAGAACTGAGGAAGGTTTTATATGAGAGAAAACTGTTTAGGTAGTAGGATTTCCAAATAAGCCCTTAGACAGTTGTATGCTCCGAGATTGCTTCTTACTCCCCAGTACATTGCTGTGTTTGCCAACATATAAACCGTTGTTCTTACCTCTCGTTCAGTTTGAGGTAAGAACTGAGGAAGGTTTTATATGAGAGAAAACTGTGTAGGTAGTAGGATTTCCAAGTTAGCCTTCAGATAGTTGTAGGCGCCAAGATTGCTTCTTACTCCCCAGTACATTGCTTCAGTTGTATGCTCCGAGATTGCTTCTTACTCCCCAGTACATTGCTGTATTTGCCATCATATAAACCGTTGTTCTTACTTCTCGTTCAGTTTGAGGTAAGAACTGAGGAAGGTTTTATATGAGAGAAAACTGTGTAGGTAGTAGGATTTCCAAGTAAGCCCTCAGACAGTTTTATGCTCCGAGATTGCTTCTTGCTCCCCAGTACATTGCTGTATTTGCCATCCTATAAACCGTTGTTACGTCTTACTTATTACGTTTGGTGTAAGAACCAAGTAAAAAAAAACCCCCAACACTCAGGGTGGGGGGGTAATGACTTTTGTACATTATTATCAGTTAATAAAAATTGCACTTCTTTAAAGACAGCAGTTGTATAAAATTTATAAACTATAAAATAATTTATACAATTATAAAATTAAATTTACAATTATATGTAGTATAGGAATATTTTGTATCACAGTACTACAGTATGTTTTTATTTCTTCCTAGAATCGTTCACCTTCATATGAATCATAAATTAGAACATTTTTCGATGTGCATGGGTATAAATTGAATTTTAAAAAACAATTATGTAACATTTTGTAAACGTACATTTTATATAATAATATATATTCATACTTTATAAACAGCAACTGTATTTTGGTATTTAATTTTTATAGTGAAGCTAACAACTCAATGTCACCCTCTTCATCGGTGTTAGTTTTAAAATAATTTCGTATATTTATATGTAATACTCATTCATTTATACTAATTGTAGAATCATCATCATTGTACATATTCTTTTTGTAGATAATCTGGAATATGAGTTGTTATAAAATCATTTATCGTAAGTGGAAAAAAATAGTGTTCATTGGTTGTCACAGAATATGTTATTTACAATCATCTCAAAATATACAGGAAAATAAAAAAATAAAAGGTTTACCACAAGGTGAAAAATATCATCTACAAAATGAGTTATTTTATCCGCTCTTAAAGGTAATAGTTGTCAAGGTAACCAAATATTTGTTAATGTACTGGAAATTCCAGTGCAGTAACTCTCTCCTCTCGTCACAATGTAACCTTTAGTGATGTACTACTTTGTTATTTATATAAAGGAGAATAATAATAATAATTGAGTAGTTGATTGTAATGTTGTTAGAGGACTGAACATAAGTGTAGATTTTTATGTTCAATAATGCTTTGATTTCTTGGTTTTACACAGACTTTAATTAACATTAAACTAGTTGTTACAGAGTAATAACATGTTTGGCGGAGATATACTTTAAACAATTTACACTGTGAGGCAAGCTATTGGTTGAGTGGTCCAAGACGTAATTAAGGACTGAGACTTAGTTAGAGATATCGTAGGTTCTAGTCCCACCTGGACTGAATCAGTTTATCATCAATATTCACCTGGTAATGTAGGGACTGGTTCTCCCTTTTTCTCTGTCATTGAGTTCCCCTCACAAATCAGTAGCTTGTCTGGAATGTGTTGAGTAAGGCTAAGAAAGAGATCTGCCTCTCCACTGTAAAAAAGATACTACCCTCTTTTGATGGTTACTTTTTTGAAAAAGTTTTGAAATTTATAAAACTCCGGTCGTCTACAGGTGCTACATTTAAAACAATTTTTCCATCCTAACTAAACCCCTTAAACAACTACATCCTTACAAGTTTTTTCAGGAACACGTACTTTTTTAAAGGATTTCTTACATTTATACGGGTTAATTGAGAACAAAACTTATTATTACAGTCAGTAGTGTAGCCATTTACAGCTAGAGAGCAAAGGTTAAAGCCTGATGAAGATAGTGCTACGTTCTAGGCAGCACTGGTGTGATCTTTCTGACAGTATTGTAAAGGTTACCTATACAAATTTTGTCCATTTAAAAATAAATTTCACTTAAAAGTATAATTTTTATGATATATCCCATAATTATATGTAATTACTTTTAGATCGCAAGCGTTAGTAAATGTTGCTCATACTAATTTACTATTAAAATATACACAACTTACTTTGTAACTATATTTTGTACAATCGTAAGTACGAAATAAATATAAATAAGTTCTTACGAATTTAAATGTAAAACTCAAATTTATAAAACGCTTATCCAAATATTTTATTATAAATGGTATCTGTAAAAATCCGGAGTTGAAATGTGTACATTTATCTTTGGCTGAAATAGTAGATTATGAATAGATAGAAAGCTTAATTTTTAGGGTTTATAGTTATAAATGAGGAAGTTGTACTTTTATGCAAATTGTAGGGTGGGGTTTATGGGGACTGAGAGGTAGAGAGAGTGAAGGGAAACATCTTGTATGTGTGTTAGTGAGGCAGGCTCTTTGCTAGAACTGGATTCCTTGGGGGACACAACTGAGTGTCTGCATGAAAGTCCAGCCACTAAAAAGGAGTTATTTATGATGACTAGTGAACGGTTGAATGAACGGTCATTTTGAAAACGTACTTTAATGATTAGCCATAAAATACAACGTCATAAAGCACTATTTAAACTAATTACCAATACCACCGTACGTGTAAGGGAGGGTGGGTAGGTCAATACCCCCTTTTGTACGTGTATGGGAGTGTGGGTGGGTCAACACCACCGTACGTGTAATTTAGGATGAGTCGGTCAATACCACTGTAAGTGTATGGGAGTGTGGATGGTTCATTACCACCGTACGTGTAAAGGAGGGTGGGTGGGTTAATAACACCGTACGTGTAAGGGAGGGTGGGTAGGTCAATACCCCCTTTTGTACGTGTGTGGGAGTGTGAGTGGGTCAATACCACTTTACGAGTATGGGAGTGTGGGGAAGAAATACCTTTCAAAAGATTTCAAATTAACTAATCATTATTTTGGTTATTTTTTATGATAAATATGTAATTCATTTTTATTGCACAACAAACATATTTGAAAGTATATACTAATAATAACGGGATTTAAATGAACTGGAAAAAATCGTAGAAAAGACGAAATGAATAGAAATATTGTTCATTCTTTGGGAGCAGTGAAGGTTGAAAAGAATGTCTGAGATGCAGCATGTTGTTGGATTAGCTAAGAGATATAAAAAATACATGGGGTGAAGATTCGAGTTTTCTTTGTTTGTTACGCCACAAAAAGTTTCCTTTTAGAAATTGTGATTAAATATGTTTATTTATATTTTTAACTGTTGTAGTTTGTAATTTCAATTTTAAATAAGAAGATATAAATAAAGTATTATTAAATAATCTTTGTTATTTTGTAACGTATTCGTAAAATTTTAAAGTTTAGATAGACAATTTAAAATTTTATTTACAAATTTAATAAAGTTTTAGAACGTTATAAAAATGTTTAATTATTAAAGGGCAAGTAATTTTACATACGTGAAGTGCAACTTAGCTATTTAACGTGAAAGTGTGTTACATTAGTCATTTAGTATTAAAAAGATGAATTGAAAATCCAACCACTGCATGATCACTTTTTACTTTCATTTGCATACAAGGACGTTTTTCGTAAAATCACCTAAATAAAAGGGTTGGCACTTGTAAAGTATTCGCATCATATATCGTTTTATAAAGTAAGATAGTAAAACATAATATCAATATATTGTAATATGCAGTGGATCTCTATATACTGAAAAAATCCAATGATTTGATGTTTATATAACACATAAAAATTCTGATTCAATAACTTAACTGTATTGAGTTCTAATTAATATTTAAAATTTAATTCTAAAATAAACACGATAATAGTTACAATTAATTATTCGTAAATACGCCCTTACTTAATTTCAGCTTGTCAGTGTGCTTTATGCTAATATTCTGAAAAACAGTTTTCCCACATGATTGCATTGTTTCACTGATCCAATACTGATAACTATACTTACTATTGCAATTGCTAATAATAAGCCTAATTTGTATTATAAAATAAATTATTGTTAGTTGTAACAATTGACTGTTTCCAAATTGATTTTTAGTTATGTATAAGCTTAGTTGGAATCATTTATTGCAACATGATAAATTGTGTTAAAGCAATATTCATATCATATAACCTAACAACTCCTTTTCTGTTACTCTTATTGCTATTTTAATTAAAATCTGTATGGTCCAGACAATAAAATATTATTTTGATTATTAAATACTTTCAAAAATATCCACTGATTTTTTATTGTGACAAAAGTAAAATTTATCACATGATTTAGGAGAAAATACATATCAAACCTATACAACCTCTGATTGAATACTTATATAAATAGGACACTTTAACTGAAAATTGTTGTTATTATAAAAAATGCAGTTTTGTTTTAAAATTATGAGTGTTAATACATGTCGTTGGTACATATATAAAAGAAATACATACTATATATTTTTTCACAAATTAGTCATTTAATTAAGATCGATAAATTTCATAGTAGTTAACCAATTATTTAAAGATATATTTTTAGCTAAAAATATAAACATTAAATAATACTGTAAGTGAAAACTATATTAAATAGAAAAACCTTGTAGGTAACGTTGATTTATATTGTTTGGTTTTGAGAATTTGAACTTAAATATGTAATAAACGTCTACTGATATTTAATATTACTTTCAACATAATTCAATAATTCATTCAAGTGAATGAAAATGTCCTTCGGAATTCCAATATAATAAAACTTCACTCTGTTATGGAATTATTTTATTTATTTAGAGAAATAATAATTGTATTAATTAGTACTTAATTATCTTAAAAAGCTTTGTTCATCAATACAGTATACTTAGTAGTCTAATGTATTTTTCCTTGACAAACTAAGTGTTTAATGGGAAAAAACTACCAAACTACACATTTTTATTTTTACGAGTATGTTTAATGATTTTAAATAAAAATTTTTGGATTTTGATTGATTATTTTGACACTGTTCTATCAACTTGTGGTCTTAACCCATTCCATTGGAAAAAATTGTCAACCAATTAAAAATATCAGCCTTAAATTTTAAGTTTATATACAATTATTATTGAACTCGTCATAATACTGTATATTTTATATCCCATAAATGTGTAATTTTTTTTATAGAATTTATATATTTATATATATATATATATATATATATATATATATATATATATAAGTATTGTACTTGTTTAAAATTGAAATCGGTTAAAACAATTTAAAATACAAGTTTAAATAAGGTATGAATATATCGCCAATAACCATTTTAATCATTTTTACCACATTCAGCAGGTCAGTAATAACAAATAATATACCATATCACGTGCCCTATCTGGATTGGTTTTCTGTTTGTGTGTCTGTGTGTGATTTTTACAAAAATTTAAATATCTTATTAATTGTTTTAGATAAAATACTGAATCTCTGATTGAATACTTATATAAATAGGACACTTTAACTGAAAATTGTTGTTATTATAAAAAATGCAGTTTTGTTTTAAAATTGTGAGCGTTAAAACATTTCGTTGAAACATAACAAAAAAATTACATACTATATATTTTTTCACAACACTAGTATGGATTTAAATAAATAACATATTATTTCACTGAAAAGACACTTTTGGACGTATTAACATATAATTAAACGAATAACACTACAAACGTTTTAATTGAAACTACCCATATCTCATACAAAAAACTCATATCAGTAAAAAGTATTGTTCCATTCTTACATAGAAGTAAATATTCACACACTAGAAAATACAAATACTTAAAGGGAAAGGGAGTCTAATTAAAGCAAAACAGCTTTACAAAGACCCTGTCACTATAATGCGGGTATTTGCTCCCTTTTATATACACTGCATACGTTCAATGAAACTCAGCCACTGTAATATGTAGGTAGGATAGGTTTTTGTATATTTTATAAATTAAACTTCCTTTGATATGATTATCAAAATTAATAGCTTAAGGTTCGATTCCCGAAGTGACTGTATTAGTTATATATATATATATATATATATATATATATATATATATATATAACTCAGTCACTTCGAGAAACGAACCCGGGACGGTTAGAGTGGCAAACTTGGTGATAAATTTTATCCGTTGTTTACACTCATATTATAACTAGGAGAAGTAAATTTATATATTGCTTAACGTGTGGTTTTATATACAGAGTATCCCGTAAGTACTGACCAAAATTTCACGAGGTTCTACTATAGGTCAAAGCAAACAATTTTCATTGTATAATGTATAGTCCCATCTTGCTTAGTTTTCTGTCTATCTGTCTGTCTATGTTTTTTAGAAAATAATTTATATCTTCAAAATACTTTGAGATATCAAAATTAAACTTTGTACATTTACTTATCTTATTAGTGTGAATATAAAATACAAATTTAAAAATTATATTATTTACATAAACAAAATGGCGGCCATTTAAAATGTTGAAAGACTAATAACTTTAAAACGAGTGATGTAATAGAAAAATGACAAGACACATACAAAATAGCTCATTTCAATACAAGAATTTTGGTACGGTACCAGTTTTATTTTTCTACAGTAACTTGTTACGGAAATAAGTAAGATTTTTCAAGGAAAGGTCTGCGTTTTATTTTAAAACACATTGGAATTTTGAATAAAACACAGACCTTTACTTGAGAAATCTTACTTATTTATGTAACGACTTATTGTAGGAAAATAAAACTGGTACCAAAATTCTTGTATTAAAATGAGCTATTTTATATGTGTCTTGTCATTTTTCTATAACATCACTCGTTTTAAAGTTATTAGGCTTTCAACATTTTAAATGGCCGCCATTTTATTTATGTAAATGATATAATTTTTAAACTTTTATTTCATATTTAAACTAATAAGGTAAGTAAATGTACAAAGTTTCAATTTGATATCTCAAAGTATTTTGAAGATATAAATTATTTTCTAAAAAACATAGACAGACAGATAGACAGAAAACTAAGCAAGATGGGACTATACATTATCATATAATGAAAATTGTTTGCTTTGACTTATAGTAGAACCTCATGAAATTTTGGTCAGTACTTACGGGATACTCTGTATATAAATAAATATATATATATATATATATATATATATATATATATATATATATATATATATATATATATATTTAATTTGCATTACAAATCAAGGGTACAGTTGATTCGGTGTTTAACATATTTTATGATGCAAATGACATACTTTAAATACAAACGACAATACTATATCCCTGGTAAAACATTTCCAGCACGTGTAACAACAATATATTACTTTTTAAAATAAGTGCTATCTCTTATAGTATGACCATTAAAAATAAAGATAAATTATAGAATTACAAATTATAGGAAAAGAAAACTATACACATATTTGAGATACTGTTATGTAAAAACTCGTTTATTTGGTTAAAAAAATATAAAAAATATATTAAGGTATATTAAATAAGTCTATTTAAAATTTAAGGTATGGTATGGATTTCTGGTATGGTTATGCAGACAGATGTAGGAGATCTGGAGGAGGTGAAGAAATAAATTAGATGTCACAGCCACTCACCACAGACCCTTGACAGATCGAACAGGATATTCCAGAGTAAATACCAGTGGATTAATCAGTTTTGTAGGTGTTAACTCTTTTAAACTTATTCAAGGGGTTTCTCAAATATTTGATTTACTATTATTTAAACTTTTTTTTTTATTTTGTAAATATATATACATAAGATTTTATATTATTCATGTTAAGAAGAAAACAAAATTTTATAATATTTTACAATCTTACAAATATATTATTAAACATTAGTAGAAAAGTTGTAATTCCTAGGGCTGCTATTTATAATAATGTTATAATAAAAAACCATAACTTAGCACCCTTAAATAGTTTTTTTATTCAATTATCACCGACCGGTTTCGGCATTTATGCCATCTTCATAGGTGAATGTGTGTTTTTTCATATTCACATGAACACAAAACACATATTCACCTATGAAGATGGCATAAATGCCGAAACCGGTCGGTGATAATTTAATAAAAAAACTATTTAAGGGTGCTAAGTTATTGTTTTTTATTATAACATTATTATTAAACATATATTTCTTAACTTTTGATCTGAATATTTTACGTTGTTACAACTAAGTTTGTGCAAATTAACAAATTATTACAAATGTACTGAATAACATGTAAGTTACACCAATAAATGTAGGCCTATTCGATTTATAAATATAAAATAATGGTTTCGGCATACATATAAAAAAACTTGATAAATTCTTCTCGAATGTCAATATACTTTCTGTACAAGTATGGTAATATCGACTTCTACTAATGGGAATTTTTAAAGTTCGTAAATAAAATGATAGCAACTTAATTATAAAAAAGAAAAAATGCTTCAATACCAATGAGCACCATAAATTATCATTTAATTATGGTGATCTTGTTGACTTACATATAATTAATAATAGAATTGTAGAACATTGTTTAATATGTTTTATAAAAAGGTAAAGTAAAAAGTAAATTTAAGGGTGTTACGATCAAATGTAATTTTTAGCTGAACAGGAAATACATTTTTAGTGATAACAATTTCATTAAAAATAAAAAATAGGAAGATTAAAAAATAACTAACGAAACGAAAAAAAGCCAAAAGTTCTCTAACAATGTTTATTTTGATATCCTAATATAAAATTATCAGTTTGGGCCTTTTATTTAGCGCAACAATGATACAGCTTGGGTCTTAACTTTTATTCCATGTAGGTATGAAAGGGACATTTCGAACGGATTTTAATTGGGAGAGAAGCCCAATTAAGACATAGTTTCTTCATCTGTTTAGACGAGCTAATATATATATATATTACGTCTGATAAACCACCGGCTTAAAGTGACTTCCAAAGCACGAGAATTGCAGAGAGGTGATATTTATACATAGTTTTTCAGAAGCAGACTGTTTACAAATTAAGAAATATAAATACATTATAATTATTTATCCAGCATTGTGCAAACAAAACTCCTTTAAAAAATTAGTCACATAACCTATGAATAGACAAATTTATACCAAAAAATTTATAATGGAAATATAATACTTTAAATAGTAAAAAGATAATAATTGTACATATAGAATGCAACTATAAGTTCTTATTACTTGTACTAGACAACTAAAATACCATTGGAAAACCGGTGCCATTTATCATTAATAAAATATGTTATTTATATATGCCGTACAACAACGTATATAAATGTAGCTCAGTTACAATTATAAAATTATATCTTTGTAAACAATTTATTTGGTTATTATATTTAGTTACTTTCCATTTGTTGAATCTCCAAGATGGGGTTTATATGAGAGAAAACTGTGTAGGTAGTAGGATTTCCAAGTAAGCCTTTAGACAGTTGTAAGCCCAAAGATTGCTTCTTGGTCCCCCCCCCCAAACCCAGTACATTGCTGTATTTGCCATCCAATAAACTGCTGTTAAGTCTTTCTCGTTCAGTTTGAGGCAAGAACCAAGAAGGGGTTTATATGAGAGAAAACGGTGTCGGTAGGATTTACAAGTTACCCCTCTGACAGTTGTAAGCTCCGAGATTGCTTCTTGCTCCCCAGTACATTGCTGTATTTGTCATCATATAAACTGCTGTTAAGTCTCTCTCGTTCGGTTTGAGGTAAGAACCAAGAAGACTGCGTATGTAGGAATTGCAATTAAGCTCTCAGACAAATATAAGCTCCGAGATTGCTTTTGGCTCCCCAGTACATTGCAGTATTTGCCATCATAAAAACTGTTATTACGTCTCTCTCGTTCGGTTTGAGGTAAGAACTGAGGAGGGGTTTATATGAGAGAAAATGGTGTCGGTAGGATTTACAAGTTACCCCTCTGACAGTTGTAAGCTCCGAGATTGCTTCTTGCTCCCCAGTACATTGCTGTATTTGTCATCATATAAACTGCTGTTAAGTCTCTCTCGTTCGATTTGAGGTAAGAACCAAGAAGACTGCGTATGTAGGAATTGCAATTAAGCTCTCAGACAAATATAAGCTCCGAGATTGCTTTTTGCTCCCCAGTACATTGCAGTATTTGCCATCATAAAAACTGTTGTTACGTCTCTCTCGTTCGGTTTGAGGTAAGAACTGAGGAGGGTTTTATATGAGAGAAAACTGTGTCGGTAGGATTTCCAATTAAGCCCTCAGACAGTTGTAAGCTCCGAGATTGCTTCTTGCTCCCCAGTACATTGCTGTTTTTGCCACCATATGAACTGTTGTTAATTCTCTGTCATTCTGTTTGAGGCAAGAACCAAGAAGGGATTTATATGAGAGGAAACGGTGTCGGTAGGATTTACAAGTTACCCCTCTGACAGTTGTAAGTTCTGAGATTGCTTCTTGCTTTCCCAGTACATTGCTGTATTTGCCATCATATAAACTGTTGTTACGTCTCTCTCGTTCTGTTTCAAGTAAGAACCAATAAGGGGTTCATATGATATGAACTGTGTACGTAGTAAGATTTCCAAGTTACCCCTCAGACAGTTGTACCCTCCGAGATTGCTTCTTGCTCCCCAGTACATTGCTGTATTTGGCTTCATATAAGCTTTTGTCACGTCTTCCTCGTTCTGTTTGAGGTAAGAACCAAGAAAGGGTATATATGAGAAAGCAGTGTAGGTAGGATTTCCAAGTAAGCTCTCAGACAGTTGTAGGTTCCGAGATTGCTTCTTGCTCCCCAGTAAATTGCTGTATTTACCATCATATATACTGTTGTTACGTCTTTATCGTTCTGTTTGAGGCAAGAACCAACATGATTAAACATTCTTTGAAGTTTTAACTTTGTTACAATGTGATCTATAGATAAGAGGTATGTCCTAGTGTAAAGGTTCTAGATGACTTTGTACACGTTTTTTGTTTTAGTTTAAATATTTGCAACTATTTCTTAAAACTGAATTTATAGTACCAACCTAATAAGTTAAAAGGATCTTCTTTTAAATACAAAATATTATTGAAAAATTGATTTAAATAACTCATACATAAATTTTTATGCATATATTTAAAAAAAAATCTAAATCAATACTCTACATAAACTCCCTACAAACATTTTAGAGTATTTACTTGTCTAATCGGCATGGTACCTGAAACATTTGGTGATGTACTGGAAGTTCCGCTGAAGTTGTCTCTTACCATGTCGTAATATTGCCTATACTGGAATAGTACTAATACAAATATAATTTTTTATATTCTTGAATGCTATTTGAGGGAACACCATATTGTGCAATATGTTTTCTGTTAAACTATTAATAGGTTGACTTTTATATAATCAACTCTACGATGTTTTTATTACGAATCCCATATGAGGTGTTACAGGAGTGATTATAAAATGTAATGTGTTGTAATCCAATGATAAAAATACAATCAGAAACTACATTTTGATTTTTCGTTCTAACTATACGTAAAAGAACTGTCATTTAGGGATTTTTAGACCAACAAAAAAACAGTAGATGTTGGTTATTCTCCATTTTATCTCATTTAATTATGGTAAGAATTAAACAGCTGATGAAAAATGTTTTTTATGTACTGAAAAAAGTGGCTGACTAGATGGTTAATTTATTTTCTTAAAACATTAGTTATTAAAACATTGCTAACAAAAATGTATGTTTCATACCTATCTTTTAATCTATCTTACGACTTCAGTTATAATATCATCTCCATGCACTAAATGGCCAATTAAAATGCTTGTATAGACATTATCTATATATATTTTTTGTAGAGATTGATTAAGTTTGATGAACCAATCAAACTGCACCGATATTAAAAATATAATGTCAATTAAAAACATCCATAAATAATAACTTACATTAAAACAAATAATTTAATTTCAGGATGTAACATCCTTTTAATTCTTTTCTAACTGATTTATTAAGTTATAATTTAAAATATCCTGTGCGTAAAATCGAATCAAGAATATGTTTAACACATGTTCTTTAACCCATTCTCATTTGACTATAAATGATTCCCAAGTGCTTTGGCACCCCATCAACAACAGGGCTAGATTTTTATACGTTTTAAAATGTATAAAATCTTCCATTTTCCTTAAAGTAGGCACAATTTCCAAAATTAAAAATGCCTTTTAAAAAGGTATCTTTTCTCCCCATTTGTTCTACAGAGTGGATGAGTGGTCGACTTCCTCTTTGATGTCTTGGAGGCGTCTGGTCTCACCACTGACACTTATTCATAGAAATTAGGATCAACTTTGTCAGTGGCTTATTAAAAATGAGTAGTTTTAAAATTAAATTAATTATTATCAGCTACTGTAGTATACTTTTGCATACAATAAAAAAATGGTACGAATTTAGTAATTAAGTTCTTACGATGTAAATATTTCTGCAACTGTAAATGCTATTTTTTTATTCTAACAGTCATTACCAATGTTTAGTTGTTGTGTGTTTTATATCTTAAATTGTATAATAAAAACAAATTATTTTGGTAGCACATAAAAGAATGAGTACTAATATAATACACATAACCAGCTAGATAACAAAGGCTGCTTACTATTTTGAATAATGTTTATGTCTATTTACCTCTATTGTGTTAATTGTTTGCCGATGTACGTCAGTTTAAGTGAAGTATCAATTTTTTTTAGTAAAAGTATTGTTACAATTAAAGTTTTAACGGTACAACCCCCGTAATCAGATGATTCAAACTCAATGTATCTACGCACACGTGCGTAGCATCCGTGTTGAGGAAGGAGCTATTGAACCTTCAAATGAAGGATTATATTTTTATAAAACTTCGATGAACTATTAATCGGTTCATTGAAAATCAACACAGTAGTTGAAATATGTGTGTGTTAGTAGTTGGGGCTCATATTTAAACTAATTGGAACAGACCTTATGAGTATTGTACTCCCAGTGGCTTAACAGTTCACACGTACGAGAGGTTGTTGTACAACTACATAAAGCGATGAGGGCTATCAGTGGTTCCTCCATTGCAACCCCTCTATCCTGATTATGTCCCTTGTTCTCTGCCCTATCTTCATCCTTCTGGGTCAACACTTCTCCCTCCACTATCTTCTTCTTGCTACTGTACTGTACTCTGTGTAGTCATTTTCTTTCATTATTTGTCAAGATTGTTGTATATGTTACGTGATTATATATAGCTAACTTTGCTCAATAAATCCAGTACTGTTCATCGTAGCCCAACTAACAATGTCACAAATGTGTTATTTGTTTAAAGATATATGAGCCTTTATTGAGTAGACAGCCATGGTACTTGGTTAGCCACCCATGATTAACTTGAGTAGCCCTCTTGATCAACTTATATAGCCACCATAATCGACTTGGCATGTACTTGTGACTAACTTGGGTAAACCCCATGATTGACCTGGGTAGTGACTATTGTCATCTTAGGTAGCCACTGTGATCAACTTGGCAAGCAGTCGTTATCGATTCGGGTAGCATATGTTATCATCTTGAGAAGCCACCATGATCAGTTTTCCTAGCACTAGTGATCAACTTAGGTAGCATCTCTGGTCATCTTGTGGATCATTCCGCGATTAACTTGGGTAGCCACCGTCATCTACTAGCCTAGCACTTGATATCAACTTGGGTGGCCACCGTAGTCGTCATGAATAGTACCCTATAATCAACCTAGATAACATCAGTAATGTATTGTGTAGCCTCTCGAGATAGAAATGGGTGGCACTAGAAATCAAACTGGATAGCCACTGACTTGAGTAATACTTCATGAACAACTTAAGTAGCTACCGAAATCTACATGGTCAGCACACATGATAACTTTGTGTAGCTCTCGTGATCAACTTATATGATAGTGATAATGATTTATTTCCATCCATTTTTACAAATATAAAAAACAATAATACGGCTCGGAAAAAACTGACCACACTTACAAGTATTTGTGGCCAGTACAAAATTATTTACAAAATACTAAAAAAACACAAAATATAACTTAGTAAAAACATAATATAAACATGGAACATGATTCCAGCTTCTATATTGTAAAAATAAAACTCTCTGTGGCGCATGAAACACTTAAAAGCCTTCCGTGATCGAATTAGTTAGCACCCGTGCTCGAACTAGCTAAAACTCGTGATCAGCTTGCGTGGACATCGTGATCAACTTGAGTAGCACTCTATGATCAACTTAGTTAGCATCTGTGATCATCTTATATACCCTTCCATAAACGACTCGGGCAGCCCTAGTAATCCACTTGCCTAGCACTCGATATCAACTTAGTTAACATCCATGATCATCTTATATGGCCTCCTGTGATCGACCCGGATAGCCCCTATGATCAAATTTGATTGATTCCGTGATTTACTAGCCTAGTACTCGAGATCAACTTCAGTAGTACCCTTGCTCAACCTGGGTAGCTATCGTGATCGGCTATATTAGCACCTTATGATGAACGCATGTAATATCTTTGATAATCTTGTGTAGCCTACCGAGATCGACTCGTGTAGCTTCTCTGGTCTACTTGGGTAGTCTTGAGTAGCACTAGTGATCAAACTCTAAAGCCAACCAAGAGAGTTTTTTACTTATATATATTTTTATTTATTTAATTGATAGCTTAATAAGCACATTGATTAATTTAAAATAATAAAAATACCACATACTTAAACCAAAAAATTAATTCTTTAGTTCAAATGTTATCATTCTTTTAGTAGTTAGATAAAGGTCCCATTATTATGAGTACTGTCTTTAATAAAACCTCATTAAAAGTAACAAAAATGTAGACATGAACCACGTAAAAATAGCTTAGCTATATAGGCATACCATACTTAATCTCAATAAATGTAAGCTTATACATTTAGTTATTTCTACGCGTTTTGTAAGAATAGCTAGTCTAGGATTATTAGTTCTAATGCTTACTTCGGCTTATTGTTAGATAATTATCCGAGCGAGATTGCCAATTAGTTTGGGATTTCAGCTTAGTCTTCCTTTAATACGGTAAAATTAATCTCTATTTAATATAAAGACATTGATGTTGTTCAGTTTCAAACAACTATTGTACATTAATTACGGTTAACTTTTCTTTAACTTTAAACTAAGATAATCCCGTCCATTCAATTTACTAAAATACCTAAATATGCTTGAGGGGATGGTTTCTTTGTAGATACAGGATAATCAGATCTCATTGCATTCTCCCAATTTATAAAACTTATAAACTCTTTACACCACCCTTAGTTAACGGTCTCAGCAGGAGGGTGAAAGGGTTGTGTTTTTTGTTTGTTGCTAAAATGTTGTTTACAATTCGAGGTAAACAATTGTATTTTTATTTTTGATTTTGGATAGTAGCCTATTTTCTCATATTTTTCTTTCAGGACAGGAACCTTCTTCTATAATTTATAAAAAAGATAAAATATGTTGAATGGTTGCAATACTGTGACTATTTAAGTGGGATATGAGTAACTTAACACCGACACACGTTTCTTAAGTATTGTTTTCTAAGTACTTAGTACATATATTTTAACTTTTTCTTCCTAATTGGGGACTATTTAGGGACTATTTAACATTAGGACTTTCCATTCTTTTTATACGTATCTGGAAAAAGCCATATATATTGATTTGTAATCAATTAGAATATTTGTCTAATAACTTTCGTGATATACCAAAATCCTCTAACGTGTTTTAATCCAAAATTAAGAATGAGATCGAGGGCTGAACTAATTTTTGTTTTAACCATTTAATATGTCATATCTCTTTTTGAACCCCTCCACAACTTCACCAATAGTAGTCCACAACAGGTAAAGTCCTGTTCTTATAGTTCTTTATACATTCTAGGAAAACACAGATCAACTCCATGTTTTGTGGGTATTCAATGTTGGTATACAAAATATGATTGAGTTAGAAATGTCCTGAAAATGATTTTATTTTTTATTTTATTTTATTCAATATCAAAATAATACAAAACAGGAAAACGCCCAATTACAATTATTATTAAGATATTACCACTTTGAATATTAACCGGGAATGTATCACGAGGTAATTAATAAATATGATAACCGCCTTACGATTAATTTAATGAGCTATTCCCCTAATTACCTAAACAGCCCTTTTTTGTTTCATAATATGGTGAACGAGTAGGGTGATGTTTCCCTTAACCCATCTCCACAGAAGAAAATGACCTGTGGTATACTGTTAATAAGAAATCACGCTCCAAAGTATATGAAGGGACCAAGAGAGGCCACTCTAAAGGATCAAACACGAAACGTTCACTTTCAAGCATTAATTAATACCAAATCCATATAAATCTACTTCATGAGGGAGTTTGTTATTTTTAGAGAAATTACATACGAATACTTTTAAGAGGGTTCAATATTAGATTATTAATTGATAGCCAACGATAAATATGTTGAAAGGAATTGAAGACTCTTATATCCATAGGTGGTGCATGTATCACCAACTAAATAACAAGGTCATGTCCTCTGGGTAGGGTGTAGTTATAGTTAAAGGAATATTATCGTCACGTAATTTATTTAGATGTGAAAAAGCAGTGGCCCCAAAACACTGCCTTATGGAACTCCAAACTCAGTTTGGATTTAATTAGATATGGCATTTTATACTTTGACAAACTAACAATGATTTGAGTTAGAATACTTTAACCAGTTCAAAGGAACCTAATGTTTTAACGATTCCTATTAAACTCGTATCGATGTAGTAAAACTAATATATTTTTTTTTTTTTTTGATTCTGTGATAATCTGTCACTAACCTCACTTGACAACGCCTTGTACATTCTTAACTATATTATGAACTATATCAAGTATTTTTTTGACTATTACCTATGACAATGTTTCTTTTTTTGGTGAATAAAAATGTGGATCTGAGTCTAACAAGGAAATTGTTCGATAGCTGTTCACTTCACAGTTATCTACTTTTTAGAAGATGGGAATAGCTATCGAGGTTTTATTTATGTTATAATAGCTGAATACTGCGACTCTAAACTCTACGTCCTATAGTTGCAATGGTTATTTTATATTTTAATAAATAAATGTAATAAATTAATAAAGAATTAATCATTTATCTAAGTCGTATACACTTATAACACTCATTCACCACCCCCATGACTGAAATTTTTCAAAGCAAAGTCAAATAATAACAGTAATAATAAAAGACATCAAGCCAATGATATTCTAAATTTAATAATATTTGTAAAATTTAACTGACATGAATGAAACAAGCATACCTATAAACATTATTGAAAAAGTGATAAGATAAACGGAGTAATAAATATTTAAACAATTATTAAAATTATTAATACATAATATAACAGAATAATATTAACACAACTATACATAGTTAAGAGGCATATAATTTTGACAATAATAAATAATTCATGGATATTTAAAAAAATGTCTTCCTTTTTGTGTGTAAATTTGGTTCTGTAGGGTTTTATGCAGGATGGGTAAAATTTTAAGAATATCTATAGGCAAACAGTCTTAAAGAGTAATGTGTATTATATAAAATCTTAAAAGTATGTTCTTTTTCCTACACTTATTCTAGAAGGTATTCATTGAATATCCCTGTTTTCCTACGGGATCAAATTGTTTACTAATCACTATTTTAATTGGATCGTGTGTTTAATCAAATGTAACACGATCAAAACTGTCAAAAACGTTTGATCAAAACAAAATATCAATAATGACATTGTCAAATCGAATTAAAACAATGTCCATTAGAATTAAAGCTATGTTCAATTTAGAGATTGCACATGTATATTCATAAGTAAAATGCCAAAGAAAATTTATCGAAATCAGTAATGTTATTATTTTACTGAATTATTTTAATTCGAACAAGACTTGTTTAGTGTCACATAGAAGCGTTCCTGCCTTTTACCAAATTTTCTTTCCAAAACACATATTGGTCTGTTATATGTATTTCATACCATTATAAGATATTTGTTGACTTGATGATAAGTTTTATGATTGATGGAAAACGGTTGTCTGAATTTTAAGTAAAAACAACAATACAGTCGTTTGTAAGATGTTATGTATTAAAAAAAATTAATTATATTTGTTTCTACATATGAAATCCATTGATGAAGTTTCATGGAAAGCTATCGCTTCAACTGTTCCATTAAATTTTTGTTTGTATTGAAACGGATACAATTTAAGCCTAGGCTACTTTCTGATTTTATATTGTTTGAAGTGTGAAGAACAATTATTTACAATATTCAAGGCAATACTCATAAATTAAATACATTCTATCATTGTACGGTAGTACCTTGTAAGTAGTTTATTTAAATTCTAAGACTCTCATGATATGTTTATGGATATTAACTTACTTGAAAATAAGTTTATTTAATTAAATAAGATACGAGTATTTCATAGTAGGTGCATATGCAGCAGTATAGTTTAATATTTACAATGCCCCTTATTTATTGTTAATACAATTAAAGGGACAGTAATTTTATATTCTTATCCGACCACATTCTGCACAATTATGGATGGTCGGGAGGGCAATCAGCACTCTACGTATAATGGTGGGTGGGAGGGTCATCACCACCATCAGTGAAGGGTTGAATGGGGTCTACATAATACTCCTTAATCAATATATACTGTTTATACACTCTAACTATAATATTATCTTCATAAATGTAGGCCTATATTAAAAATAACAAATCCTGATAGTTTTATGTTTCATATTCTAATAATAAATTGTTATTACAAATTATGTTTATAATTTATTATTTTAATTAAAACATTTTAAAAGTAACTATACTGAAATATGCAGCCTGAGTGTTTAGTCTCCTTTGCCAACAACTAACAGTAAACTCTAGTAGATACTCGCTAAGAGTTGCAAGCTACAAACTGAATGACCTCGGCCTATATTTCCTAACCACTTTTTAAATAAAAATATGCGGCTACAAACCAATTAAACTCTAATCACATAAAAAACTTGATCTTTTTTCAATATCTCAGAATTTATTGGAACTGCATGTATAAATAAATATACTTAAACAAAGATTGAATAGAAATAATAATGGTTTTATGGTAATTATGCATTAATATGGAAAATATCTGAATGCAGTTAAATATGATCATTTAACTGTGTGAACATATTTAATGAAAATGCCATAATTTTATATCACATGCATGCATACGTTTATATTATAACCTTAGTGTGGTATATTATTTTAATTATTACAAATATTTGATATATTATTAAATATGAAATTTGTACTCCATCTATTGTATACAAAAATGCTTTGCATATAAAATAAAAAATGGAGTGATAGTGGTACTAACCCCTCCCTCCCATACACGTAGTGGTATCGAACCACCCGACCACCCATATACGCAGTTGTATTGACTCACCCACCCATTCACGCAGTGGTATTGACCCACCCACCCATTCACGCAGTGTTATTGACCCACTCACCCATAAACGCAGTGGTATTGACCTACCTACCCACCCTTATACGCAGTAGTATTGATCCATCCACCCACCTATACACGCAGTGGTATTGACCCACTTACCCATACACGCAGTGGTATTGACCCACCCACCTACCCATAAATGCAGTGGTATTTACCTACCTACCCTCCCTTACACGCAATGGTATTGATCCATCCACCCAACCATACACGCAAAGGTATTTACCTACCTACCCACCCTACACGCAGTGTTATTGATCCATCCACCCAACCATACACGCAGTGGTAATGACCCACCCACCCGCATATACACGCAGTGGTATTGATTTATCCACCCACCCATACACACAGTGGTATTGACATACCTACCCACCCTACACGCAGTGATATTGATCCATCCACCAACCCTACACGCAGTGGTATTGATCCATCCACCCACCCATACACCCAGTGGTATTGATCCATCCACCCACCCTACACGCAGTGGTATTGATCCATCCACCCACCCATACAGTAGTGGTATTGATCCATCCACCCACCCATACACACAGTGGTATTGACCTACCTACCCACCCATACACGCAGTGGTATTGATCTACCTACTCACCCTACACGCAGTGGTATTGATCCATCCACCCACCCTACACGCAGTGGTATTGATCCATCCACCCACCCATACAACCAGTGGTATTGATCCATCCACCCACCCTACACGCAGTGGTATTGATCCATCCACCCACCCATACAGTAGTGGTATTGATCCATCCACCCACCCATACACACAGTGGTATTGACCTACCTACCCACCCATACACGCAGTGGTATTGATCTACCTACCCACCCATACACGCAGTGGTATTGATTCATCCACCCACCCATACACACAGTGGTATTGGCCTACCTACCCACCCATACACACAGTGGTATTGACCTACCTATCCACCCATACACGCGGTGGTATTGATCTACCTACCCACTCATACACGCAGTGGTATTGATTCATCCACCCACCCATACACACAGTGGTATTGACCTACCTACCCACCCATACACACAGTGGTACTGACCTATCTACTCACCCATACACGCAGTGGCATTGATCTACCTACCCACCCATACACGCAGTGGTATTGATTTATCCACCCACCCATACACCCAGTGGTATTGATAAACTTAATAAAAATATCAATTAATATCAGTATTTATAGTTAATAAGCTCATTTTTTAATACATTTTACAGTAATTGATTTTTAACTCAACTAACCAATATGATTTTCAAAATATAGTCATAAAAGAAAACATTACTTGCATGTTTTATTCGGGAGTGATTGTACGTGAGAGAGAATCTATCGCAGTCTATGTGCAGTTTCCATTGAAGAAGATTTGATATTTTATTTTTATGTCACATTATAACAGTAATATTTTTAACATTTAAAACTAAAATTTATTTGAATTTAAATGTATATATGATAACTTTTAAACTAGTATATTTTAATAACCGGCTTAGTATACATATTATATTCGAATACATTTTAAAGTTAAGGATAGTACAAATCCGAATGCTTAATATCATTGATTATTTTTAAATATCTATATACACAGGGTGGTTTTACCAAATTACTGTACTGGTTTTACCAAATACTCTTTTACCGCTCAACCCTAATTACATCCCTTTAAACGATTTGCACTTAGAGGAATAGTTAACTTTGGAAACGTTCGATACCTGAAATATGTCTATCAATTCTGTATGTATTGTACAGAAAGGCCGACTTCTGTAATAATGAACAACCAAATTGTCGAAGTATTTATAAAATATAGTTCCGTCCCGAGAGAACCGTTATAAGAAACGTGATCACAGCCTATTCGCAGACACGTCTGTGATCGTGTTAAATACATTCTTTATACTGTATTACGGTTCTAAGTACTAGTCTCTTGTAATCACCGAACAAATTGAGGGTCGCACTATTTATCACATTAACAAACATGTTTCCCTTACATCTCTAATTATAGATCAATCATGTAAAAAAACTATTTCAGTAACTAATTAGAGAAGCCTACTAAGTCTCCCATTTACATTATATAACTTTATGACGTTAATAACGCTTGTTGGCAAACATAAATGGCTACAATTTCTCTAATCCCAATCATCTAGGGTGTGGCAAGAACACAGTCTCTGCCTTAGTTTTCAATATTTTTCCTATTAAACACAAATCTCTCAGTTACATTCTCTATTGTGCCGTTCAATAAATTTATTTATTTTTTCTAATTTAGGCCCTAATATTTTAAATTTAATTGAACGCAAATACTTAAAAACAGTTACTGAATTCCACTTTTTTTAAAATCATCACAATATAAAGCATTGTGATTTTTAAAAGATATATAACATAGGTGAAATGACAAAAATTATATTAAATATTAATGGTCTATAATATTATTTATGAAACAATTATACAATATATAAAAACAAATTTAAAAGAAAACTGTTCACAATCACAGTACAGTAATCACAAATTGTTTTGACATTAAAATGACCTGGTTCTAAATAATAGAACAGGCATTGAAACCCTTGTTCATTAAATGGCAAAAGAACCTAGCACTCTTTCGCTGGTGAACTGTGGTAGGATAAGATCTAACGCACTACCCTCTCCACGCACCGTTTAGTTTGGGTTTCTTTTATTTTTCGAGACTACAGAATTCTTTTAGCATGGATATCTTACGAAAATCTCAGACTAAATGTGTACCTCGTTGATACGTTTTATGGGAGTAACATCGTACAGGAGTGATTATTTAATTTATATTTCACCTAGTAAACGGACATTACGCCGTTTTGTTTATAAGAGCATCAAATGACATTCCCTAGCTAGAGAAAATACTTGGATAAGTATCTAATATGCATAAGAACTATTTTCACATACATTAGTAGGTAGGTATGTTAGGTTAGGTTAGGTTACACGATTACAGCTGCATAACTTATAGTTTCTATTTGGGGGCATATAATGGAATTTGACCGTCTTCATGTAGCATTTGTACAAGATTACTAGTGAGACAAGTTTGTATGATTTTCAATTAGTTTATTCATAGTACCTTTTAGAAAAATTATGTATACGTTGTATACCAAGCAAACCAATTCATGCTATTTAAAGTATTTAAAAATACATCAAATTATTGAACTTAGGTTTTTATCTACTACAATGCTACTCTATTGGCATTTTATTATTTTAGTAAGATTATTAGAAAAATGTGTATTAAAAAACATTAGTATTTTATTTTTGTAAAATCTTTATTTATTTTATTAAATATTTGTAGGAAGGTACCATTTCGATGAACATAAATGAAATGAAAAATGTCTTTATTAGTGTGGTGAAGTTAGGACTATTTAGTCCTCTCTTCCAATTAACCACATTTTCCGTTGAAAAATGTACGAGAGTACATTTACAGTGTTCAAAAAAATCATACAGTTAAAATGCTTAAAAGAACAATATACTAATGATCTTGGCTATATAATTATAGCTACAAGTTTCAAAATACAATAGCATTGAACTTATATTCAAAATATATGGCTGATTTTGTACTTTAAGTTTGTACAAATAACTCTGAGTGTACAATGAAACCACCTAAAAACTGGCATTAGCAATGTTGCCGGCGTGGTGGCTCAGTGGCTAAGGCTTCGGACTGTGGAGGGCAAGTTCCAAGGTTCGAATCCCCACTGAGCCAACGGTCGGTACTTCACTCGTTGAATAAAATTGACGCACAGGCCTGTAGGCCCATGTCAACTGGCGAGTGAAGTTTTTATAAAAGAAAAAAAAAGTTATGTAATCAATATCTGCTAAATATATACCTCTAAAGAGGTAATTATCAGGTTATAATAGACATGGTCTGTGGAGAACCTAAGTCTAAAAAATGCTTCATAAAATACAAACAGTCGTTTAAGGAATACATTTCATTTTAAATTATTGCTGCTGTTTTGAACTCGAAGTTAAATCATTTATTTATTATTAATAGTTCATTGGATTAGATTAAAGTTAATACAATTTATTTTCCAATAAAAAGTAACGAAGAATATATAATTGGATATACATTACTTTAATAATTACAGTACAAATAAACGTCACACAACACAAATATATTACAATACAGGTACAAAATGCACAAATATTATTGTAATCGATTTCGGTGACCGAAGCTTACCTTCCTCATACAAGAGGGATTCACAAAATAATGGAAAATGGTGTTCAACAACTCAATTTATAGGCCTATGATTACGTGACTCCATTGGCTGGAATCGTCAAAATGGTGGCTACTATGATATTATTCGCAAATTTCTATTGGTTGTTACTTATGTTCTTTTAATCGCTGAAAATACATTATTAAATACTATTTCAGAATCAAAATTAACCTGTTCATTTATTAGTTTATCACGATCATTATATTTTTCTTTAAAAATAAATATCTCTTCCCAAGAATTCATGATCCTACCTTTCCTACAAACTTTTAGAACATCTACATTTTCATCTATTTTATTCAAACTGTGGGTACAATTCTGATATGAAAATGACTTTGTTAATTATTTTAATTTTAATGACTCAAAGATCTAATGTAGCTAAACACTACATTATATCTTGCAGGTTTCTTATTTTTAAAAGCAGAGACGTGGTTTTTATATCTTTTGCTAAAATTTACAGTCTGACCTACGTAAAACATATTATAATCATTAGAGTTAATCCTATATATTCCTGAATTACTGAATTTATCTTCACTTTTAATATTTGAGTGTAAAATGTTTGAAATAGTATTACAAGTCTTAAAAGCTACTGATAAGTTGAATTTCTTAAATCTATTACCAGCTCTTTGCGTAAACGGTCCATTGTAATGGAGGGATACATACTTATTTTGTCGGAATTTTTCTTTTTTAAGTGTTGTTCATTTGTTGTCTTGAATTTTATTTTCTTTTTTATTCTACTTCCAATTTCATTAATGATTGATGCCTTGTATCCATTTGCATTTTTTTTTATTTTATTTTATTTTATTTGTCATATACGGTTACACCATTTTACAAAAAAAAATATACAATACTTTATAGATCAAACTAGCACTATGAAATATATGTACCAACAAGAATACCAAGATAACAACAGATTTAAATCAACCAATCAGCAGCATATGCATATATATATGAAACTATAATAACAACTATAAAACTATAATAAGAACTATAATAACAAAAATAACACTAACAATTATATTACTATATAACAAAATAGACAACAAATAAATACTAAACAAAATATGTAATTGAAACAAAATACACACTACAATATTTAGAGTATTACATAGTTACTATAAACATTAATAGACAAACTGGAGAACAAGCAAACTTACATCAATCAAATACCAGCATACAACGTATAATACAGCAATAAACTATATGTATATAAAACAAAATTAGTTAAATAGATACTCAACATAACAAACTCTAGAAAAGAAGAGTAAGGCTAACAACAATAATAAATACTATCAATGACAATAAATGTAGGAAGAAGAATCAGTAACGTGTCCTATGCTTGAAAGCCTACAAAGTGTTTGGCCAATTCCCTCTTGAACACAGCATCCGACATACCGAAGACATCCATGTAGTCAGGCAATCTGTTGGCCAACCGATAAAATCTTGCAATTGGGCTGTAGAAACCATAGTTAGTGGAGTGATAATTGGCCTCAAAAATCTGAAAGCGTCTACCGGAAATGCGAGGACATCTCAAGTTGACACTCCCCAGAAGATCAGGAGAATCAAGAGATGAATTAATAATTTTCTTGAAGAATAACAAGTCAGCAATCCAGCGCCTGACCTGCAAGGGCTGAAGACCAAGCTGACGCTCCAGAAATTCAACAGGAATCTCACCATAGATGTATCCAAGACTCACACCAACAATCCTGATAAAACGCCTCTGGACACTCTCAATCCGATCAATCTGTCCCACTAGGTAAGGAGACCATACTGGTGAGCAGTACTCCAACAGGGGACGAACAAGCTGGACATATAGTGTTCGAAGAGCCCATGGGGAAAAACCATCCCGTGAAGTTCTTACAAGAAATCCCAGTGCATCGTTGGCCCTCTTAATAATATCAGTTATGTGGTCCTCGGGACTGAATGCTGAGGTCAAGATCACTCCCAAATCCTTGATCGAGGTGCAGCGATTCAACATGGTTCCCTCCAGCTTGTAGTCAAAGAAAATTGGTGTCATTGACCGGGAAAAGGAGACAACATTACATTTTAGAGCATTCAAGTCCATGTCATTCCGTAAACACCATGCCACCACCCTCTCCAGATCAGCCTGCAAGGAAGCACAATCCTGAAGCGACGTAATTCTTCTGTACACCTTCGCATCATCAGCAAACAGCAGCAGAGTAGAGTAGACGATCACATCACCCAAGTCGTTGATGAAGATGGAGAAGAGAGCAGGCCCAAGTAGAGAGCCCTGGGGAACTCCAGATGTAGCGTCAAATGGCAAGGACACCGAACCAGCGTAACGGACAATGAGACGACGATCACTCAGATAGCTCCTGAACCACTGTAGAAGGGATCCAGTGACACCCAAGGCCTCCAGTTTAGACAGAAGAAGCTCGTGATTTATCCTATCAAAGGCCTTTGCCATGTCCAAGTATATACAGTCCACCTGGCGACCCATTTCAAAAGAGGCGAGAACGTCTTCCTGGAGAGTGATCAAATTAGAAACAGTCGATCTTCCCCTCATAAATCCATGCTGATCAGACGATATCACAGATCTCGCTTCGAACTCTAACCTGCGCAAGACAAGAGCCTCAAAAACCTTCGCAAGAGCGGGCTGAATAACCACAGGTCTGTAGTTCGTGGCACAGGAAGCATCACCATTCTTGAAAATGGGAGTAATGAAGCTTGTTTTCAGGTTGGAAGGAAAAATGCCTAGTGTCAACAAGGCATTAAAATAAAGATGCAGATGAGGAGCCAGAATGCTGCTACAAAACTTAAGAA
Source organism: Stictocephala bisonia (assembly GCA_035578905.1). NCBI lineage: Eukaryota > Metazoa > Arthropoda > Insecta > Hemiptera > Membracidae > Stictocephala > Stictocephala bisonia. The sequence goes on from JAQJVL010000721.1 coordinate 90,240, forward strand.
CAGCAGAAGGAATTCCATCTGGCCCCGGACTCTTCCTGTCATCCAACTGGAACAATGCCCTCTCGATCTCTTGACAAGAAACTTGGAATCCCGTCAGATGTAGCGAGGTCTCGCGACCAACAGGCTTGTCAAAGCTTGAAGAAGGTCTGTACACGGAGGAGAAATAGGCTGCAAACAAATCACAGATGCTCTTGGGACTGTCAGCAAACTCCTCACCAAATTTCAACAGTGAGATAGATGATTTTTTTTTTCTTGGAATCATTGATATAGCTCCAGAAAGCCTTGATGTCGTGTTCCATAGAGCATTCAACTCGATTGATATAGCTTTTGAAGCAGGAAGTTGAAAGAGACTTACATCTTGAGCGAATAATGGAAAAAGCAACATAATCAGAATAGTCCAGTGTTCTTTTGAAACGAGAATGTAGACTTTTCTTCAACACAACCAACTCCTTAAGCTCAGCCTAAAACCAACGGGGAAATTTACTTCTACTAAGGCGTTTTATTGGTGTGGATCTATTCACCACATTGCTCAGAGAATAACAAAAATCAATGAACATTTTCTCAACATCACAAGAGCCAGTAATTACAGGATAAGTCCAATTCTGAATATTAGCGAAAACGCTAACCAAATCACATTTTCTAAAGTCAGAAATGGTGTCATTTACACCCACGAATGCTGTTTTGCTACATGGAATTGATACTTCAATTGCTGGGTGATGAGACTCTTCAGGAAGGATAGGGTTCAGAGAACTTAGAACCTTAATGTCATTGGTGGATGAAAAAAATAAATCAAGCAACACTCCACGGTCGCTTCTAACTGAGTTGACTTGAGTGAGATGGAAGAGATGAACAAGATCCTTGATTGACTGACTTCTAGGATCACGAGTTTGCAGATACTTGTCTTCCCAGTTAGCATTAGGTAAATTGAAATCCCCAAGCAATACCATATTTTCAAAATCATTATGCGAAGAAAGCATGATCTCCTCCACTGAAGATGCAAACAATTCATAAACTGTTGAATTACTGTTAGGAGGAATGTACACTCCTCCAATAAGCAAACTCTGCCTTGACGCCAACCTAATCGAAGCGAAGACACACTCTACCTGACCATTCTTTGGATTAATTTCATGAGACACAATCCTCTTACTTATTGCCAACAACACACCACCACCACTGGTTTTTGATGAGGATAATCCTGAGCGATCGCAACGGAAAACATTGTAATTACCCAGGCCAAGCTCCGCATCATTAATTTCAGGAAGCAAATTTGTTTCAACCAAAACCAACACATCATGACTATGAACATCGACCGAAGTTTTCAATGAAGTGAGCTTAGACCTCAGACCATTTACATTCTGATAGTATATTTGAAGTGGATAGGTGGTAGGGTTTATTCGTTTTTTGACCTCATGACAATAATGCAGGGAGTGCCATTTAGATAACGTATAGTTAAATTGTTTTCTCCTTCTCTTTTACGGCTTTCTAGTTCATCCCTAAGCTATTGATTTTATTACATTTATTTCCTGTTTTCTATCTGCAACATTTAAAGGTATTGAATACACCCTATATAACATACTTTTGAAGCTAGCTGTTTTGTGAGATGGGGGATGGACAGAACTGTTATTTATTTATTTATTTAAATTCCCACGGTATAACCATTTTTTAAATTACATTACTTAAGATGACTAACAAATAATCATAAAAATAGTGCAGTATGAAAAATCTAATTCAACAACTAACCATGCCTATGACATAATAAATGAACAGGCATAACCAAAGTATAACTAAAACAATGTGAAATCTAAAAAAAGTGATATCAATAACAATAGTGCAATAATAAGTAATAATGTAACAAGTAATAAAAAAATAATAATGCAACAACGACAACAATAACAATAACAGTTATAACAATAATAGACTAAATCAACAAAGATAACAATGTAATAATGGAGTAACTATTAATATAATACTGTGTAGGACTCGACAAGCTCACTCTGACTCAAATGTCTCCAGCCTCACTGTCAACACAGCATTTCTCAAAGCTCCCAGTCGATTGCAGAAAAAGTCAACTCCACTGCACACCTTGTTGCTAAGCCGAAGTATTCTTGGGACAGAGCTCAACTGCAGATAGTTGCGGTTTAAGTGGCCCAGCTCGAACAGACGGCGTGACCTTGTGGCAGAAGGGAGACGAAATGCAATTCGCTCCAAGAGAGGGGGGTAGACTACCACAAAGTTGAGAATCTTGTACAGAAAGACAACATCTGCAACCTCCCTTCTAACGACCAGTGGATGTAGCCGGAGCAAGTTCAGATGCCTATCAGGCTCTCTCCAGTCCAAATACCCAAGGAATTTATTTTGCACAGACTGCAGTCTGTCAATGAGGCCCAGTTGGTAAAGAGACCAAACAACTGAAGCGTATTCGAGCAGCTGGAGGACAAGGGACTGGGGACTGTAGAGGAGTACAAGAGAATTAGAGCTAAGGCCATGTCTAGCAGTTTTCATAATCAGCCCCATCATACTAGACGCTCGGCAGCATAATTGGTAAATATGGAGACTGCCAAAGGAGGAGTCGAGAACTATTTCAAGATCTTTGATGGATGTACAATGATCAAGAAGCTTGTCATCAAGGGAATAGTTAAAACCAATTGTGGAGGTGGTTCTCTTGAATGTCATTAGCTTGGTCTTGCTGGCATTAATGGACATCCCGTTGCACTGACACCGTTTCGATACAGTTAAGAGCTTGCTGAAGATTTTTGCAGTCTGCGCTGGAGGATACTTGAAGAAAAAGTTTTATGTCGTCAGCAAACAGTAAAAAAGGAACTTTGGTGACCTCCTTGATGTCATTAATAAATATAGAAAACAAAAGTGGGCCAAGGTGGGAGCCCTGAGGCACACCAGAAGATGGGACAATGGCGTCAGAAGTTTGATTAGCGAAGCGAACCACCAGCTTAAGGTCGGAAAGATCTCTACGGAACCATGCCAGCATAGCTCCCAAGACACCATAACCCTCTAGTTATTAAGTAGGTGATTGTGGCTGATCCTGTTAAACGCCTTGCTAAAATCGATGTAAACAGCATCAACTTGCCGCCTATGACTGAAAGCCTCAAGAACATAACTTTTGAATACGAGAAGATTGGTTATGGTAGATCTCCCCGCCATAAAGCCATGCTGTTCTTCAATGATGATGTTCTTGAAGAGTGGCTGAAGGATGTCCAGTACTAAACCCTCCAATATCTTACCCAACACTGAGAGGATCACAATCGGCCGATAATTAGTTACGTCCTGTCTGTCACCAAACTTGAAAATGGGTGCGACATAACCCTCCTTCAGGATTTCAGGAAAAACTCTCTTGGCCAGGCTCAAGTTAAACTAAAAGAGAAGTATGGGGGCTGATTCGGCGCGGCAATGCTTCAGGACTCCAGGAGTAATTTTATCTGGACCGCATCCCTTAGAAGGGTCGAGAGCTCTCAGCCTTTTATGGATTGCTTCAGCAGTAACTGAGACCTCGGAGAAGGTAAAAGGCGTGTCATACGCCTTTGTTGGTGGTGATCTGTTGTCAGCAGGCGCATACACAGAAGAGAAGAATGTGCTGAACATATTACACATCGTTCTTGGATGGGAAGACACTGAGTCACCGAAACAGTGTACAATTGGTTTGAGTAGATTTCCTGAAAATTCTATATGAAAGTTTTTTATTATCACGAATTAATTTTAGATCCAAAAAGTTAATTTAATTCATACATTCAATTTCACTGGTAAATCTAAGCTTCTGGTGGTGATAATTAAGAACATTTAACATATTATCTAAGTCATTACATGATTTATCGTTAAATAAAACTAGAATATCATTGACATAATGGGTGTTCAGTATATCATATTTCTCTTTTAATTTACCTAAAATGGAGTCTTCATTATGCTGTAAATAAACTTCTGATAACATTGATGACAGTGGACTACCCATAGCTAAACCATCATTTTGTAAGTAAAATTTGTTATTGAAACGGAAATAATTTTGATTCAAGATAGTTGTGATTAACTTTACAATTTGATTTACACACATTTTTTCATATTGTTGTTCTACAAGTTTTTCCTTAACTAAATAATCATTTCATCAACTGGAATATTAGTACACAGATTACATATGTCAAATGAGGCTAAACTAGTCTTATTACACAATTTTATATGATTGACCTTATCGACAAAGTCAATACTGTTCTTAACGCTATATTTATTTTCAAAGTTCAAAGCAGAAGTTAAAATATAAGACAATATCATTGATACATTGTAAGTAGATGCAGAGTTGAAATTTACCAAGGGCCTAATAGGTACATTAGGTTTGTGAAATTGTTGGAATACCATTCATTGTGGGTGCATTTATAACAGCTCTAAAACGAACATTACCAGTAATAACTGTATAAGATTTTACTGCTTTATTGATTTAATTCTGATATTTATTTGTAGGATCACCTTTTAGTTTTTGGGATTTATGTTCCTTGATAAAATCTTCGGTATTATTAATATAATATTTTTTTCAGAATTACAATTGTATTGCTCTTATCCACTTTAACTGCGACTAGATCTTTTTTCTGTAATTTTTAATTTACATCTAAACAAACTTTATAATCTACAACTTGTTTCAAATTATTAGTTTAGATCTTCATTGTTGTGCATATTTTAGTTACATCATATCTAAGTTCATTTCTATTACAATCGTTTAAGTGAGATACATTACATTAAATGTCGGTGGCTAGAATATCAGCTTGTTTGTTATGATTTTTTATGAAATTATATTTGGGTTCATAACACAATACACCATTTTCAGATTTACTAAATTCAACATTACTAATATTAATTACCCTTTCATGAAAAACTTGACTTTTATGATTAACTAAATGGCTGGTTAGATTATCATTATTACTTAACTCTTCATTTTTTGCAATTTCGTATTAAGCTTATTATATTTCGATTCCGTTATACGTGAAATTTCTTCATCAAGATTATCGTTCAGCAAATACCAAGCCCTACTACCATATTCTTTAACAAGTTGCATATGAATGTCAGAACTCTTAAATATCAGTTTATCTTTTTTGTGATACAAATCTTTAATTGAGTTATTTACAAAATGTTTTTCAGCTTGTTGTTTTGTTTTCCTATCCGTATTAAATTTAATTTTCACATTAAAGTATTTAAGTATTAAACCACCCTGCAAGCATTGCTTACTGCATTTTGTGATTAGGTTTGATTCCATTCTTACTTTAATAGTTTTCTATTACTTGCTAGGAAAAAAATCCCAACATATAACACATCAATAAATAGGTCAAAATGATAAGTAACGTATAAGAAACCAACAAGAGGGCAGTAAAATGTAAAACAATATAAAATTAAAATGTGCAACTAAGTATTTGACAGATTTTATATAATATATTTCACGCCAATTATAGTTTATAAAAATGACCAAATTTAGTGAACACCTCGGTCATCCTCAGTCGAAAGTTTTTTCTCAAAGGAAACCTTTGCGTCAGATTTTATTTGATCCGAATATCTTTGATCTAATTCCCAAGATTCGATTTTCAAAATAATCATAATTATTTTTTTTATTTATGAGTAAAATACACCCTCCTCTCAGGTATTAATAGGCCAATACAGCCATTCCTCTGTAGGAAATAGTTGCTGCGTGAAGGATGCAAGGAACCTTGAAGCTGCTGCTGTGGTCTCAGTTACTTTACAGACGTCACCCTAGCTGTGGAGTCTTGTGGTCGTGATATGAGGTAACCTAAGATTGCTATTTCTCATATAGTGAGTTTAACTGTCTTTGAGTTTTGTTATTTATTGTATTCCTAACATTTGTATTCCACAAACGTGAATTACTGAATAATAAATATATGTTTAAATTATAATAATATATAATGTTAATGGTTATGTTAAAATTATTTATACTCTGAATGCACTTAACATTAAAAAATAATGTTTACAGTTTATAATAAATTTATATTTTATTAAAAACCTTATAAATAGTATAATTGAATTTATAAACGTTAAGAAAAAAAACAAGTGGATACTACGTACTTATTTCAATAAAATATTTTCTAACATTATGTTCGTATACACCATAAGAAATTATGAATACAAATGTTCCATGTTTTATTAATGTTATATGATTGCTCCTGGACACTCTCAAGTCATAATAATTTAAATTAAATATTTAAACTTCTTTAGTATTTTTTTCATTTAATTTTTGTAAAATATAATGTCATATATATATATATATATATATATATATATATATATATATATATATATATATATACATACTATTTTTATTTTGCACGGTTAGATGCAATACCCCATGTAATTATTAGGATATGGTTTTAAGTTCACCCAAGCTCTCATTTATATGTTAAAAATTTTCTGCTGTACTGTGTAAGTTTTTGATTATTTAAAATTATTATCATAATTTGTTTTTATAAAATTAGTACAGTTATTTTTTTAATTAATCAGGAGTATAAAATTATGAAAAAAACAATAATTATTGAAAGTAAGATTTACTGAATGGTAATTTAGATTAAAATGTAAACGTCAAATAAAACCAATATTTATTGGAACTTAGACATTCTTTCTTAAAATGGCCTAATTTATATATACAAGTGTTTCACTCATCCGCTGCTCTCACATACAACTATCCAAGCCATTAAACTGCCGGTATTTGTAATCTAATTATTAGTCTCCCAGTGATGTGCCAAGAACTCTCTCCCACACTGTAAAAGGTCTTAGATATATAAACTATCTTATAGCCACGTCTTAAGATTATTCAGTTATACCAATTGTTTAAAGCTGATGCATGGTGTTTTGTAAATTCAAAATGAATGTTTGATAAACGGTAAAAGTTGTTTTAAAAACCTTGATCAATATTTTATAAAACAGCGAGCGACATTTTTACGTTTTATAATCTAAAGTAGGTTTAAGTAATTTTTTTCTAAGAGCAGTACAAGTTTACAACTCAGTAGTGGAGTATTTACTATACAATTGGACGTGTAGTACTAATAGTTTAACAGTAAAATACAAAAATGAATTTGTGTAAGATAGAAATAAAAAAAATAGAGTTATCAGTAGTTTTACGTTTAAATTAAAAATGAGTTGTACAAGACGAGTTGAAGTACAAAACAAAATATAGTAAATAAACATTAAACACCGAAACAGTCAAATAAATAATTAAAAAACGCTAAATATAAATGTGTAGAAGAGAGACTTAGATTTTTAAAATTAATATAAGTTACTGCTAATTTATAAGTGCTTTTATTGCAATAAACTAAAAACTGTCTGAACAAGAAAAAAGCCTCTCTAAGAACAGCGTTTGGACTTGTCCTCATTGAATCAGATGTAGAAGCTATTGATTTTGCACCGCTATTAAAATAACGTTGCATATCATATAAAAACAACCCAAACGACATTTCGTAACTAAAAATCAATATATATAATCTTAGAGTGTATTGTGTGATCTTAATTTGATAGGTTATTCAATTTCGGACAAGCAAAATATTTCGTTTTCCACACGAATAACAATTCTTGTTACTACACATATATGGACGTAATAGCATGTTTGCTCATAAATAAAACAACATATAGAATCATAATGTCAACTCTGGTAATTGAGGTAATGTTATATTTTATCACGTATTAATTTAAAATATGAAATGTGATCTACTACGGCCATTAAAATGTAAAATATCTTGCATAAAAAGCACATAATGGGCACACTATTAATTACGTGTTGCTTTTGTGGTGGTTTTGATCAAAATATTCAGTTTCTGGTAATTTTAGGTTAAGTAAATGTTTTATTAAATTCTAGCTGTACTCAGCCACGTTTTACTATTGCTTGGTTTGCTATTACCTCTAATTATCTACATATACAATGGTATTACCTATTACGGTTGTGTTGACTTTAGCTGTTGATTTTATCTTAAATTAATTAACTTACAGTTGTTTTCATAAATAAACAATCATCTAGCCTAAGTAATAAACATACTAAGTAATAAAATTACTAAGTAATAATTTGGATGTAACATGTACATAAATCAGCAGAGAATAACTAATGCAGCTCTTACACGCTAATTTTCGTTAAATATATGTAGACCGGGATGTGCTTGAAATGGCTTGTCCCCGTTTACAATTTTATAAACTAAATATACAAAAACCATTTTGTATAAAAATGTAATGTTGTGTAAATACTTCAAGTGAATTGATTTACTAATTTTTCAATTTTGAGTACAAAATTATAAATTTTTATTTATATAGACAATTAAGATAATCGACTTGAAACTATTTCTAAAAACTCAATTTAATACCTAGAGTAGCATTTTATACGTTTCCTTAATTGAATTATATAAATTATTTCTATATATATAATTTTTTTTACATAAATATATAAAAAAGTTTTTAATATACTATATATTGTCATTATTCATTAGCTATTGTGTAAAATACCATTGCAGGCAGCACTTAGAAGTGTATCTGTCAACATTTATTGTTGCCCAATAAATTCCATTACTTGCCATCACACTGAGTTGCAACGCTTACTCACCATTTCTCCTTGGCTACAATGATGGTGAATCATCAGTATCTTATTATATTATAATTATTATATTATAAATATCGTTCATTTTCACGCTTAGACGTAGACCACTGCAATTGTGAAAAAATCGAGCAAGTAGACGAAATAAAATATTTGGGGATTTGGCTGGATAGTAAAGTGAATTGAAAAGTTCATATAAGTAATCTTCATGCAGAGTTAAGAAAATCTATTAGAACATTTTATTTTCTGAGGAATATATGCGATGCTTCCTTTTTAAGGACGTTATATTTTGCACTTGTAGATTCTCGTTTGCGATACGGAATCGAGTTTTGGGGTGGAACTCATGATTATTTATTAAATAAGATTTTTGTTACACAAAAGTATTTTATTCGTATAATGTTATTTAGTAAACCAAAAGATCACACTGAACAACTATTTAAACAACTTAAAATATTACCAGTAAAAAATCTGTTTATTTTCAAAGTTCTTCAAATGTTTTACAAGATGAGTGGTAACACTGGTACAGTCAATTTATTCTATCAAACAAGAAGTAGAACACAGCAACATTTTATCAGACCTCGGGTCAATAAAGTATTTTTCTCTAAAACATTTTTGTTTTTAGGCCCAAAGTGTTTCAACTTGTTGCCACAAGAAATTAAACAATTAAACAGGTTTAATTTATTTTCAAAAATGCTAAAAAAGTGGTTAATTGATATTACAGATATCAGCACACTTACATCTATAGTTTGTTAATTTACTTTGCAATAAAACTTATAATGTATGTATGTATATATATATATATATATATATATATATATATATATATGTGTGTGTGTGTGTGTGTGTGTGTGTGTGTGTGTGTGTGTGTGTGTGTGTGTGTGTGTGTGTGTGTGTGTGTGTGTGTGTGTGTGTGTGTGTGTGTGTGTGTGTGTGTGTGTGTGTGTGTGTGTGTGTGTGTGTGTGTGTGTGTGTGTGTGTGTGTGTGTGTGTGTACTTTTAATAGGTTATTTAAGTAGGTTACTTTTGTATTATTTTACACACGCTTCACAGTGGACGCTTCAGTGAAGTGTATTTATAAGAAGACTCACCTAAGAGTGACTTTATTTGTATTATAGCTACCAGTTACTGGATGTTGGTAGTTATTTATTTTTTCCAAGAAAATATTGTTTTGTTCACATTGTACATAATTGCGGAAATAAACGATTTATTATTATTATTATTATTATTATTCGCATTGTGAGAAAAATGCGGCAGATTTACTCTAGTACATATCGTACGGCTTTCATTACAAATTACAAGTTTTTAATCTAAATTACAAATTACCCCCGTTTCACAGAGATAAATTGACGTTTCGTAACCATTCAGCAGCTGATTCTCCGATCGAATGCAGAACAGTTTTCAGTGTGTGAGTCGATTTCGCACGGTTCTGGGAAGATGCAAGTACTATAAACGTAATTAGGGAATGGAAAATGATCAATCGTGTGACTACGGAGTTGATGTATATACTGTATATACTAGTGGTAGCATATTATAATTTAAGAGTATTGCATATTTAGATTATATACCTACATTAAATCATGCAATTAAACTGTTCAATTTAGTTATTAGGTTAGGCCTGTTTATTTTACTTGACTTCACTTTGATTGTACATATAATAAATTATAAAAGCATAACTTTACTTTTATTCCAGTTTAGTGTTAAAACACACACAAACACACTAATAAACAAACAAAACACACGTAAACATTCAATGCATTAAATCTGAGTTTTCTTGTATGGTTTTTAGGATTGGATGTTTTATCTATAAAAATGTATCAATTTCCTTAACAACGGAAATTGCATCATATAACAAAATATGCATAAATTGATAACCCCACTTAAATATGCAGAGCAATATGTCATTTCATCAACATACACTACACACACACCCCTTCATCAGAAACTATACCTGGATTACAAACATACATTTTTTACAGTAATCTTATCCAAAAACATGTTTTGAAAATTCACAACTTCTTATAAGAACACTTATTTGAAATGCATGTTTAAATTAATTTTATTTATTTCTTTTTTAAGTCAACTTAAAACAAACTAATTATTAAATGAGGCTATGTGGAATTACTGCGGTCAGTGCTCAACATAGCGGAAGAGACGTTGTAAGTAGGCTACTTTGATGTGAGGTAAGCTGTAATAGACCAAGGGCATCGATTGAAGCGTGCAAAAAGTAGTTGGTTGAGTTGGTTAGCAAAAACTTCAAGACCAGAGAGAGGATTGTAGTTGTACAGGTATTTTCCGTTTATCTAGCTCTAAATGACATTGATATCAGATGCAAGTACGTGGTACGTTTTAAATATTTCCCAATTTCTATCTCATCTAATTGTTGTAGCTTTCTAAACTATGAAAAACTTTATAACACAACTACTCTATAATTAATCAAACATAAGATTATCCAAAACATTATTGCGGGGATCGTGTTAATTTGGGCTTGTTTTATCAAACTGACTTTTAAGAGAGTTTCAGCTGACTTTTACTAAAGAAAAGAAAAACACTTGAATGAAATTGAACACTTATTGAAGGAGATTTTTATCACTCGCTGATTTTTTTTCGTGTTATAAAATATTTGTAATGTAAAAATGTATTCAAGAGTAATGAATTATTTTCCATAATAACGTTCATAAAATATCACTTTTTCAAACACTATTCTCAAAAACATTTATTTTTTGCTGAGATAAAATTTATAAATGTACGAGAGACTTGTTAACATTAACATCAGTATTTTTAACGGCTTTTTTAAATCATGCACTATTATTCATTTACAAAAAAAAACGTATCAAACCTAATAAAATATAAATGGATTATTAGTATAATCTTTATCAACGGTCAGTAACACAAATGAAATTAGTTTTTGGCTACTGCAAAGCACACAAGGGTGGCGTTCAAACACTCCAATAAACAAATGCAAATGTTTAGCAATTAACTTAATTTATTTATAACTATAAATGAAAAAACAAAAAAATACTTTTAAATGGTTTTAAACAACTACTTGTTCAGTTTTTAGTTTATTTACAGCATTAAAAAGGACCGTTTTAATATCATTGAACATATTTTAATATTTTCAAATCCAACATTTTTTGGGTGTTTTGGCTTATTGGTCTTGGATGAATCGATCATTCTTAGATTATTTAGTATAGTATATTCTTACATAGGGGACACCGACACATCTTTTTGCGTATTTTCAGGCGAATATGAATGAACAGATGAGTGTAGGATGAGTGCTAATTGTCTTTGCAGTTTGGTTAATAACTGAGTTCGACTTCCTCAGAAAGAGGATTTATCAATAAGCATCTACAGAAAGGGACATTAAAGGATCTACAGCTTTACGTGGAATCCGAACCACTTAGTATTAGTCTGTCTGTAATTGATAAGCCTGATTCTCAGTTATTTTCCCTTCACAATATCCGGACACTGACTACCACCCAACATGGGCATCTAAGACTTCTCTAGTAGTGTCCTCGTCAATAGCAATCATTGAACGGACGCCATATAGAACCTATCGCCTATAATATTCACAACACATTGTCTTGAAGTAGCTGGGTTACAGCATTGCACCACTAGTTCCGACTGTGTATATGAAACTGCGTATCCAATTCAATACATATAACATTATTGATTACTCCTCAGGGTCATTTAGACAAAGGATTTCTGAGTATATATTTGTAGATACCTTACAGTAATTTAGCTTTGTCTTCTCCTTCCCCTAATACATGTTTCATTACTACAATCAATCCCATATTATTATCTATTGCATGCTCGTACAGACCTACAATCTATAATCTTTTGTTTCATTTCCTGTTTACCTTCATCGAAGTCTGAGACATGATTTTCATCACTAGTCTTTAAATAAACATTGGTATTTCCCTCAGAATCACAAAAAAAATCTCATCAAAACTAAACTATCTTACCCTAAAAAATATTAAGGCCTGAGGAAGTATCTTTATGCTTATCTATTACCAAAACTTACAAACAACTATAGAATAATTAATAAAAAAAACAATAGTTGAATCCTAAAAAACGTTTGATATCAAAACACAAGTTGCATTTCATATCGAACGTATTATAACCGATAAAGTAAAATTAGGAAAACTAAACTTGAAAACATGAAAGTATAAACTCTTCATTTGTTGTAGGCAACAGGTTCTATCCTCGGTCCTCTAATACTGACGCGGCGTCCGCTCAATGGTTGGCATCTACGTGGAAACTACCAGAGAAGTCTGGGGTTTTCACGCTGGGTGCTAATCAATGTTTAGGTTTTGTGTGGAGGAGAAGGCTGGTCAATTAGCTAAAAGTCAGATCAATATTACTTAGTTCGGATTCCACGTAAAAAAGTAAGTCTCTTAGTTGCCCTGACTCATGGGATGATGATAAATGGTCCTTCCTAAGCATAAGTAGGGCCCTTGAGTATAAACTCCTACAATAGATATTCCATCTAATAAGAAAATTTGTGCCTGTAATTTTGTTACTGAGGCCCGCAACCACAGCTGGTTTAAGCTGCATTACATTTACGTGGGACTACACTAACGCTCCACAATGGCGCACTAAAACAGCTGATATTTTGCGACTCAACTGTTTAAATGGTTGATCTATCTATTAAACAGGAAATCTCTCTGTGTACAAAATCAATGATAGAACTCATTTAATAGCCTGACTTCTTAGGTCATCGGCACTCATCCTACACTCATATAATACTACATTCATATTTAACTAAAATCCTAAAATACGCACAAAGTTGTGTCGGCGTCTCATGTCTGAGTATAAGATGTTGGGATTAAGTGAGGTATAAATAACTATCAATTAATTCTAATGATCATTTAAAAACAGTTGGTGTGATGACACACATGACAGTCTTCCATGGGTATATAAGGAATGAAAACACACAATTACGAGTTATTTCATACTAAGTTCTCCTGAACAGTCTAGAAAAAATACATACTAACATTTTATATTTATTGACCTGCTTGGTTTTAAAGATTAATCAGGAAGCATATGACTACTATAGGCCAGTAAAATAAATAAAATGACTAAACCCCCTCGGCCATTCTGTTGCTTAGTAAAAAATTAACTAAAACTCGTTATTGGGTAATTACTTCAATTATTAGAGTAAATTGACTGTTTAAATTATTTCATTTATTAGTTGTTTACATAAACAAACAATCACCTGGCCAGAGTAATAAGCTTACAGGATATGATTTGGAAATAAAACGCACGTAAATCAGCTGGTCACTGTAACACCTTTTCAACACTGACATATATTTCAATTTGTGAATTGTATGTAGATGGGGAAAGGCTTTAAGCCTCCTGTTTCTGTAGACAATTTTATGAACGAAATATGAAAACACTCTTGTGTATAAATGCAATGTTGTGTAGGCACATTTCATGGGAATCCACTCCATAATTATTGAGTTCTATGTACTCAGATATCTAATGAAAAACGTTAAATTTTCATCAGCTGACCAAACAAATGTAGTATTACCATTTTTCCTCGAAACAAATGTTTATTTATAACCAGTATTTGCAAACTATTGTCTCAATGTTTCAATACATTAATAATAATAGTTCAAAGACATAATCGATATTATACTATATATATTTTATCGTAGAATGAATTAGTTTAGTGTTTATACTGTTCTACTTAACTGAAGGGAATTTGCAGAGATATTGAACTTTGAGATCGGCAAGACTACATTTTTAGGATGCCCGATAATAGTTGGAAAGCATCAGCATTGACAGTGCGGGAGGCCTACAAGGGTTACGGCTCCCAGGCTGTGCTAAGAGGACTGAACATGACTGTCCAAAAAGGTTCCATGTGAGTATTAAAATGAGAATACATTTATAATATGCTAATAATCCAAAATCATTAGTATAATACTTTTTTTAACGTTTACTTTAGAGGATGTGTTTGTTTATTTTAAGATAAAACACATTCTGGGACCATGTTTAAAATGGGATATGATTTGATTTCCTGGTCAATTGTGTTACATAGTAAAATTAACTGTTGGTATTGTTTGGATATTAATAAATTAATCGGTATTTTTATTTGAACAACTGCCAAACTTGATTAACTGTCTAGTTACCGTAATATACAAGTATATGTAGCTTACATATTTAATTAATAACAATCATTAATAGATTTTACTTGTTAAATAACTTCTAAGGAGTGTTAGGATGAAGCCTGAATGCAAGTATTAAGGAAACGTTAACCCAAATAACAACATATATTGTTCATTAGTACTAACACCCCTAATGTAGGGATGGGCGAATGTGATGGGTGAATGAGTCATTGTTACTAATTAAAGTTGACTGTTCCTCAGAAATATCTATTTAATAATAGTCTAATAGCAAGAGGAACTAGGGTGCCTACGTAACTAAAGCAGCTGATTTTCAGCTAACTGACAAGTCTAACACTCAGTTATCTTCCCTTAAACTATTTTCGACTTTTCTAGTTAGTTTAGTTAGTAGAATACCCATAGGTAGTGGTGTCAATCCCACACCTATGGGCGGGCAGTTGTGTTAATACCTCTATATTGGTATATGTGGGCGGGTGTGTCAATACTTCCGTATGTGTATGGGTGGGCGTTGTGTCAATATCTCTGTATGTGTACGGGTGGGCGGGTGTGTCAATACCTCTGTACTACATGGGTGGGTGGATGTGTCTACCTCTATCTGAATGGGTGGGCAGGTAGGTTAATACCTCTGTATGTGTATAGGTAGGCGGGTGGGTCAATATTTTAACCTGGACTACCACCCACCTCAAACTACTCAAGTAGTATCCATGTCGTTGGAAACCATTATGTAGATGCCGTGTCAGTATTTTGAGACCGAAGATAGAAAATAACGTCTACAATCTCCTCAATGCTTTGTCCCTAAGTGCGTTTTTAATTTACTATCAAATTAATTGTAACCCACGCTACATTAGGGTGTTTCAATACTATAAGGGACCACTTGGGGTCTAACATCTGAGGAACATGGTTATATGATAGGTCATTAAACACTGCTATTTTAAGCTTAAAACGATAGTACAATCAGAACTAAAAAAGAAAGTCTAGTTTTTAGTTATTAATTATTTTCTAATTTTATTTAATTGGTCACTGTCTATGTATTTCCCAATTAAAAAGCATTTGTCATGGCTAAAAACAAACTAAATTTTGTTATTTTTATAGTGTTTTTATGGCACTTATAAAATATATAAGATTTTTGGCTGTTTATTAACAAAATGCATAGGTGATAACCAATTAAATAGAATATAAAATAAAAAAAGGGTTTTTAATATTATAATTGCTCTATGTTATTTTCAGCATACATTTTTGGTGTTAAAATTACATGTTACGTGACCAGATTCCCATTTAACATTTTGACTGTAATGTACTGCAGTGTGGGTTAGTGTTATTTTAATGGCAACTATTTTTATAAACTGTGGAAACAAGTTAGGGGGTAACCAGCTAACAACTCACCCTGTAACTATCATGTAATAGGAACGTTTGTGTCTGTAATTTTGTTAGTCAGTGAGGTCTGCTACTACAGCTGGTTTAAACTGATTTACATGGCACTTCACTAGTGCTCCAATATTTGATCCCCAAACAGTTGATAATAAGGGCCACATAATTTAGTGGATGCCAATATATCTGTGTATATAAAGAATCATGAAAACATGAGGTATTGGTGAAAAAGAAAAAACTAAAATGTGTTAGAAAATAGTTTTAAATATTTGTGGCCCAGGTATACTGTTAATAACTTTGGCTTTTTGTTGGTTTCTATTAAATTTCATTTAAAGTTAATTTTGTTGACAATGCTGTGTACTTCCAATAACACAATCATAAAATCATAATCGTATTATACGTGTTTCAAATTGATTTTACGTTACTTAATGTATGTTCCAGATACGGTCTACTTGGTCCAAGTGGCTGTGGAAAAACTACCCTTTTTAAATGTATTGTAGGAAGGCAATATTTGGACTCTGGAGAAATTGTTTTAGGATCAAGAGAAAAGCAAGACATCGGATATATGCCACAGGTTGGAATGTCACTATTTTTATAGAAAATATGTTGTGAAATAGTTCAAATGGATTTTAAACCCCAACAGATCAAATGTTACGACTTTTGGATCTTTATCCAAATTATACATCGCAGCTTTTTAAAATTAACAAATGGTAGCTGAGAACAACCATTCAATATATATGTACAGATTGAGTTTTATGTCCTGGCACACCTGGATATAGTTAAAACGTGCTGAGATATGATTGTGAGACCTTGACCATATCTATTATAACAGATTTTTAAAACTGTGCAAGTTGAATCGTCATTTTCATAAGTTATATACAATAGGTTATTGCTTATTTATTCAAAGTTTTCGTAATACTTTTAACAACTTGAAAAAATTGAATAAAAAGCTCAATTCTTACGTTATCAATAGTAAGCATTATATCAAGATATAATGATGAACATTTTAAAGAAATGGATAATATTTGTAAATGAAATATTACTCAATTTAATTTTACTTTTTGACATTATGTTTAAATAAAGCCAATACTACATTTATTCCATTAATGATATGTCTAAACCATTAGGTCTACATTTAATTGTAAGCTGGTATGCATTCCAACATTATTAAACTTTTGACAATAGGGTAAAAGCCAATATATAATAATCCCTCGAATAAATTTAGGTGTAGTTTAATTATACATTAATTATGTTAATCTGTTATAGGAACTTTCTCTCTATAATGAGTTTTCTATTAAAGAATCTCTCGTCTACTACGGAACGTTGTATGGCATGAGCAGTGAAGCCATTGCGAGAAGGACGTCGGAGTTGGTCTCACTTTTTAGTCTTCCATCCCTAAAGCGCATCATAAGAAAAATGAGGTATTCCATCATGTCAATATTGTTAAGTAAGCTGAAACATAGTTATCTGCTTATTGATTGTAAAGAATTAAAAGTATATTCTTGATGATATCTATTGTGTTATGTGATTGAAGTGAGATTCGCATTACTATTTTGAATACTGTCATCCTTTGAAATGTATGATTTTTGATTCACAATGGCAATGGTTCACAATCTTCCAAACCCTGCCAACTATCAGCATAAAGTAATAGCTATCACATAATAGTGTATGTTGTACGTTAAAGGGTATTTTGAGTATGTCGAAATTTTCCATGTGTTTCAATATACTATTAGTAGTTTTATCATCATCCTGATAAAATAACATGATAATTTATTTTATTAGACTTAAATAAAAAAAACCACAGGATGTTACATTATCCTACATTACTTGAAATGTAAGTGGAATTCATTGTATAATTTTTTTAAAATTAAATAATAATAGAGCAGTCTGTTGTCTACATTTGTGTTTGATGTTTAAGTCAAGATAGGTAACCTATATATGAGGATAGTGCATGAAATTCATAGGATGAGAAAACTGTTCATAACAGAAGGTGAAACTATTTTTTTTTCTTTGCCCATGGGCAAAATATGCTACATTTGATAAATGGGGCATAACTGATTGAGAGTGAGTTTATCTACACAGTACAATGTAATATGCTGCTTTCAGCATCCTTAAAAACTAGCCTTAATAATGGTCGATCAAGTTAGGCTGTGAAGCATGTTTGCAATGCTAGCACACCTAACCACTGGGATCACACACTCCAAAGTTTGAGAAAAAAAAAAACGGACCTCTTGAGCGAAAAGTATACTCTGGAACTCTTAGACCAATAGACTCTCCAGAACCAGTGTGACCATGACTTACCGTGACTGTTAAGGGGATATTATACGCAAGGACATGCTCGTGAGCATGCAGGGGGGAAATCTTGTGGACTCGTTGCTGGTGGACTTATTACACGCAAGGAACAGATGATGTAAATAAGCTCACGAGCTAGTCCTCGTAAATAAGAGAACCTCTATAATTTACTAATTCTTATTTATAATTCTTGAAGTAGTATTTTTCTAACCTATCTCGCATATTCCTTCACAAATTTGAATGTTTAAGGTGTCAAAACATTTTCCTCTCTTCACAGTTGAGCATAGAAATGTTTACTTTTCAATGTTTTCACTCTGAAGCTAACGAAACGCCCATGACAGATGTTTTCCAGCCAACAGAGATCTAAAATAATTGATAGGGAACAGTTGCTAAAATATAAATAACGATTTATACAATATTCAGCAAGTTGTAGATCTTTAATAAAATTAGAATGTATTAGTTTTGCATTCAGTGGAAGTTTAGTTTGATATATATATCATTATAAAAACGAATGTCTGTATGTTCCTCATGCATTACTATTGCATTACTCGATTGTCACGATGCTTTAGAAAGTCGTATATAATTTTTAGTTGTCTATATGTTCATTTTTTAATTCGCATCCGACTTTAAGGTGACGCACGCGTAGAAAGTGATGGCATTGGCGCGTCAAACGTGCTGTCGTGTCTCCTAGCCTGTAATAAAACCTTGAATGTTCTGTGAAAAATATTTTTATTTTCACGAAATCTTTTTTTCAGTGGAGGCCAAAAAAGAAGGTTGTCATTTGCCATCACACTTCTACACAACCCTCAACTACTCATTTTAGACGAACCTACAGTGGGCGTTGACCCAGTGCTCTGTCATAAGTAAGTTTTTAAAGTGGGGGAGGGGAGTTCATGGAAAAATGAAACATTTTAATTTCAAGCTTTAAATCGTTATGATATTTATAATTGTTAAATACAAACATAGAAAAAAAACAGTGTAGAGAAATGTTGTAAGACCCCCCGGGGTTCGTGTTTTTCTAGGCTTCAGTAGACCTTGTTCAGATCAAATACATTTTAATTTTATATTTATTTTGTTCTAGTGTTTCTAACATTTTGCTCTATTATCAGTAGGGTAGGTTTAATTTTACTAAAAAAAAAATAGTAGATTTATAATTTGTTTAATTTGAAAGCTTGTTTTGCGTAATCATTCATGATAAATTATTATTTTGTTTTTTAATAAGTGTCTATTTTACCGTTAAGTGCATCCTTCATATTATACAGAGGAAGAAACTGAACAAAATAATAAGAAAACCATCACTCTCTCTTGTAGACATGCAGACCCTTACAGTTGTGTAAATTCGAAGGTAAAACTTTACAATTTGCGGAAATCAAGAAAACCCCAAAATCGACAACAGACATAATCAGCTGTGCGTAAGTTAGGTTTTAAATATATATCCTGCCTAACATTTCCAAATACAAAGCCAGTAACTAAATTATGCTGATATGATGGTTTGTAACAGTATATACAATTACGAAAATATATAAAATATAGTATAAAATACTATACTAGTAAAAAAATTCCCTGATGAAAGTGCTGATGAATTTGCTGCTATTTCCATTTAGAAAACGGAAAAGTCCACCCTGAATGATATAGCTAATATACATATTCGTTATGTTTACAAACATTTTAAGGTTTTGGATTTAAAGTTTTTGAATCTAGAATTCTGTATAGAACCAAAATCTACAAAGAAATATTTCTTTGAAAAACTACTTTGTTTACCATCTTGGCGTGAACTTGTCGTTTAAAAACGCAAAAGTATATCTTTTAACAAGAAACTGGCATCCTTTAGACCTTATACTTAACAGATTTTAGATCATTTCATAATAAGATATTCAGGACGGGTAAGAATGAGTACTATTAGAGCACAATGTTTAAAAAGTTACTGATAAAAACTTCTAGTTAAGGGTAGAATTCTAAATGGTAGTACCTCTAACTCGGTCTCAAAGTCATGATGTTTTGGACCAGCTCTTCCTAAGAACTAATCTCATTTCCTTGAAACGTTATTTATCTTTAACTCTAGGATTCTAATAAATTACTGTACTGGTAAATATTCATATGAAAATATGGGTATTGATGTTTTGGAACTTTTAGAGACAGTGTTTCTATGATGAAGCAAGTGTAATTTTTCTTTCATTCTATCCCTCACAATAAATGTAATCAGTTCTCACGAAAGAGGAGAATTCAAATACATTTTCTTGTTGCCAAGTTAATATTATTGACGTATTGCTTTTAGAAAACCATTTTTTGACAAAATACTATATATTCCTGAAAAGTTAAAAAACTTTTTGAGTAATTATTTTTATTAAACTTGTGAACAATAACATCTTCCTGTACATTTTTAGAACTGAATTATGAAGTTCACTGGCAATATCTAATCATACAATATCTGAGATAGTATGTGATACAAAGGTCAGAGAGTCACTTATGAATTAATTGTATTACGTTTCGATTTAACTTTCTTTTTTCAGTATATGGCAATACTTGCTGGAACTCGCCAAAGTCGAACAAAAGACCATCGTTATCACCACTCACTATATCGAGGAGGCCAGACAGGCAGATGTGGTATGTTTACACTCATGTGTTGTTATTTATTATGAACCTCTGTTTTTAAGCTATCGTAATTCTAAATCAGTAAAATATACTAAAAAATTATCCAACATTTTATAAATATTTATTAATATAACTAAATAAACGGTATTAATTTCAATGATATGTAGCTT
Organism: Stictocephala bisonia; assembly: GCA_035578905.1. NCBI lineage: Eukaryota > Metazoa > Arthropoda > Insecta > Hemiptera > Membracidae > Stictocephala > Stictocephala bisonia. The sequence goes on from JAQJVL010000721.1 coordinate 111,356, forward strand.
TCCTACATTTTTCTTTTTTCACTAGACTAAATTATTTTAAGGAAAGAACATTTGTTAGCATTTAGCTGCTTTTAGTTAACAAAAATGTATATAAAACCATTGTCTTCTCTAGCATAAGTTTTCATGAATATAAATGTTTTTCCAGAGTATAAGGAGTATACTGATAAATTTTAACGTTACTGACAAATAAAAAAATGCATATGTACATTCATTTCGAAGCCTCTATTGCTTGTAAGTACATAGTTTAATCTGCTATAAACCTAGCAAACTGCATCTAAGATATTGGGATATCGATCTTAGTTCCATAGACTCATCATTAGTGTCATACGAAGACCAATCCATGAATGCAAAATACTAAATCCATCACATTGATTACAACAAACAATAAAAAAAAGAAAATAAATTTGGTTCTCTGCACAGAATTGAAATGTCAGAGGTTAGGTGTGTGTAGACTAAATAACGTAATACAACATTTTTATATTGAAACTTTTACATTTTGTATTTATTTGTGACAAGTTTTCTCGGCATAATCCATTGAATAGATTTAGTACTTATTACTAGTGAATTGGTATTCATAAGGGACTTATGATGGGTTTACGAACTGTAAATCTATATCCCAATATCTTATTTGTTGATTGATGATGTAAGGACACTTTGAAGTAAAAACCAATAACAGCATAAACATTTATAACATTTCAACAACTATTTAAATATTTAAGTTCTTTGGTACTATGTCTAAGGGGCTGTAAAGAAATTTATAAAGTATTTAAAATTATAAAGTATAATTTTTACTTTAATAATTGTTATGGTGCTACGTACAAAGATTCAGTTATTTATTTTAGATGATTAGTTATTACTTAGAAAGATAGGCATATATGAGTCAAGCATTAAGATCTATAAATAGGCCGTGTAGAAAATGAACTATTAAACGCACTGGTATGAGTGAGATGCACTGTGTGGTGCAAGTGAGACAGAGAACTACTCCTCCCTCACTGTGCATATGCATTGAAAAAGTGTCTAATAACCACGATGGCCAAAGGCCGCGTGCTGAAGTTACCGTAGCAAGGACCGCCATTACTGTGTGACCTTTGGTTGGTTTTATAAACACCAACGAATCAAGATCGATTATATTAAACCATTACTTAATATTCAAATAACAATCAATGATAACAAAAACACAATTATTAATAATAGTGTACAAAGTAAATAGGAAACAAACAAACGTGTGCAAATCATTACAGTTTTGTTAATTTTTTATTTATAATTATTTGTACCAAACACTGTTGTAGAAGTTGAAAACTTAAACGCCGGAGAAATTAGTTACGCCCGTGCAGGAAGGCAGCTCAGCGGTGAAAAGATATATTCCCCTCCGCCGATGGAACCCCTACATGCGCTAAATATAACACGCAGGTCGCTTGCTATCCGGCCCAATTTTATATACAATACCAAATAATAAATTCAATTTCGAGATATAGTGATTATATGCTGTTAAACCTGTTAAAGCTCTCTTACTATTAAACAGTAATATGACCTATTTAAATAGAAAAACAAATTAAATTATTCTACCATACTACAGAATGTGTGAGATTTCTTTAAATAATTATTTTTAACAATCTGCATTTACACAACCCTCCCTTAGATAGGGCTGATGCGAGAGGGCGTGCTTCTTGCCGAGGAGTCCCCCCAAGCTCTCATGGCGTCCCACCAATGTGACAGTCTGGAGGAAGTGTTTTTGCTTCTAAGTAAGAAACAATCAGACACTCAGTCATCTGAGCATAACCAGGTATTTATGTCATTTTGTATGTAATTTTTAAAAGAAATAATAAGAAATACATAGTCTGAGATAAATCACTGTGCGCAAGGTTAAATGTAAGAACTGGTAAAGATAAGGGTTGACTAATGAGAATACTAATATTTCTTCCATTAAGCTACATGAATTACAATAAATTAAACTTCTTTAGTTGAAAAAAAAATTTTAAGAGTTGATATAAAATATAAACTTGCATTTACTTTGAATGCTGCATAATGTTACAAAATCTAAAATCGATGCATTCATTTATTACGAAATCTCTGGAACCGCTGAATAGAGTTGTATGAAAGAATTTTGAGAATCCCATTTCTATGGGGTAGAAACCACCTCTCAACATTTTCTTTTTCCCATAACAGTAATTTTGGCATTGATTAATTTACTTTAATCAGCTGATACAATAAAATAGACATTTTTGTATGCAACATATAAGGTAACAACTACTAACTCTGATATAATTGCTCTACTTTGTATCCACCTAAAGTGGACTAATAAGGTTTTCTATATTATAAAACTGGAATATATATAGCCTTGATGATTGTTGTCCATATAAGGCCCAAATTAGCCATTTAAAGTGTGTGTACTGGTGTGGGTGGGTCACTACCACTGTTCGTGTAGGGGATGACGGGTGAGTTTACTAGCACCTTCACCCATATATTCATATATCAGCATTAGATAATAATACTTTTAAAATTGTAATTCTGTCAATTTTACTGTACTGTAATTTTAAAAACCTACTATGTACATATTTCCATTAAGAATATTTTTTCCTTTGAAAAATGTATTTCTTATAAGAAAACTAACACTTCTAATCAAAAAAGTAAAAAATAATTTTTTTACTGAACACCATTAATTGGTCGGTAGCGTAGTTGGTGCTTCATGTGCTACAGGTTCTCAGTTTGATCCCAATCAGAGTCAATACATTTTGAGAAGGATCAGCTGATAATCACCGGCTGTTGATTTGTCATTGGGCTATTAATTAATGTCACTTTCTAAGGAATAGTTGGCCTTAGTTTGTAACAATGATTACATTCGCTCATCTACACTCATCACACTCAATCGAAATCCATATTCGCCCTTATCTTGACGATCGGCGTCTTATTAATAAATAAATAAAGAGATTATATGATTCAATAATATTTTCCCCTCCAACATAAAACGACTTAAGTAAAATATGTTAAAATTACACACAGTAATCTACTTACAAATATTTAATGTCCTATTAAAATCACTTTTATGTTTATCCAATCCGTTCTGAGATGTAATTATACAATTTAATAATGCTAGCAAAGGTGTACTTTGATTATTTTTAATTGGTGATTTTCCTGACAATACTTTATTGTTTTTACTAAACATGTTTACAATGCCAACGCATACAACAGTTGGGTTTCAAGCTAGTTTATTAATGTAATTAGAACTCGCTTTTTTCTGTAATCAACATTCTAAGGCTGAACAATAATTACTGAAAAAAACCGAGGCCACCGGGAACTGCAATACTTGCACTGGACACGTTATTGCGTTGCTTAGCTCGTTAAAATATAAGTAAAAAATATAAATTAATGATGAGGTATGTTATTTTCCTATAAACATAATTTACAGTCTTACCCAACATGTGTTGCGTTTTAAATATTTATGTAACCAGAGTATTATTTTATTATTATTTATTTATACATAGGAAGTGTCCCTTTGAATTGCGTTACTACATACATGTATACAGAGAAATAATCATTCTAATTGGTTATCCGCCTTCAGACAGGTCGTGCTGATGCAGTCTTCCGCTTCTCTAATGCATGTAATTTTCTTTGTTCTTGTGAAGTTTCCAGCTCATTTTAATGGTATATTTTTACTCCTCCACTTTTTCCCAATAACCATCACCCTTTAAACACTTTTATAACATATACTCACTATTCTTAAAATATATTAAACAGTTAATTTTCATTATTTTAATTTTGTTTAGCATTTATCCTTTCACCCACTCTCTTCTGTGATTTATAATTATTTCCTTATTCTATCCTACCTATTGATATTTTGCATTTTTCTCTAGGTCAACATCTTAATTTATTGCAATCTGTTTTATAATTCCTTTCTGGTGTATGTTCCATATAAAATACCACTCGACATAAGATTCTATAAGATTTTTCCTCGATTCATTACAGTGTGGCTCACACGCTCGCCTTTTATTAAGTTCTTCCTTGGCTATCTTCATTTTCATTGTACAATTGACAGCGTTAATTAAAACTTCATACTTGCTCCATTTTGATTCTTTTTATGTTACTTGTTCCTATTCGTTTCGTACTACCACAGATGTACGAGGAGGGTAGAACGGCAGCAGTCGGAGCTTTTATGTTGATGTGATGATTATAGTAGAGGGAACCATTAAGGGAGGGACAATTAAGCGTAGAGAATCACCTTACAGCAGCAAAGAATGGCTGTCGGCTTGTACTATATAACTGCGATCACTATTTATTTAGAACTACGTCTATGGTTTCCCATGACTAAATTAAACATATCAGTATAAAAATACCTTAAATGCTACATGACAAGATGTCTTTTTACAAATAAATTAAAAACGGATTTTATCATAAACACAAATTAAGGAATACACGTACAGTGTTACTGCCCCCCCCCCCACATACATACAGTGGTACTGACCCACCCACCCTCCCATATACATACATTGTTATTGACCCCCACGTACATGGTACTGACCCACCCACCCACCATATACGTACAGTAGGTACTGACCCACTAACCCACCAATATACGTACAGTGGTACTGACCCACCCGCCCACCCATATACGTAGAGTGATACAGCCTACATGTTTGCGAAAATTATTATAAAAAGAAATGCTTGTGTACATTCTAATGTGATTATTAATACGTGGAAGTTGTAATAATTGACCATACGTGCCTATTTCTTAGTACTTATCTCTTAAAACATGCGTGTCTATTTCCAGGAAGTCCGCAGGTTTTCACAACCAATCAATACATCAAAGCCACCCCTAAATGAGTCATACTTCCCAAGGTCTTATAGAATAAAAGCTCAATTTATGAAATCTCTATATTGGATGTTTGGAAACATACCGTAAGTGTTTGAATTAAAGTGTTAAATTACATGTAAGCTGATACAGTTGGCTTAGTTGCGAATTAGTATAAGCCACATATAACGTGGCCAATTGGATAAAGAAAACATGGTTTTAGGATGTATTTTCTAAATTCAATTTTAGTACACAAACGAATTTAATGAAATAAATTTAGATAAAAATATGAAATAGTAACATTCAGATTGCTTGATAAATATTTTTCTCATAAAACTACTAGTATGTAGTACATGACACCCCTATAAAAAAACTGCTCCTAGGTTTTTAGAAATTGAACTACACAAAATAAAGTTATATGAAAAATAAGTAAGTAAAACAAAACAGACAGGAAGAGCATTATAAGTTAATTTATTGCTAAAAGTGGGTGAGCGACATAAGAATAGTTATTAATTTGTTTTTCTTTTATTGCAATTTTTAGAATCAAAATAACTTTTACTTTCATGATTATAACTTCATAATACAGAATACTCCTGTCAGGGTTGCAATACAATTTACAATATTCAACATGCGTAGATAAATATCATTTATAGCAATAGATTTATAAAAAATAATTACCATTTGTATGCTTCCATGTTTATGTGTGTTGAACCATATAATTTAACGCACGTTTTATATAAACTACTTGACCGTAGAAATATTTACTTATTTCTTAACGTAACAATACTAAGTAATGAAATGAAAATCGTCTTTATTAGGGGTGAAGGGCTTTAAAGTCCTCTCTTCTGCTTAACCCCTAACTTAAGTACATAGAATTAGAACCAGATGGTATTGTACCATTACTGAACGAAGAATGGAATGATTGAATTGGTAACAGAATCCAATTTGATGAATGAATGAAAGAGACGTTGTCAAAGAGGTGAGACTACACTCCCTCTACATCTTACTTTCAGGTGACACAAAGCAATGTAACGGTGGAATTTTGTAGTTGATTAATGTAATAATCATCAATGCTCACATTTTTATTTGTTTACTCGTCCTTATCTATAAATATTAAAGCCAAATACCACTGACTCACTCACTGAAATATTTTAGGATAGTTGGTCCTATGTTGTAGTTTTTAAATTAGCAAAGATTTAGATAAATTCTTAATAGTTCCAGAACAGCAACCAGTTTAGTGCCAATAACTGTGGCTTGCCAATGTTGCTTCAGAGGCTAAACGAATGGTCTTAATGAGAAACTAGTATTATTTTCATTTTTAGACTATCTACAAGTTTGTTCCTATGACTTGTTGATCTATCTTCCCTTCACGATCCTTAGGTTGAGCAAGATTTTTCAATTTGTGCGTCCTCATTCAAAGTGAGTCAAAAGAAGTACTTTACACACTCCGAGAGTAGACTTGTAATGAGTGTCTCGACAAAAACACTCGTACAACTGACAAAAGAACATACGTTTATAGAAAAAAAATCTGTCGAATTATAGCAGATTCCTTCATATCATAAGTAATGCGTAAAGATGGTGAGTAACCACTGATTCAGAAAGAATTGGACTACTTTGCGCTCTCTCAAGGGAGACTTACTTTTTATAGACTATTAAACTTTTTATCTAATATTCTCCTTCTAAAAAAACGCCTTTAGATACAGACATAGGACAAAGGTTAAAATGGCAAAAAAAGTAAAAAGATTAAAATAAAAAAATAAAAACGATCTTCCGCTAAATCAGGCACAATTGCCCTCATTTGTGGCCTATAATTTCACATGGAGAACCAGTTTATGTTGTAAGGCTGCGAATTTTTAAAGGTAATTTCCTAAAACTCTGACACTGCCCTATTTTTCACCGTCTTAAAATGGACTTAGAGAGTTTTCTTGACTGTAAGTTTTATTATTTTGACGAAAACCTGATTTAAATCAGAAAGTGTTAAAACTATCTTGAACAACAGCAATAATCTGTTCACAGAGCATTGCACAATCCCGTCAAATGAGCTTATTCAAAACATATTTCGAAATTTTTATAAATCTGAAACCTTACACAAAAGCACGGGCACTGTGCAATATTGTCACTGCAATTATTGTTACATGGTGAGGGTGCAGGTCCAGCTGTTATATCGATATAATGAGTTAGGTGGAACCATGGGGGAGGAAAGGCAAGTGTAGAGAACCACTCAGTAGCTAATCATGGACAGTCGGCTAGATGGATAACATCTAACAGTTAATTATAAAAGATATACCGAAAATATTAATTTGTAAATGTAACTATTATGTACTTTTGCTTTAATTAAAATATTTTTATGTTGGTATTTCAGGATAATGGTGTTCGTAATGGGTATACCAATAATGCAAGTTCTATTGTTCAACTTCTGCATTGGAAATGACCCTAAAGACCTCCGAGTGGGTTTTTTCACCGAAGAAGTGTCCGGAGGGCTGGCTGATTGTGACTCAGCGCCGCTGAAGGGGTGTCACTTGGACACACTGCTCAGCTGCCGATACATCAGGACCATGGAAAACAAAAACATGCTTTTTGTAAGTTTGCCATACCATTGTTGAACAGGTTAGCCAGTTATTGTTTAAAATATGCCACAGTAAAACTTTCAATATAAAATATATTACTCTATAAATAATTTATGGATGTAATTCCTAGAAATCGTTGGTTTGGATTTTCGCACGTTTTAAAAGCCGACAACAAAAATAAAAATATAATAAAAACAAATATTAGAAAAATAATAATGTTTAAGTTCATTTCGTATTTATAGCAAACTAAAAATAAATCAGGGTAAACAAATTTGCTATTTCAGTAAAAATGTTTTGTGTGTTTTTTGTTACTTTCTTTTTGAAAAAATTTACATTTCTAAATCTGATAAGGAAAACACTATAACATTTAGAAGAGAAGTGTGTATTACTAAAACAATCCGTTTGAAAAAAATTACCATTTATCATTATAGAAAACTTAAAACAAATTTATAATAAACAAGTATTTGGTTTGGCTAACTAACGAACTGAAGCAAAGCTTAATATGTGCTTTAAAGTTAGTTTGTTAGTAATTTATTTATAGTTAATGAATAAAAAAACATTCTTTGTAACAGAACATTAATTATTTTATGTTATAATATAGCCTTAGTTTGAAACAAAAACTAAATTCACTCATCACCACCACAGAAAAGAAATAAACAGAGGTCTCATACACTTGCTCAATGTGCGTTCTCCAGTTTTCTATGGGGATGGTAATTCCAGACCCTGTGAGTCCCTCCTATATACCCACAAACACTAAAGGATAACTTAGTAACTATTACTACATCTACATATGTATAAAAATCAGATATAAGTTACTAACACTATTCTATTGTGCACAACGTGTACACTTGTGAATAAAGTGATTTCGACTTTGACTATGAACAATAGTTGTAATCTATTTGTAACTGCCACTGAGAAGTTCGCTGCATCTACAAGAAAGTGACCTCTATTTATTTTATCTCTATGTCTCCGCTCATCAGACTCGTCCGAAAAGTATTTTAATCTGATCGTCAAATCCAGATATTTATAATAAATAAAATAAAAACAACCATTTGTTCAAAATACATAAGGTAATAATGGCTGACAAACAACATATAAGTGTATTCTTAGGTATGAAATGTTCAGTGCACTACAGTATGACTATATTTGATGATTTATAGTCATAAACTAATTTTTAAAAGAGATCATCTGATAGCCAATAGATATTAATTAATGGCAATTAATAGCTAGTTTGTAACAAAGACTACACTCATTACACTTATTACAATTTCTCGTTCAACAATATCTTGACTGTAAGTGTCTGAAGAAAAAAGAAACATATGGATGTTTTGTGTACATCATTGTTACCACACATAAAATAAATAGAGGTTTTTATTTCCTAGTGGCACAGTTTTTCTCTTTAAGATAGTAACCTTGCTACCACCAGAAAAATGCATAAAAAAATCAAGAAAGTTTCAAACAATCCAGAATTTTTTAGTTAGTTTACCACCCCTCCAAGTATGTAGCAAAATAATGTACATTTTAAATGCATTTTTATATCTCAGTAAATTTATTAAAAAAAAACCATTTTCATAATTTTCAAGACCAAGTTCAACTCAATAGAGGATGGGATGACTGCTGTCAAAAGGAATGATGTTTGGGGACTGATACAGTTCCCAACCAACTACAGTGAATACTATAATATCCGGATATCCAACATGGGAAGTACCAGTGACGAGGATATCGATAGTGGCGAGATCAACGTTTGGATGGACATGTCTGGTGAGTAGATGGTAGGGTCATACACACCGTACGTGTATATTTGGTGTTTATAGACGACCTGTATATAACAATTACAATACAAGTGAATGACAGCTAAAAAAACATCACATTTTCCTTCCTCAGACCTGAGATATTTAAAAAAATCTTGTTGTGTGACGTTCACTTATACTATATTTCTACCAACACGTAATTTGCTAATTGAGAAACTATATATACGAACCAAACCTAAGCAATTGGTCGGTAGGGCAGTTTACTAAAGCACAGCTTCATAATCTAAAGGTTTTCAGTTCGACCCCAAGCAGGGTCATATTAAACTTTGAAAAGAATTAGCCGATAAACAACGGCTGTTCATTGGTTATCCCAATGTGAATGTCGAATTAGAGTGATAAATGTATATTATAATAATAAATTTACTTTCCAAAAAGTTTACAATAATAATAATAATAAAATCATATTATTTTTAGGAAAAAACAGCCTTCTAAAAATGTTTGACCCAGAAAGAGGAATTACAATTTTAAAAAAAATATTTCAGGGCTTCCAAAGTGAAGTCTAACCGCATGTCTGGTTTGATAGAATAAACGATCCATTCTCTAGTTGCCACTCCTCTTGTAGATGGGCCAGAGGACTTTAAAAATAAAAAGATTGTTCAACGGTAATATACTTAATTGTCAAAATAGCTGTTCTGTATAGCCCCTCTGATCTGTATCGTCCCTCTGTTCTGTATCATCCCTCTGTTCTGTATCGTCCCTCTGTTCTGTATGGTGCCTCCGTTCTTTATGGTCCCTCTGTTCTGTTTGGTCCTTCCGTTCTGTATGGTCACTCTGTTCTGTATAGTCCCGCTGTTATATATCGTACCTATGTTCTATATGGTCCCTCTGTTCTGTATGGTCACTCTGTTCTGTTTGGTCCCTCCGTTCTGTATGGTCCCTCTGTTATATATCGTACCTATGTTCTATATGGTCCCTCTGTTCTGTATGGTACCTCTGTTCTGTATGGTCCCTCTGTTATGTATGGTTCCTCTGTTCTGTATGGTCCCTCTGCTCTGAATGGTCAGTCTGTTCTGTATGATATCTCTGTTCTGTATGGTCCCTCTGTTCTGTATGGTCCCTCTGATCTGTATCGTCCCTCTGTTCTGTATGGCCCCTCTGTTCTGTATGGTCACTATATTCTGTTTGGTACCTCTGTTCTGTATAGTCCCTCTGTTATGTATGGTCCCTCCGTTCTGTATGGTCCCTCTGTTCTGTATGGTCCCTCTGTTCTGTATGGTCCCTCTGTTCTGTATGGTCAATCTGTTCTGTTTAGTCCCTCCGTTATGTATGGTCCCCCTGTTATATATCGTACCTATGTTCTATATGGTCCCTCCGTTCTGTATGGTACCTCTGTTCTGTATGGTCTCTCTGTTCTGTATGGTCCCTCTGTTCTGTATGGTCATTATGTTCTGTTTGGTCCCTCCGTTCTGTATGGTCACTCTGTTCTGTTTAGTCCCTCCGTTCTGTATGGTCCCTCTGTTCTGTATGGTCTCTCTGTTCTGTATGGTCCCTCCGTTCTGCATGGTCCCTCTGTTCTGTATGGTCACTCTGTTCTTTTTGGTCCCTCCGATCTGTATGGTCACTCTGTTCTGTTTGGTCCCTCCGTTCTGTATGGTCCCTCTGTTCTGTATAGTTCCTCTGTTCTGTATGGTCCCTCTGTTCTGTATGGTACCTCTGTTCTGTATGGTCCCTCTGTTATGTATGGTCCCTCTGTTCTGTATGGTCCCTCTGCTCTGAATGGTCAGTCTGTTCTGTATGATCTCTCTGTTCTGTATCGTCCCTCTGTTCTGTATGGCCCCTCTGTTCTGTATGGTCCCTCTGTTCTGTATGGTCATTCTGTTCTGTTTAGTCCCTCCGTTCGGTATGGTCCCTCTGTTCTGTATGGTCCCTCTGTTCTGTATGGTCCCTCTGTTCTGTTTGGTCCCTCCGTTCTGTATGGTCACTCTGTTCTGTTTAGTCCCTCCGTTCTGTATGGTCCCCCTGTTATATATCGTACCTATGTTCTATATGGTCCCTCTGTTCTGTATGGTCCCTCTGTTCTGTATGGTCATTCTGTTCTGTTTAGTCCCTCCGTTCGGTATGGTCCCTCTGTTCTGTATGGTCCCTCTGTTCTGTATGGTCCCTCTGTTTTGTATGGTCACTCTGTTCTATTTGGTCCCTCCGTTCTGTATGGTCACTCTGTTCTGTTTGGTACCTCCGTTCTGTATGGTCTCTCTGTTCTGTATGGTCACTCTGTTATGTATGGTCTCTCCGTTCTGTATGGTCCCTCTGTTCTGTATGGTCACTCTGTTCTGTTTGGTCCCTCCGTTCTGTATGGTCACTCGGTTCTGTTTAGTCCCTCCGTTCTGTATGGCCCCCTGTTATATATCGTACCCATGTTCTATATGGTCCCTCCGTTCTGTATGGTACCTCTGTTTTGTATGTTCCGTCTGTTATGTATGGTCCCTCTGTTCTGTATGGTTCCTCTGCTCTGAATGGTCACTCCGTTCTGCATGATCTCTCTGTTCTGTATGGTCCCTCTGTTCTGTATGGTCCCTCTGTTTTGTTTGGTCCCTCCGTTCTGTATGGCCCTTCTGTTCTGTATGGTTCCCATGGTGCTTGAAACAAATAATAAGAATGAAATATATCTGGGTTAATATAAACAAATGTCAAGTTTTCGTAGATAAGAACGAATGTAGTTACCGTTACAAACTAAGGCTGACAATTCCTTAGAGAGTGTCCTTCATTAAACAATTTAATGAAAAACATTTTCTAAAGAGTAATCAATCTTAGTTTGTAACAGTGACTACATATGGCATCTGTCAGCGATATTATATCAAAAGTAAATGAAAATAAAATACTTCAAAGTAAATACTTTGTTTACAATTTAAATCTGGTGTTACATCGAATGATAACATAGACTATGTGGTGCTAGTTGTTATATAAAATTTTTATGAATTTTATGTTGTTTGATAAGTACACGTATTAAATATTAGGGTTTTAGAACAAAAGTGAACTTTTTCAGACTATTACATTGGCAACATGATCAAGAGAGATCTTCATTCGGGGTTCATTGATTTTCAACAGTCTCTGTTTCAAGACTGTGGTTGGCCTCCAGCTGCTGGAAAAATTCCAATTGGTGTAAGTATCTATAATTCATACTGATAATTGTGTTTTTTTAAGATAACTGTATTTAATTTTAACTGATTTTGAGGAAAGAAAGTGGTGGTTTTCCCATCCACTGCTTGAGAGTGTACAATGACTTAAAAATACGTTTCATACCACCATGAGAGTATGATCTGGAAAACGTAGTTTACTGTGGAGGTAAATATCATTGATTTAAAAAGATCACTATCATCTTCTTAATTTTCCTATTTCATTGATTTATGCTTTGTGCCATCCATTTGTTTTATTTATATACCAACAAATAATATAGTTATCATTAAGGTATATATTTTGTTTACAACAATGGATGAAAAAAAAATTATTCTGTACCAAAATTATTGACTTTAAGTGTAATTCTATTGAATATATCTCAACTTTGAAGCATGAATTAAGTTAAAATATTGGACCTTAGCTTATAATAGTAAAGTTTTTACGTTTTAATTAAAGTGAAATATTTAACTAACATTAAATAACTCTCACCTATAATGTTCTTGATTAGCTAATATGCATGGTTTTACGTTTCACTTACTGTGATCTTGTTTAGCTACATGTTTTTACGTTTTACTTAAAATGATGTTATTTCGCCAACATGTTTTTACGTTTTTCTCAAAGTTGATATTGTTTACCTACATGTTTCTACACTTTACTAAAAGTGATACTGTCTGACTAACATGATTTTACGTTTTACTTAAAGTGATATTATCTCGCTAACATGTTTTTACGTTTTTCTTAACGTTGATATTGTTTAGCTGACATGTTTTTACGTTTCAGTATGAAGACGCGGTATTTGGTTCCAACAGGCCAGTCTTTACACACTACGGTGCTCCGGCAATGGCTACAGTGTAAGTAGGCCTACTAAACTGTACTAACTAGCGCCACAGAAAAGTAAGAATTAGAGGTGGCATCCAATTTTGCACTGAATTTCTAGTTATCTCTCTACATTGCCGTGCAATATCAGAGCCAACACCTTGTCACCTACCCCCCCCCCCCCGTTTATTAAAACGTGGTATCGAATCGTAGTAATCACTGCTGGAGACTTGTAAAGCTGTACATTAGTTGTAATCAATGTGTGGCAGTTACAGATGTATTGGTTGCGGCTATAAGAAAGTGACCCTGTTTTTTCTTCGTTAACATTAACCAAAAATAATGTATTCAAACAATCAGATTAAAACTTATTCATTATTATCATTTCGTAATAACCAAAGTTCTTTACAAAAATTTAATTTATATTACATTAACTATTAGGTATAAACACGTTTGTGCCCATATTTTTATTAAATGTTGTAAACATATTGATTTCATAACTTAATAATTTTTAATTATATATTTGAATTAATAGTACACATACATTAACATTAAATGTTATTAAAATTAAGTTATACAGAAATTAAGAAACACTCCACAGACATACGTATTATTACTCCTGTATTATTTTTTTCCAGGCTCTTACATGTACGACTTTTAATACGAGTATATGAAGTTTTCTTGGATTTCCATAGATAGATATGAAATTAATTATTCAAAATTTGTCCCACCACTTAGTTATATTACTATTGAACAATTAAAAGTTAAATTACAATGAAAAAAGACCATGTGGGATTGAATTGTTTATTTAAATTTCAATCATTTAATGGTAATAGATCGTAACATAATTTGATAAACTCATCATGTGATCGAAGTAAGTACGCTATAGATCCACTTTATCAATATCGAAACACCTGTCACCAAGCTAGTCTTTATTTATGGTGCCATTATTGATATTGGATTTCTTCCCGTTTCATATCAAACCTTAATGTTTTAGATATTGTCTATGCTGATATTAAAGATTTGTAACTGATTTCAGAATCTTTTTTTATATGCCGATGTTATTCACGGTGGCGTCCATCTTAATGGAAAAAACAGAAGGGCTTATGGACAGGAATATGACAGCTGGTAATGGTTTTTGTTAATATTCTTATTAATTTAGTTAAATAAGGTGGTACTGTTTACCTGTAAAGATATTAGCCTCGAAAGGGATAAATGGAATAATAGAAAATGTTGGAAACTTTTCAAAGTTTGGATTAAAATAAACTCGATGGTTTAACCTTAAAACATTATCTATACAATATATATGACTAGTTTTTGGAGATATATAATTTTGGACGACACTGAAAATTAAGTTTTGAAATCAAAACATGTGCTTATTTCTGATGTAATTTAATAATTCATGATGTTTTAATACTTATTAAAAATTATATAATAATTACATTCCAGTATGATTTATCAAATAATAAAATGTATGTTTTATATCAGTTGTTACACATTTCGAACTTCAAATATTTTGATTAAGCTACGCTCTCACTTCCTGAATAATTAATTAGAAAGGCAGAAAGTATTTGTAATATAATAATTATAATCTGAAGAATTTATTGAGAAAATAAATTCCCAGTATGTATTGTGTACAATATTTTTATTATGATTTCTGCTTTTTGAAAACGTATAATCTGTTATATTTGGACACATATGGGTCTAATAGTATTATTTATTACTAAATTAATATGAAACACTAAAATCATCATTATGTAATTTAATTTTGACGGTAAAGCGTTCATAATATTTATTACTTATTACCATGACATCTTGCTTTTACCTCGGTATACTTAAAAGACCGGCGTGTTGGGTCAGAGAATAATAATTTGCGCTGATAAGGACTAGTTCTAAAGTTCGGATTCTTATCTTAGCTAACTGTCATTACTTTACTCTTTGAATACAGTCCATGCATAGGCTGCAGGCCCATGTGAACTGTTGCGTGAATTTTAAGAGAACATTTGAAAAATTCCGAATCGTATATTTGTTTTTAATTATTACGATAAGTGTCATGGAAGTAGTTGACGCTCTTGTAATAATTTATTTATAGTGGTAAATCCATTAGGACTGATCAAGGACACCTTGTTTAACAAGTTCTACGTTTTACTAATACTTTTTATTGTAGAATTAAATGTATGTAGTCAATAACTAACTTCAATTAATTACATAGAAATAATTAGTAAACACTTGACAATGAAGGCAATTAAATATTTTACAAAAGAACATATTACAAAATAATGTGACACTCATAAATATGAGTTAGATGTGCTCATTAACGTCACATTCTTATGTAATACCACTGGTGGTGTAGGTGTTTATTTTATTTATATTTTTTATTTATTTATTCATAAGACGCCGATCGTCAAGATATGGGCGAATATGGATTTCGAATGAGTGTGATGAGTGTAGATGAGCGAATGTAGTCATTGCTACAAACTAGGCTGACTATTACTTAGAAAGTGTCATTAATTAATAGTCCAATGACAAATGAACAGCCGGTGATTATCAGCTGATCCTTCTCAAAATGTATTGACTCTGATTGGGATCGAACTGAGAACCTTAGCACATAAAGCTGGGATTGAACCAACTACGCTACCGACCAATAGTGTAAGACATTTCTAGAAATTATGAATGTTGTAATTAATTACCAATAATGAGTTAATGTGATTATATGAATTTTAATTGTGATTCAGTTTTGACACATGTTGTCAGCCAGGAAAATTTGCAACTACCTTATTGAAAACTAGCCAAAAGTCAATTGAAAATTTTAAACACTACACTTCAATAATTATCTCAATCAATTAATAAGTTTATTAATTGCAGTTTACAAATGAATTGCATTTAAACGTACATGAGTTTGGTTCTAAAATAAGATTTGATTACACGCACCCCTCAAAGCGATCATTCAAATATATATTCAGGCTTATTCGAAGCATCACTAATTTAATCTTCTCAATTTCACCACTTTCAGAAATGGCGTCAGTCACCAATTTTGTAGCCTTCCAAAATCACTCTCCAGACGAAAACTGTAAAACGCCTGAAAAAATAAAACGTCTCTCGGAAAATATTGAACGCCTTAGGCGTCCTGGAGTTTCTTATTACGTTGGTCAGTTCGTTGATAATTGAACTGCCACCTTTATTGGCAAGTGTTCATAGGTTACTGTTCATCCCTGCCTCTTGTGTTATCCTCATGCACGTCTCACTTCAGAACTGGTGCTTTTGCAGTACTAAACAGTGTTGTATCAAATATGATGTTCTATTGTATTTTTTAAAACTATATAATACTTATAGTCCAGTTTTAAGAAATAATAATGATTTATGTGTGTTGTCAGTTGTTACACATTTTGAACTTCATCTTTTTAATAAAGCCTCTCTCTTACTTTATGGACACTAACAATGTCAGAAAATATTTGGAAAATAACTATAACTATCTCATGAATTTATCAAGAAAATAAATGCTTAGTACGTAGTGTTAGTACACTCATAGTCCAAGTTTATTTTACTATAGTTTATGCTTTTGGAGAATGTATATAATATGTTCTGTATGGACACATAAGAGTCTAATAGCACCCTTTATTAATTAATAAAGGGTGGTTCATATTTCTTTAATAATAAATAATAGCGTTATTTATTATTAAAGAAATATGAACCACTACAATCATCATTATGTAATTTAATTTTGATGGTAAAGCGTTCATAATATGTATTGCCTATTATTATAACATCTTGTTTTAACACAGTATATTTAAAAGGCCAGCGTGGTGGATTAGAGACTAATACTTTAGACTGAGGAGGGGCCGGTCCAAGGTTCAAATTCCCAACTGATCCAGTTGAAATTTTAGTTAACAAATTCCACGCACAGGCAGGTACCTAAGATAAATGGTTCCTAATATCTTACTAAACTGACATATATATTAATAATTTTATAATTTTAGTAATATTAGTAATTTTATGAGTTAGTAACAGGATCTTTTCGATCATAAAAAAAAATGTCGTCCCTAATTATTAGGCTGTATATGAGTTATAAATATTATTGATACTATCTCTCTTAAATATATACAAAAGAAAATATACCATAAGGCAAGATAACATTTTCTATATATCAAACACTTTTGGTTTATTTTAGAGTTCTGTTAAAATTATATATACTCTGGAAAAGAAAGTTTATAATTTTATGAGGATGTTCAGGAAAACTTTTTTGAAGAAAGAAAAGACACTGCAGAGGCATAAGTATAAATATTATATTAGTTAAATATAACCTTACTTATACAGGGTGGAAAAAATATGGAAACACTTTTACAACTTTTGTATGACTTAACTTGTAAAAGTGAAATCTTGTACATCATCATCGTTACAAAGAACACACTTTTTGACGCCATTAGCGACATTCTTCTTGTCAGTCGGACGGCTCACGAGGAGTTGAATGAAAATCTTCAATGTAAGCCTAGGTCGAGTTTGGTATCAAATGAAAGGTCTATTCAAAACAAATTAACTGCCAAAAATCGGTGGTAATTTGAATTTCAAAGTAACGAATTTGAATAATATTATTTATCCACTAATATTCTTGTGTAATATTAGTTCCATATCCACTAATATTAGTTGAAATATCCTAATATTAGTTGAATATTAGTTGAAATATATTAGTAAAATATCCACTAATATTAGTTGAAGTAAATTATTGTGATCAAAAATTATACTTTATGAAACACAATTGCCAAAAAAAAATATATATTCTCAATTTATAGATATGGGAAAAACAAATATTGATGTGAAAGCATTTCAATATTTTTTTCCACTCTGTTTAGAGATTGTCCTTAAGCTTCTATATTTACTCCTAAAATATATTTTTTTTATTTTGAGACATGTTCTGTCCACTTTTATTCCCTAAATGGTGTCACCCGTTATATTTGCCGTGTAACTTGAAAGTGTCATGTAAAGTGTATTTATATAACAAATAATTATATCCATATTGCGAAAGTCAAACTCAAGGAAACATTCAAGTTTAAAACACAATATTGATAAATAAACTTTATTGTACTTATTGTGTATTATGTGCATAGTACTTATTTGTATGATACATATATCATGCAAATATTATATTTACAATTAAAATACCTGATATTATTATGTTTTCTTTCTTTTTGCAGGTCTCAACCTGATTGAGCTCCTGATACCGCATGTTGTCATACAGATGGCGATAAATGTCATTCACATTATAATTGTTTTTACAATTAATTTTGCAATCTTCAAGTTTCCCATGATAGGAAATTGGTTCCTATTTACTTGTCTCTGTATTTTGATCGGAGTTAGCGGAATGTGTTACGGTAAGTGACATATCAGAGAAATATTCAATACATTTAAAATATGAATTATCTGCTAAAGAGTTACAGGGGTGCTCATAGTTACAGGGGTGCTGCTAAATAGTTACCCAACTGGCTAGCTAAATAATTGGCTAATGCAAATTATTATTGTTAATTTGGTCCAATAAAGATTTTGACTTTTGAGTTAATTATTCTGAAACGAATTTTTATTATTAATAAATAGATCTAATCCGTTTTTTAAATTTATTGAAACATCGATAATATTATTGGTATAAATGTAGGGTTTTTATGTTACACGTATATACTGCACGTTAAGGTATAATACAACAACGCCATTCCGTGTATCAATTACTGTATATTAATTTTCTGTATCATAAAAGTACAAAATATTAATTTATAAATAAATAGTAACAAATTAGACATCTTAGTTAAAAGTTGTATATAAGTAATGTTTTTTTTGTTTTTACTATATTAGTAGACTGTTTTATTGGTTACAGAAAAATGTTATTATTTGATATAAATATTGAAAAAAGCTCGAGAAACAATTTCATTTAATGAAAAATCTGTACATGACACATTATAGTCATGTATTATCGACATTTTTGTGCCAGGTTTTGTTTTTTTACTTCTGAACTGATTTTGATAGCCGTAGTTAATTTTCTTTATTTCTAGAAATAACAATTTACAAGTAACGGAACAACCATGCATCGTTATTTCATTCCCACAAGTTTTATCTAAGAGAAAGTAATTAAGGTGGCAACAATTATCAAAGGTACAGAGAAAAAAGAAACATATTTCACTTTCGGTGTTAGTGGTAGTCTTAATTATGTTACAATTAATAAACAACTTTATATATACCTGGAGTAAAAATCACTACGTTTATCCTTGAGGAAGTGGAGTGAGAGAGAGAGTGACACGTGTTGGCCGTACCATCCCGACGGTGAACTGGATAAAAAACAACTTAACACACATTCAGTGCAATAAGAGATGCGAACTCTGTTTCTTTCGTCTCTTTGTTAAAACCTAGAGCATATTTTGTTACTGATTCGCACTTTTTGGCATAAACATAATAGAAACACTTCAAACACGTATTAAAACATAAAAGTACTTGGTTTTAATTGCAGCTCTTTATTTTTAATAAAATATTACCAATGGATTTATATAAATCATTAGTAAATTACATTAAAGTTATATATTTTAGATGAAGAACCAATAAGTCTGAGAGTGTTTACATAGATAGTGTTTATAGAGTACACAATTAATTTGAGTGATTAACAGTTTCAATTTCCATTAGGACTACTGATGGCTGCCATCTGTAACTCCGACACCCAAGCCACTGTCATGGGCATCGGCACATTCTTCCCCCTGACAATGCTCAGTGGTACGTATGTAGTTATGCCAAGTATCTGTGGTATTTACACGGTTATATATAATAAAACTATTTGATACTATGATACTAAGAGTATTTCAGCAACACAAGTATATGGAAAATAGCAACACAAGTATATTGACAATATCAACACAAGTATATGGTCAATAGGACCACAAGTATATGGCCAATAGCAACACAAGTATATGGACAATAGCAACACAAGTATATGGACAATAGCAACATATCTATGGTCAACAGTAACACAAGTATACGGAAAATAGCAACACAAGTATATGGACAATATCAACACAAGTATATGGTCAATAGCAACACAAGTATATGTTCAATAGCAACACAAGAATATGGACGATATCAACACAAGTATATGGACAATATCAACACAAGTATATGGTCAATAGCAACACAAGTATATGTTCAATAGCAACACAAGAATATGGACGATATCAACACAAGTATATGGACAATATCAACACAAGTATATGGAAAATAGCAACACAAGTGTATGGTCAATAGAAACTCATGTATATGGTCAATAGCAACACAAGTGTATGGTCAACAGTAACACAAGTATATGGAAAATAGCAACACAAGTATATGAACAGTAGCAACACAAGTATATGGTCAATAGCAAAACATGTATATGGACAATAGCAACACATGTATATGGTCAATAGCGACACAAGTGTACGGTTAACAGTAACACAAGTATATGGAAAATAGCAACACAAGTATATGGACAATAGTAACACATATATATGGTCAATAGCAACACAAGTATATGGAAGTATATGGATAAGAACAGCACAAGTATATGGACAATAACAACACAAGTAGATGTACAATAGCAACATAAGTACAAACTGGAAATACTCTCTTGTTTGTGCCTTTCTATCTATGAATGTCATTTTGATATCAATTAATACTCTTCCAGCTCTTTCTAAAGTTACATGTATATAATTGAAGGCCATATTTCTTGTTATTTTTCATTTTTGAAAAACTTCTGTTTGTGTTTTCCATCCTAAATATGGGGTTTCTAAAAGTATAGGTCAAATTATATCTTAGTCAACAGTATGTGAGAACAAGTATAAAACTCTCACATTGAAAACTAGTTACACGGTATTCCTCAGGGCTCTGTACTTGGACCCCTTTTGTCTTTAATTTCCATTGACGACTTAACAGATATATTAAACCATTTTAAGTACTATTTATATGCTGATAACCTTCAAATGTACATGCGTATTACTCTCATGGACATTCAGGACTGTTACTCTCATAAACTCTGTCATAAACGGTATTACAATATGAGCCAGACGTCATAAACGTCAACCAAACGAAACCGAATAACAAACTGTTTCGATTGCATATTTGAAACTAATGAGTGGTGTTATTTATATAACTGAACAATTTAACAATACAAGTGACCGTTACACTAACAAATCTATTACAAAGTTTACAAATATGATATTGATCGATTTCAAAAAAACGCATTTACCTTCCCAAGACCAGAGGAATTCGCAAAGGAATGACGTCGGTGGTCAACTACGCTATTATGCTTGACTCATTCATGTCAAGCATAATAACTAACTCATTCATGCTTGACTTAACTAAAAGGACAAATCATAGAAACAAAGTAGGACTTACTATCAACTAACCTCTGAACTGTGGCTGTTCATTAGACAAATTAGAGAAATAACTACTCGACACAAATCCATCACACTGTCGGACTTGACCTCTGTTTACTTACTCTCTGTCTCATAACGTAACGATTTGAATAGGCAAGTTCCTTAATAATACCTTTTTAAGCTCATGAAAAATTGGCTGAGCGTGTTTTTATCCTGCAATGTGAGTAGGCCATGACGAACGCTGTGAGGCAAAATGGTCCCTCATGAGTTTCATGTATGCATACTTAATAGAAAGTTTATTTAAATCATATTTTAAATATAACTTAGTTATGATGCCTATGTTTGTTAAAGGGATGATGTGGCCGGTGGAAGGAATGCACTATATTCTGCGCCCTTTCTCGTTTCTGCTACCTTTAACTCAATCCACTGAGGCGTATCGTGCGATTACAGCTAGAGCTTGGCCCATGCAACATCCTGCTGTATATTCAGGCTTCTTCTCCTGTATATTTTGGACTGTTGTTTTTCTTTTGATCTCCGGAGCAACGGTGAAATGGTGGAATGGGACTGGAAATAAAAAATGATAATCCATTATAGAATACCAAATAACTGATTCAAGAGAACACTTGGTATTGGTACCTTTATCTTTGAAGGAATACACAAAACCTGCTTTGTTTGGTTGTACGAACATACTTAAAAAACATGAGTATATTAGAGTTAACTCATCTTCTAAAATTTTTTTCCTGGTTTGAATTTTGTTTATTTTTGCTAAAGCCCATTAATATTTAGAAAGTTACGACGGTGAAATCTTTATTTAAAATGTATTTAATGAAAAACAATAAAAAGCAGCACGTATATTTCGATACTGATTCTGTATTTATTTTTAATGCAAAAATGTATTGGAATATCACATATGATATTTTAGTCAGTAATAATGATTTATTGACATAACCGTTGAACGCTGAAAATTATGTTTAATTTTATGTTTCCTGTTATTTTATAACGAATATACTGTTATATGATATTAATTTATTATTATTTTTAATAAATGAGTTGTTTTTAACTAGTATTTTATCTATTTTCCATAAAATTTAACTAAAAAGGGTGTTTTCTTACAATAGATCGTGATAGAAATAAACAAATTTTCTCTTTTTTTAAATGTATGTTTTGTCTAATTTATGTTTGGAAGGCTTCAGGTTTAAAAAATTGATACCCTTCTTCATATGCTTGTATGTGCTTGGGCGAACGGATACATCAACGCCACTGTGCATGCATGGAAGCATGGGTGGGCTATTGTCACTGTGCGTGTATTGGAGAGTGGGTGTGCCAAAACAACTGTACGAGCGTGCAAGGAAGGATGGATAAGTCAGTGCCACAGTACGTGTATTGAAGAGAGAGTGGGCCATTGTAACTGTACGTGAATTGGAATGAGGGAAGATTAAAACCACTGTACGTGTATGGTGGATGGGTAAGTCACTGCACTCGTGGTATCACCACTCTTGGCGCAGTTCTGTAACCAAGCTACTAGGTGACAAACTGTTGAGGAGATTGAGGAGCGATAGGGTCAGTCCTCTTAATACCGACAAATCATCCACACAATGGTTGCCTTTGATGTTGGGTGGAAGTAAAGGTTCGTATATTGTGTAAAAACATCTTCCATAACTTTTTTATAACAAATGTTGTATGAAGGTTTTAACTTGTTGGAATGCATAGGTAAAACTTTAAAAATATTCTTTTAGTTACTTTTAGTTTATTCTTTAATTTATTTTACTGACAAAAAATAACCCAGTTTATGGTAAACGATGTCAAATAACTTTTGTATCAATTTAACTTTTGCAGAACCTCATTAGTTCTACATTTTGATGCAGTATTTGGGGGAGCTTTTTAAAAAGTTAATTTTATATTTGTTAAAAATTATGTATTATATATTAACTATATATTTGTTTTTTGTATTCACTCTAAAAATCGATACTGTAATTCTAAAATATTCGTGTTATAGATTGTCTTTATCGATATTCAATGTTCATTATTCATTTTTTATTTATAATTTTCATATAAAATATACCTGATTACTTAATTTATTTTATAAGGTTCCAGTTTCAAATAAACTATCCACGTGTATTCCCAAATATTGTTGTGTACTGATAAAATTAACATTACTTTAATATGTACATGATAAGAAATTGAAGTAACGTAGTACATAAATCAATGTTAATTCTGATCGGTAAACGAATGTTTTGGATAACTCTTGTATGGTTTATATCGGACAATGTTAAAGAATAATTAAACTAGGCTATTTTTATTATTGTATTGCAATTATAAATGTAAAATAACTAACATCATAAAGGTTATACAATAAATTATTATCATGAACATTTTCGTCATATTTGTATACAACTTATCATACAGAGAGACAATGTCATATAACTTGTATTGACTCAGTAGTTTATACACACTGAAATATTTGATTTATTAACTTAATAATTCTGCTTATAAAATAATTTATTTTCTTATGCAAATATAGAAATACATAGAATTATATTATTGACAAAATTTCATGAAACTGATACATTTTATTTGTACTACAGTGCAGATTTGTATAAAAACATCTTTCATCAGATCAAAGAGACGAAAAAATATTATAATCACTATTCATGATTAATAAGAAGCCAATAGTAGAAATATAGCAGAAAATGTGCCTATATCTGATGAGTGTAGATGAACGAGTGTAGTCATTGTTACTAACATAGAGGATTCACAGGATGAGCTATTTATTAATAAATTTGTATGCATTGACTTAGGAACCTATATGTTCACTTGGAATCCGAACCACGTAATTTTGGCGTGATTAAAAAATATTTTACAAGTCTGATCCCCAGTTATATTCACAACACATCATCCTGACCCTGAGTACCATTTAACATAGACATGCCAGGTTTGTCTTGGAGTGTCTACACCGAAGGCAACCACTAAGCGGACGCTATGTTGGTATAGGTAGAGGACCGAGTACAGAACCTAATGTCTACAATCGCACAGCACTTTGTCCCCCAGGTAGCTGGGTTAAAGAACTGCGCCACCCATGCTGACTTTATATAAAATAGTTAATAAAATTGTTTTAACTACTGAGTAAACACAGAGAGTAAAAAAAAATCATTAATTACGTTATTTTATTAGTAAAAATTTAATAACATGAAATTTAATACTTGACCTAAAGTCAACTTATAATCATCTACAAGCAATAGTAAACAAACAAATGGCCCGTAGCAAATACATCATATATACATATCACTTAGTGATATGTTTGTACCATAAGGGAAGGTAACTTTAATATGTCAAGACACAAGAATATTAAAATATACTACTCACATTCAAAATCTAACTAAACAACTAAAAAATAAAATTATTAGTGTATTCTATTAGTAAATGTGTTTTAATACAGTCATAATACGCATATAATAAATATCGTATAGATAAGAAGTTAGATATTTCCTTTATGAGGTAACTATGAAGGATGGAAAGGAACCCAGATTAACTGTATTAGGATGTGATTTATTCATATCCGGCACAAAAGCTTCTTGGTGAATAAAGTACGATCACATAAAGTATTACCGATCTGTTGAGAAGTGTGGCTCCCCCAGGATCAAGATCTCAAACATGATTGCTGTAGCTTGTTTGACAGATGTTCTCTCGAGGGCACGAATCTCTAACACGATTTGTGCAAGGGAAACTTTGAAAATTGTATCTGTGAGCAGGAAAACTATCAAAATATATTTCCAATTTATCAAAATATTGCTTTTTAAAAGTAATTATTTTAAATTGTTTCTAGTATGTTTATATATTTATGGCTGAATAATATTAAAAGAAATGTTGTTTAGAAACTAATAATCAAATAAAAATGATAGTTAATTTGTAGATCTACACTGTTGTAGTTTAAATTTGAATGCTATTTGTTTTTATGAATAAAAATCCACCCTACATTTTTTATTTATGTTACATTTATGACGAAACGTACTAACTAAGCAGGCCCTTCACTATACGTATCGTAACGACTTCCATTTTAGCATAAAACAACAAAATAACTCATTTAATATACGAAAATCTATTTTATTATTATTGCTTTTGAATCTCTAGCAATAAAAGTAAGAAAGTTGGAAATGTCATCACTGTTTTTAAAAATAACGCAACGTTTCAACATGTGTGACACTCAGTCCATCCTCAAGTTCTACTTACTACCTTATCGTAAATTTTGAATTATTTATTATTTTCTACTTTCAAACCCATATTATATGTAGACAACCTTAAATTATATTAATAGATTACGATAAAGCTCTCAGAAAATCCTATCTTCTTACAAACAATTACAGGTGAAGCAAAATTATGAAAAGAAAAAAACACAATAAAACGAACAAAATAACACGTTATCAATCAACTACAAACAGAAAATACCTTTCAAACAATACAAAGGTGTACATTTTACTTCTTTATTAATAATATATAAAGTTTTAAAACTATATTCACGTTTAAAGTAATCCTTTGGAAGACAAACTATATTTTATTAAAAAACACACAGAATCACATTTCTTAACGAAAATGATGTTTTTAAGATTTTAATCCCACAAACCAACTAACAAATACCTTAAATGTATATTTAATGCAATAAGCCCACAAGCACAATTAAACGTTTAATGATATTTTAACGTATCGAGAATTAAACTAATTAATTGATACAGTGAAGATTTAATGAGCAATCGATAATCTATATTGCATCCACATATAAACTTACTTTCGTCTCGAAAACACATTTAAATTTGTAGATGTATCACAAAATCAAAACAATGAATTGAGAAAATTTCATTCAGATTTACAATAAATCCAATATGGTGACCCTCAAGGATCAATATTAGGACCAATTTTATTTATTTGTTACATAAAAAAGTCTTACTAGCTCTTAAAAATACCCCAAAAAATATTGTTGGTGGAACTGCATATTTTTTATTTCTTTATATCTTTGTTAATTGTTATAACTTTGTTAGGGGTATTTAGTTTAAAATGTATATTTATTACATATAGATCTTGTCTAATTTTTTTACATTTCTTTAAATTATATGCATTCACTATTACATTTATAAATTTAAAAATATTTCATTTTCTAAACTGAAATGGACTTCACGGACAAGGGATGCCAAATGCTGTAAATTAATTGTTTAGTAAATATTAACTAAGTGAAATTTTTACAATTTAGACATCATCAAGTTATCATCTTTTTATTCCATTCATATGTAGTTATCAAGTTATTCTTTAATTCAGTGTTTTTAATGAACACTTAAAATAAACACAAGAACGCCTGCAGAAACTGTTATGTATTTTACAATACACGGATGTTGATTGTAATATATATATATCAGTAAAAGGAGAAACAAGAATCGCCGCGCGATACGTTTATAAATTCATCATGAAAATATCATAAATTAGACAAATGTTTATGAATCAAATAAGAGTGTAATAATTGATTTCAGTATTGACTACGTAAAAAGCATGTTCAATGTTCGTATAGCACAACTACTAAAGCTTTTCCACATAAATTCCACAACAATTCCACATGAATTCAAAATAAATTCCACATAAAATATTAAAGTTAATTGTTAGGCCTTCCCTTTCATAATACACGCCTAACAATTATATTATTTAACTACTAAGCTCCAAGCAGATCTAAGTATCAAGATATACCTGAGGACCCATTAGTAAGGAAGTGACGGAATCCTTCACTCAACAAGGATTCGTATGTTGAGGATGTAACATTGGGTAAGTAAATATAGTTTCTTAGAAAAAAGTAAACTTTTTAAGGTTATATTTTAACATCACAATATTCCTGATAAGTCTAGATGTTTGTGTCGTTGTAGTTTAAAATTACAGAAAAAGAATTTAGTTTTTAGTCAGCAATATTTATGGAAGGCAATAAGATTATACAATATATTGTAGTTGTGGAACATTTAAGTATAGTAAGATTTATATTAGGCAATATAATGACACTAATGTGTTTGTCTCGAATTTACGTAATTTTATAAATTCTAAAATATTATTTTTTAGGCTTTGTATTAATATGATTAAAAGTAAAACATGTATTAAATTCAATCTATAATTAAAAAGATTCAGGTCTCTAATATATAGAACAAAAGTAATTAATAAGGATTTGTGTTGAAAGTAAAAGCTATAACAGAAGTAATATCAATATTTATTAAAATATAGATGCCATTAATGAAGTACTGAGACAGTATACTTATTACAATGGATTTGAACTAAACTGTTGTAGAAAATTGTAATGGAAGTAGAAAACAAAGAAGAGGAAATAGAATATGTCTAAATGGGGATGGAGAAAGACATTTCATCAATTGGTATTTGCATGATTTATCAATCTAAATAAAGATCATACAGAAATAGTTCGTAATTAAATACAAATAAATTATTAAATATGTAAAACGTCATCCACTTTTCGCTATTATTTATCACACAATTTTATATAACCTTATAGAAAAAAACATAACTATAGTAATTTTGAATATGTATACGTGTATAGGTAATATTATAAACCAGTCTAGTGGTAACTTACTGTCTACCTCTCACTTGATTGCGTGCGAGGGGACACAGGGGTGAGGGGGAAGGTTAACCCCACCAGTGCGCCAAACCGGTTGTTGCCTAGCAACCCGCCGTATTACTCATACTGACTTTGTACGGCGCAGCTCTCGTGACCAGCTGTGCAGTCAACGCCAGTATATCGAACTAAGATCACCTGTCGACATATGTGTTTTACTGTCATTTTTAACTGTCACTTTACAGATGTAACAAAGTTAACCGTATAATTTATTTTGAAATTTTAATGTAATAGCGGCAATAAATACTAATTTAATATAGGGCTTTTATTAACCTCGTTGATAATGTTATTTTTATGTTTGACTTGAGTTGTTTTGATAATAAATAAATACATTATTTATTTATTATCAATCATGATGATAACTGTGGAAGAAACTAATACATTTGTTCATTTGGTAAATGGTGGTGGTAATTTGGTCATGAGTGAGTGTGGTCTTGCAGATGTTTTCAGTATGGCTCATAGAATGGTATGAGTTGTTTGAGGGGAAGCGCTCGACCAATGGCAGACGCATTCCTCTCACACGCATTCAAGTCGGAGGCAGACAGTACTATCTTGTAAAACAAAACAAATATTAACATAATGTATTATATTTTTGACAACATAAACTACAATAATGTATGTGTAACATATACACATCCATTGAAAGCTCATATTTGGCAATTTTTATTGTGCTTAGCGAACAATTTAGAGAAAGCGTTCATATTTTAATTTCTTATAATTTTGTTTTTATTTTCAAATTATATAATGCTACCCTTCAGTTCACAATGTTATTATTTTAATTGTAAAAAATAAATTGGAGGAAATGACATGTGTACTGAGTGCACTGGGCTAAAATTAAAGTTTGTAATACGAAAGTAGGCGAATAATATACAAGAAGAAGTTATTGAAGTAAATTTACTGCTGTATTACAATAAATTATTTAAACCTTTCTCTATTCACTATTGTTATTTATTCATTACTGAGACGCTGATCGTACTGATATGGGCGATTAAGTGTCTAGATGAACGAGTGTAATCGTTGTTACTAATTAAAATCGACAATACCCAAGAAAGAGCCGTTTATTAATAGCTCAATAGTTCGGGCAACTAAGAGGTATCGCTGTACGTGGAAAACAAACCACGTAGTTTTGGTTTGATTTTTAGCTAAATGACAAGCTTGATTCTCACTCCCTTCCCGACCCACTACATGGATACGCTAGACTTAGGCCTATCTAGTAATGTCCACGCTGATGGTAACCGTTCAAGTAATGGTTTTGACGCGTCCTTACATAGATATTACTGTACAATATTCACAACACTTTGATTCAAAGTAGCTGGGGCAAAGCTATGCACCACTAGTACTGAAATTTATATCGTTAAATGAAAACATTTTGTTTTCGATTAACAATTGAACATTGCATGATAACAGTCAAAATAGTATTATGAAGTCAATATAACACTATACAAACAAAACTATATAAGTAAACTATTTCCTTATTGCTAGGAAGGCACTTATTGAGTAATATTCCTTTGTTTAGAGAAAATCCTTTAACATCTTACTAAAATTCTTTATTGAGGCCTGAACCCTAAGATTTGATGGAAGGTTATTGAATATTCTAATTGCAGAAGCACATATTTGTATTTAAAAAACGTGATACGGTGTTTTGGATATACGGTATTCTGTTGACATTTCTCAGTTTTTATGTTGAATCTGTTCGTGTTTAGGAGTGAAGTTGAATATTTTGTTTAAAAAAATACACCCTTTTCTAGGATAAACAAACTAGGGAAAGTCAATAGATTTGCCAATCTAAACATGCCTCTGCGAGATTAGGATTTTTTTTAAACCCAGAATAACCCTTAATGGCTTCTTCTGCAAACGGAAAACACGCTGAGTACCATTAGATTCAGTACCCCATATTGGAAGTCCATATATCATTTGAGAATATAATACACCAATAATAAGGCGCTAATTGTATATATCTGCATAATAGGAGAGTCTATATTGTATATATCTGCATAATAGGAGAGTCTACGTAAATCAAAAATACCACTGCTTATTTTGCTACAAACCTGATCTATGTGAAGGTTAGATTAGAGTCAACTAACAGCCTCAAAAAGTTTGTATATTCAGAATATTACATTTCTGAATCACGTATAAAGATTTTGGAATTTATATGAATGTCATTATTTTTGCGTCTAAGGTGAAAGTCAATAAATTTTGTTTTGGAATTGTTAACTGTGAATCATTGCAGGAGAGCACTGTATTGAATGAATGTTTCAATCTCAAAAACTTCTCGGTTTTTATAGAAAGACTGAATGTCGTTAGCAGACAAAGAAATATTTTCGCTACTTATGCTGTAAGATATGTCATTTATAAATAGCAAGAACAATATCGGTCCCAATACTGAATCCATTGTACGTGTATGTGTGGGCGGGCGGGTCATCACCATTGTACGTGTATGGGTGGGTGGGTTGGTTGTCATCACTGTACGAGTATGGGAGGGCGGGTAGGTCATCACCACTGTACGTGTATTGGTGGGCGGGTGGATCATCATCACTGTACGTGTATGGATGGGGGGGGGGTCATTACCACTATACGTGTATAGGTGGGCGGGTGGGTCATCACCACTGTACATGTATGGGTGGGCGGGTGGGTCATCACCACTGTACGTGTATGGGTGGGCGGGTTGGTTGTCACCACTGTACGGGTATGGGAGGGCGGGTAGGTCATCACCACTGTACGTGTATGGGTGGGCGGGCGGGTCATCATCAATGTACGTGTATGGATGGGGGGTCATCACCACTGTACGTGTATGGGTGGGGGGGGGGGTCATCACCACTGTACGTGTATGGGTGTGCGGGTTGGTTTTCACCACTGTACGGGTATGGGAGGGTGGTAGGTCATCACCATTGTACGTGTATGGGTGGGCGGGCGGGTCATCATCACTGTATAAGTGTATGGATGGGGGGGGTCATCACCATTGTACGTGTATGGGTGGGCGGGTGGGTCAATACCTCTGTACGTGTATGGGTTGGTGAGTGGGTCATCTTCACTGTACGTGTATGGGTGGTCGGGTTGGTTATCACCACTGTATGGGTATGGGAGGGCGGATAGGTTATAACCACTGTACGTGTATGGGTGGGCGGGTGGGTCATCATCACTGTACGTGTATGAATGGGGGGGGGTTCATCACCATTGTACGTGTATGGGTGGGCGGGTGGGTCAACACCTCTTTACGTGTATGTGTTGGTGGGCGGGTCATCTTCACTATACGTGTATGGGTGGTCGGGTTGGTTATCACCACTGTACGGGTATGGGAGGTGGCGGGTAGGTTTAAACCACTGTACAGGTATGGGAGGGCGAGTAGGTCATCACCATTGTACGTGTATGGGTGGGCGGGCGGATCATCATCACTGTACGTGTATGGATGGGGGGGGGTTCATCACCATTGTACGTGTATGGGTGGGCGGGTGGGTCAACACCTCTTTACGTGTATGTGTTGGTGGGCGGGTCATCTTCACTGTACGTGTATGGGTGGTCGGGTTGGTTATCACCACTGTACGGGTATGGGAGGGCGGATAGGTTATCACCGCTGTACGTGTATGGGTGGGCGGGTGGGTCATCACCACTGTACGGGTATGGGAGGTTGGGTAGGTCATCACCACTGTACGTGTGTGGATGTGCGGGTCATCACCACTGTAAGTGTATGGGTTGGTGGGTGGGTCATAATCACTGTACGTGTATGGGTGGGCAGGTGGGTCATCACCACTGTACGTGTATGGGTGGACGTGCGGGTAAAATTTTGTTTGTCTGTGTCAGCAATAAAACGTAACAAGTCTTGTGTGGCACTAACTCCTAAGCCCTACATTACAGTGTAAGATGTAGTGTAAGATACAGTGACCTCTTATCACAATTGCACCTTACTAAGCAGACATAAAAAAATATCCAGAAAGGGTACCTTAACAACCTGGCTTTAACCTACAAGGAAGGTTGATAACCACTGAAATACAATACCCCTTATACCAAGTAATTCTATTTTATGCAATTGCATACCATGGTTTACCACGTCAAACACCCTATTTAGAACTAAGAAGATACCAAATGTATGATTTTGTTTATCCAGAGCCTCGAACACATTAGAAATGAAGCCGTTATCTATCACAGACGAAGACCCTCTCTAGTATACGATTTTACTATGTCTGATAAACCAAAAGATGACATAAGATGAGATAAACATTTTGCCGGATCATAGTCAGACGACATATCAATGTTGAAATCTGTTGTCACTATAATTCTTGTAAAGATCGTTCAAGCAATTGTATAATGATTCGAGAAACATGTCTAGCTTCTCAGCATCACTATGAGGAGGGTGATATACTGTCAAAATAAGACAAAAAGAAAGGTCCATCTCAATTTTCACAGCTACCAATTTACAAGAGCCCTCATTACAAAATCTAGATACATCAACTGCGTGATAAAGTACGTTATTACCAATAAAAATACACACCTAACCTCTATCCATAAAAAAATCCATCCAACTCATGTTTAAAAAAATCCTCAAAGAGACACAAGATTTGAGGTGATGTTAATTCGATCATCACTTCCAATTGCGACATCTTAGGCAAAATACCCTTCACGCTCTGATGAACCAGTCTAATACAGAGGGCTGTGTCATCCCGGTGATGTGACTCTATTGTTTCCTCCCTATTGATCGACTTATTGATAATTAATAATACTTGTTAGTGAATACCTCAGTCCTGATAGGCCTTCAACTATCAATATCACTGCTGTGGTTTGCTTAGATCGAGTACCTATTTCTTTCGGCTGGTGTAACCTTCGGTAGATTTTCCCTTTACGATTCCCTAGCCTTTCGTAGTGTAACTATATTGCGGAGTACCTGGATGTCAAATACGCAGCTGAGTTAATAGACCTCTCTTACAAGTACAGTGCTACTGACCCACCCACCCTACCAGACTCGAACGGTGCTATTGACCCACTCGCCTAACAGATATATCTTGTGCTATTCGCCCTCAGACACGTATAGTAATACTGACCCACCTACCCTGCCAGACTTGTCTAGTGCTAGCCACTAGACTAGCCATCCACAATCCTATATGTTCTAGTGAAGATAAATGTACAGAGCAACTGCCTCAATAGGCAATTCAAAAGGCTTCCAATAGAATTCAAAATGTTGGAACTTGACAGGGTAAGCTGGTATTTAGGTCCTTAGTGCTATAACTGTTAAGAGGCATCATTAATTCATATATAAGCTTGGAAATCCTTTTTTTTTTGCCAGATAAATTAAAATGAGGACCAAATCTTGTGTAAAAGTGTGATTTAAAAATCTGATCAAGAGACGAAATTGAGAATGTTCAACATTTGAAAAAATACCTACAATCTGAGTATTAATTTTGTATTTAAAATTGGCCTATGACGTCTCTAAGGTAATCATATAACAATGAGTTTGGTGTTGGCAGCCAGCATAACCAGTTTGGTAACTTAGTTTAAAATGTTATTGTTGTTATCCTCCATATCATTAGTTCCAGCGAAAACAACTAGTGTGTCATTCATATCACTAACAACATTTTATAAGCCACTTATAACATTACAAAATCTGCCATTTGGGTTGACAAGCCCTTGAACATCCACTTTGACAGGACTCATGCTGAGCAATATTGGCGCTAAGGACCGACCATGACTATCGGACAAAGTCTTATCCTAGACATAGGCGATACCCCAGCAAATGATGTGGAGTTTTTGTTACAATTATTAACTTTATATCTGGGACACTCTTAAAGACTTAATTCGAGTTCTTAACAAGTTCTAAACAGTGGAATAACATTGTTGTTGTCTCTTATATTTATTAGATCTATCTCTACTTTTCTTCGGCTCGCTAGGGAGTACGTCACTGTTATTAGCGTCAATTTGGCACAACAATTGATTGTTTTGCTTTACTAATGGTTCTTCATTAATATTTGTATGAATAAAATAAAAAATTTTCCCCCTTTATTATTAAAACAAAAATAAACAACATTTTGTTATTGTGTTTCATATTTTTAAAAGATATAGAACCAATTAGTGCAGCATTAAATTCACTACTTGTTTTATCTTCATTAGATTTTAATTGAACATTAAATATATTTGTACTTTCGAAAGAACTAGCGAGGTTATATAAGATAATATGTAATAGCCATATATAGTATTTTT
The DNA here is from genome assembly GCA_035578905.1 of Stictocephala bisonia. Lineage (NCBI taxonomy): Eukaryota > Metazoa > Arthropoda > Insecta > Hemiptera > Membracidae > Stictocephala > Stictocephala bisonia. Next base: position 145,657 of record JAQJVL010000721.1, read on the forward strand.
CATAAATATTTATATTGGTTCATACTGTTTATTTTGTAAACGAATAATAAATACAACGACAATTTACTTATAGAAACATGTGTCATAAATTAATAACACTGTATAATTTATTATATTCTTATATGTTTTTTATCTACGAGATAATGCCGCCATACGTCATCGAGGGAAATGGTTCGCCGACCCAAGAGAAAATCAATATGAGTTCCATCTTTTCCAATCCCAAGGTGTCCAGACAGGTGTGGGCTGATTCCGAAGGGACACTTTGGCTTTACCTTAACCCTCCCTCCCCCCACCTCAATACGTTTTATCAGTAAAACGCAATACTTGTGGTTTATTCCTTTAAGTGTTCTTTAAATCATTGTCCAAACCAACATCATCTCATAAGACTTTATTTTTGTTACATTTTTAACCATTAACTACTATGTTTATTTTGAATAACGTAAGTACTTTCGTGGAGTCAAAACCGACCCAAATTTTTAAAATAACATTAAAAATCTCAAACATATTATTTTAATAACTTAAATGATAATAACCATTTCCATATCTTTTCTTCTTGTAAATAGAACCATTTTTTTTATATTATTGTGTACATACAAGAGTTTTTATTTTACAGTTATCTTTAATATTATAAACCTTATTGGTTAAAAAACACATTTTACAAAAATAGTAAGTTTTTATCATTAGTAAAATTATCAAAATGAAAACTATATATTTTCTTTTACAACTAAACCTATATTATAATAAATTATATTATTTGGCCACATAACTGCTACAGTAAAAAAATACATTTTCTAACGTTGGTGACTTCTTGTCTAATTCCACTTACTGGCGCTCTTCACAAGTTATACTCACTTTGTTATGGGTTATACACAATACTCTTTTGCAATTAACGCACACATTTGAATGTTTTCTGTCATTTCCTCTTGCTTATAATTCAAATTTTCTTCTTTTGGGTAGATTATCTTAACAAGGTGGAATTTCAAAACCAGAGAATAGTTTAATGTTACTAGTATCGTGGGGTCACTGACCCCAGAAGCTTCCCAGCCAGATACGGAGTGACCGAATAAGAAAACATCACATGCACCGTATGAATCAATAGCTGAAAAGAGATTAGATAAAACGATAGCACAAAGTATTTACAGGTAAGATGGTACGACTGGAGTTTTCATATGTATCTTAGATCCGTAATAAACAACTTTCAAACTCAGGTGCACATAATATCTGCGCTGACCGTAGTTCCCAGCATTTTATAGCTTTCAATAAAAACTACCTGATTCCGTACATACTACCTCACGTTCTACTACGTAGCCCCGTCATTTTGCCTGCCTTTTGTTCTAGCATTGATATTATAACCAAGGGTTCTAGTAACATGAGGAAAATGAAGTAGTTTTAATTACTCGATTTTAATCCTAGAACTGGTGTTTATTTTTCTGTGTGGTGTTGGGTCTTTTTAGGCAATTTACAAGTTGTTTTTACTATAAAACTATAAATATTATAAGAGTGAAATAGTTTAACTACAATCGCATTTACTAAAACCCAGTAACTAAAAATGCAATATTCAAATTTTCATTCAATATATTTTGTTGTTGTTTAAGTTTAGATAGTGAGTGGGGGCAATTGTAAACACTTATGAATTATAAAGTGAGAAACATTCCAAAAGTGTCCTAATTTTGTCTAGAAATAAAACAATATAATATTTATTAGGATTACAATCACAAATTTAGCCTATAAAATCATAAAACCTAATGAGCGCAAAAAAATACAAATTTCAAATGATCGCACAATAAGATTTGTATCAAATGCACACAATTTACTAATTTACTTATAATAAAACCTTTTTTAAGAAAAAAAAAAAAAAAACAACTATATTTTAATGGCCGAATTTTGACTGTTAGAATCCATAGAAACTGAATATTGAATATTGATATTTTCCAGTTCATGGGGTAATGGTAACAGAAGTGTTAATATTAGACTACATTGTTATCGCCTAGCACGGTCTAAAAGTCGTTACAACTAACCAGAGACGTCCTACAAGTGACATTGAAATCCAGTCTGTATCATTCTAAGTAGTTTCTAATTGGTTTAATGGGGTACAAACATTCAGTTCCAATTAAAAACTAAAGTCAATAACAAATTATACCAGTAATTCTGAATTAATTAAAAAACAATTTTAAATTACGTAAAACGTATTAAACTTAAGAGTTACACCGCAAGTTAACTACTTCAGTGAACTATATTTTGGAAAAACCATTTACATTTTACTAAAATCTGTAATATATTATGCGAGTTATTTTTATTAATAAATATACTTACTAACAATATAATAATAGTGATACTATTTCGCGTCACTTAGATTTCTTATAGGTTAGATTAAAGAGTTTATCGCAATATAAATTTAAGTAAAATACAGTTAATTTTTTAATGTCCTTGTATGTATAGATCATGTAATATATACTGCTTTCCATGAATGCTAAAGTATATAGCAAAATATAATGAAATGCCACTTCATCTACATACATATAAATCGATCTTCCGTATGTTTGTGTACATAAAACTAAAAAAAATAGTACATAGATTCACTTGAACTGTTGAGTCAATATTGCATTGATGTACATGAGTGTTTTTAAATATTTAGTTCCAAATACTATGCACCCGTAGAGGAAATTTCAGTAATTTTTCAATCTAACTACGTTTCACAAGTGTACTTAAATACTATTGGCTGAAAATGTGCAACTGTGATCAGAAAATTTACTGACATATAATATAAGTCTATTTACTTATTTTTCAGATACAATCAATTTAAATTCAACCTTTATTTATCTAGCAACTAAAGTAAAAAATAAACAACAAACAGTAGATCGAATCAGAGCAAGCCACAGAAAAGCGTAGACTACATTTATTTTCCTTGTTATTTATAATATATTCAAAATGAAGTAACGTTACAAATAATTTAATACGTGTTATACAAATATATTTAAAATATATTAATAATGAATTTCTTATAAAATCCACTTTTTTAAGTTGCCAAAATTCTTCAATAGGTTGTGTTTGCATTAGGAAACTTTTATTTATAAATATAGTTATTTTATTTGCATTGCTATATGTATGAGATGACGTAATCCATGACGTGAATCCATACAGCTGCAAGAGCTGTTAATACGACTGAAACACAGATTTGTACGAGCTGATTATTTAAATCTCAAGATTACCTATTAAACTACTATCCGACAACTGTTAATTCACTAAGGGGTGGTTCCCTCTAAACCATCACACTCAGTCTACTGCCGTTCTCCTAGATAACAAAGGTGTGTAGTCTATAAAATCATATAAGTCTACTTTAGGGGAATGCAAAGTAGAGCAATAATGTCGGGATTAGTTTAAATTAAATTAAATATTTCACAATGAAAACCAAATTAATTAGCCAATCTTTTGTGTCATATGTCTATATATGTATCATCTGTTTGAAGTAAATTAATATATAACATGAATGCCAATGTTAGCGTTATGAAAAAAAAGGAAACATTCAGAGGTTGTTTTTACCCCTTAGGAGTGGCATCTAAAGAAATAATAATTGTGTGGATCTCTATTAGATATAGTTGTATACAAAAGCTAACATCCCTAAAAAATTTATTAAAATCTTTTCAGTGGTTCCGGAGATTCCGAGATTGTTTTTTTTTTTTTTTTTTTTATTTGATTTGATTAAAGTATAGGTTAAGAATAGTAAACTGGAGTTTAATTTTACAAACATGATATAGACTCAATATAACACACATTTCCAAGGTTTTATGTTATCTAATATCGAGTGGACTTGACGTTTTCACCAACTTCATCTTACTATCATTCAAATATATGACGTTTAATTACTTATGTGAATTTACCAGTAATTATACTCCATGCTCATAATTGACCTATGCTATCCACCCACCCTACAAGTATGATGGGTACGTATACAACCTAAGTACATACAATCACGAACGGTGGCATTGAATACTAATAGTACAGTTGTAGTAAAGTAATATTGACCCACCAGCCAACCCATATACTGATGGTAGTAGTGACCCACCAGCCCACCCTACACTCATGGTGGTAGTGACCCACCAGCCAACCCATATACTCATGCTGGTAATGACTCACCAGCCCACCCTACACTCACGGTGGTAGTGACCCACCAGCCAACCCATATACTCATGGTGGTAATGACCCACCAGCCCACCCTACACTCATGGTGGTAGTGACCCACCAAACCACCCTTCACTCATGGTAGTAGTGACCCACCAGCCAACCCATATACTGATGGTAGTAGTGACCCACCAGCCAACCCATATACTCATGGTAGTAGTGACTCACCAGCCAACCCATATACTCATGGTAGTAGTGACCCACCAGCCTACCCAAACACTCATGGTAGTAGTGACCCACCAGCCGACCCTACACTCATGGTAGTAGTGACCAACCAGCCCACCCTACACTCATGGTAGTAGTGACCCACCAGCCAACACCCATAAACTCATGGTGGTAGTGACCCACCAGCCAACCCATACACTCATGGTGGTAGTGACCCACCAGCCAACTCATACACTCATGGTGGTAGTGACCCACCAGCCAACCCATACACTCATGGTGGTAGTGACCCACCAGCCAACCCATACACTCATGGTAGTAGTGACCCACCAGCCCACCCTACACTCATGGTGGTAGTGACCCACCAGCCAACACCCATACACTCATGGTAGTAGTGACCCACCAGCCAACACCCATAAACTCATGGTGGTAGTGACCCACCAGCCAACCCATACACTCATGGTGGTAGTGACCCACCAGCCAACACCCATACACTCATGGTAGTAGTGACCCACCAGCCAACACCCATAAACTCATGGTGGTAGTGACCCACCAGCCAACCCATACACTCATGGTGGTAGTGACCCACCAGCCAACACCCATACACTCATGGTAGTAGTGACCCACCAGCCAACACCCATAAACTCATGGTGGTAGTGACCCACCAGCCAACCCATACACTCATGGTGGTAGTGACCCACCAGTCAACTCATACACTCATGGTGGTAGTGACCCACCAGCCAACCCATACACTCATGGTGGTAGTGACCCACCAGCCAATTCATACACTCATGGTGGTAGTGACCCACCAGTCAACCCATACACTCATGGTGGTAGTGACCCACCAGCCAACTCATACACTCATGGTGGTAGTGACCCACCAGCCAACCCATACACTCATGGTGGTAGTGACCCACCAGCCAACCCATACACTCATGGTGGTAGTGACCCACCAGCCAACCCATACACTCATGGTGGTAGTGACTTACCCGCCAACCCATACACTCATGGTGGTAGTGACTCACCCGCCAACCCATACACTCATGGTGGTAGTGACCCACCAGCCAACTCATACACTCATGGTGGTAGTGACTCACTCGCCAACCCATACACTCATGGTGGTAGTGACCCACCAGCCAACTCATACACTCATGGTGGTAGTGACTCACCAGCCAACACCCATAAACTCATGGTGGTAGTGACCCACCAGCCAACTCATACACTCATGGTGGTAGTGACTCACCCGCCAACCCATACACTCATGGTGGTAGTGACCCACCAGCCAACCCATACACTCATGGTGGTAGTGACCCACCAGCCAACCCATACACTCATGGTGGTAGTGACTCACCCGCCAACCCATACACTCATGGTGGTAGTGACTCACCCGCCAACCCATACACTCATGGTGGTAGTGACCCACCAGCCAACTGATACACTCATGGTGGTAGTGACCCACCAGCCAACACCCATAAACTCATGGTGGTAGTGACCCACCAGCCAACCCATACACTCATGGTGGTAGTGACCCACCAGTCAACTCATACACTCATGGTGGTAGTGACCCACCAGCCAACCCATACACTCATGGTGGTAGTGACCCACCAGCCAACCCATACACTCATGGTGGTAGTGACCCACCAGCCAACCCATACACTCATGGTGGTAGTGACCCACCAGCCAACCCATACACTCATGGTGGTAGTGACTCACCCGCCAACCCATACACTCATGGTGGTAGTGACCCACCAGCCAACCCATACACTCATGGTGGTAGTGACCCACCAGCCAACCCATACACTCATGGTGGTAGTAATCCACCCGCCCACCTGTACACAATGATGTTACTTTTATTATTATTCATAATTCATTCATAAGACGCCGATTGGCTCAAGATATGGACGAATGTGAGGGCTGATTGAGTGTGACTAAGGGGTGAGTGAAGATGAACAAATGTAGTCATTGTTACTAACTAAGGTCGACTATTCCTCAGAGAGATGGAGAGCTATTCGTTAAAATAACCCAATAGCCAGGGAAATTAAGGGACCGATAGCTTTACGTGGAATCCGAACCACTTTACAGCGCTAAAGTTACGTCATACTGTTTACCCACCTTTCAAGCTCACGAGAAACTATTACTGCTAATTTCATGTTGATTTGACTGTGTGAATACAATTACTTCTCGAGGCAAGCCGGTGGCTGAGCATCAAGATTGTCCTTGACGGTTTTCATTCATTACTAGACTACATTTCTACATTACGATGAACTAACACCAGGCTTATATTCTATAATAATAATAATTCGTTTAATTATTGTTCTCACAGGTACATTTATACTAAGAAAAATTAATTTAAAAAAATGTTAAGAACAATAAATAATTGAAGACAATATTTGTATAAAAATAAAAACGAACATATAAACCCTTAACTACTATACTGGGGTCATTTTTGACCCCAGAGTCTAATTATTTTGTTTTTTATGTTTGTACTTGCAGGATTTATAGTTATGATACCTTATTTTCATATGTGTAAATAAATGCAGTAATTATAAATTGATTTAAATAAATTTAAAATAACTTTAAATTGATAAGTTTAAATTGATTTAAATCAATATATAATCACTGAATATACTTACACATACGAAAATTATGTATCATAACTACATATGTAATAAGGATTATAAGAAGATCAAATAATTAATTTTACGACCTCTGGAAGCCAAGAAAACAATGTTTCAGGTAGTGTATAAGAACTTTTTTTCTTGAAAATGTAAGATTATAAAATTCATAAAACGTACAGGAAACATTGTTATTAACTATGTACTAAAATATAAAAATGGTAAATGAACGGGATTTTTAGTAGTAATGGTGTACATATTATAAACTAGTTACATTTCCGATACTTTTTTGTTACAACTAAGATAAAAATTATTAAAAATTATAATAAAATTGTAAAATTCCTAAATAATAACGCATAATTATACAAGAAAATCAATGGTATGAATGGAGTTTTCATAGACCTCTTTGTTTCTTAGAAAACCACCCTCAAACTTGGGTACATATAATTTCTGCGCCGACGCTAAATCTACTAATCAACTGGAAGCTTTCAGAAAAATCATAAGCTATGTACTTGTAAGCTGGAAAAAGTCAGCTGGAATTGTAACTAAAGAAATCAGAACAGTATTTTTGTGTTAATTTATTGTTGGTTGTTCCATCCATTTAACCCCTGTAACGTCATCGGATATGCGCGTGATACCTACAATCTTCTTTTCTGGGTAGGCTTCCATGATCCGCTTTTGTAACATATTTTTAAAGACAAAGTTAAAATATTCTGACGTAATAATACAATGAAACTGAATGACATTTTCAGTAAATAAGAAAACTAAACATATATTTTACCAAAATGAGATATAGACCAAATTATCACGAATTAGAAACTCCAAATAATTTACAATTTCAGGTCCCCTAGATTTAAAAAAGCACGTAATTTAGAAACTTAGTAGTTACTGTGATTAAATGGTAAACTGGAGTATATAAAATTTAGCACTAAGTGATTTAAGTACGAACTATACAATAAAGTAAAGTATACAAGTTGTTGTACATACAGAGAAAAAATTAACAAGCAAAACGACTTTCTTCAGACTGAAAAAATGAATACAGTATCTATAAAGGAGTAATACAGATAATTGATACTGTCCACAAATATTTTTGTTTTGTCCACTACCCAGTGTACATTGTAAACTAAACCAGCTAATACAGTTCAACCAACATCAAAACCGGTTTATAGAAAAGAAGAAGTTGATTACACGTGAACCAGATAATGTTGGTCAGGGCCAGGTTATGTAACCATTGCAACTGTAGAACGTTGCCATTTATCGAACAGCTGTTTCCCTCAAAGGCACGAGAGTTACTCTCATTTCAAGTGGCCTGGAAAATCACCGTTTACATATGTGAGAATCTACTTTACTTCAATAATTTCAGTTACATCACGAAATCATTTTACAGCATACAAATAATAATAATTCAAACATGATAACTTCACTTTTTTTAAGTATATACATTTGATAAGGACGTACAGAGTACTTAAAATGTATTACAGTTTAAAATTATGTTTTTATTAATATTATATTCCTACATACGAGATGCTGACACAACATTCTTCGTATTTTAAAGTGAATATGAATGATTATATGAGTGTAGGATGAGTGTTATTAAGTGTAGTCTAGTTACTAACTGAGTTTGACTGTTACTCAGAAAGAGCTATTTATTAATAGCCAGAGAAATTGCATTGGGAAAGACCTAGGGACTTACAGTGTTAAGTGGAATCCGAACTACATTTTATAGTTTAATACAGAAACCGTGTTAGTTTATTTGAAATAAAATGCTAAAGTAATGGTTGCAATCTACAACATCTGCGACAAGTCTGACATACTGTCTATTATAAGTCTTATTTTTTGTAAACAATTTTCTTTATTTATTGTTATTACAATATCAAAATAATTTATTTTTTTATCATTTATATTTACAAAAATCATGTTAAGCAATCTTAACTTGTTGAACAGGCCAAATTAGCTTAGTCAGGGGCCTGGACCCGAGGGTGCCGCCTACAAGCAACATCGAGCGTGGCTGATCCTTAAACCGACTGTTCAGTTTCGTCCTTGCCCTTGGCCAGCCAGCCAGGTCATCTTTAATCCATTGGTATCCAGGTTAAGTGTTATAGAGGGCTTCTTAGTCATAATTTTACCCATCAAACAAGACCTTCTTTAACTGTAACTTTTTTTAAGCTTTGTAGTGTATAAAAATAACGAGTGTTTTTCCTAAAAGAATGTAGACTACTCAGTCAATGACAGTACAACTGTTAGAAATTACTTGCCATCAGGTTTGGTTAGTTATGTATGTCACGAATATTTCAGTATTTCATAAAACAGCATAGATACTCTAAAATTGTTAGCGGATACAAACAGAACCTAGCCTCAAACAGAATATCATGTTTTTCGATGATAATGTTGATTTTATCATATATATTTCCGGTTGCGGACAGTTATTACCTAGGTACAGATATTCATTTATTTGGCAAGCCGGACGAGGACACAGTCAGTTATTGCATTGACTGAAACCAACTGGTACGTAGAACACTGTTAAAACGTCTTGTAAAATATCTTATTAAAAAAAAAAAAACATTTTATTTTAAAAAAAGAACTTTAAAATAACATGAATAACTGGTAACTTTTTAAGAACAATGTATTGACTTTTTTTTTGTGAGTAGTAAAACACACTTTTTATTTTATGTTAAGAATTAACTTAAGTTGAACTAAGATATAAAACATATTTAAAATTATATCGTAGATAGTGATTGATTGAATATGATAGGCAAGTAATAATCAATGTATTTATGGTAATAACTTAGGATTTTTATACCCCATAATCATGTTTGTCAGAAAAAATTATATTAGTTAATAAACTAAGGATATCAATGTTAAGAAGACTTATTCATAAAAGACATAGATGTATTTAAACACTTTTGTACAATCAGTGAAGTGCATTATGGGTACTCTTGAAAATCTAATTTCCAAGCTTAAATATCTTACAAAAGTATTGGCTAGTATTTAATTTAATTTTGGAGGCTGTAATAGATAAATTAAACTACAGGCTCTACCTAAACATAAGTAGGTCAAGCATTTATGTAAAACCAGATAGTTCAGCTTCCATAATCAATCAGTTGAAAGAACCTTGAAGTTTTCTCTCTCTTATCCAGTCGCAGCACTTGCGAATTAGTGTCAACCTAGGCTTGTAGTGCTGTGTGTCTGAACCATTAGGCATTCATTGCTTTCGTATTGAAATCTTCATTGAGGTTAGTGTATTTATTTTTTATGTATTTATTATATATGAAAATTGTTTGCTATTATACATGAAATTTTTTAATAGTCCAAACATCTTCTCAGATACTCTTTTATTCAAACTATAGAAAAACGCAGTTTTTATGATTTAATTCGGTTTTAATTTAATTCTTATGATTTTTTAGTTAGTTATTTTTTAAAGGTAATTTCACGTAATCAATTTCAAAACACTAATAAAGTACGTTGCCGAAACTGAATCTATTGAGTATGGTGTGTTAAGTGGTAATTTATTTTTTATGTGTGTTTATTTTTTCACGAATACATAAACTAATAATACGCTTATTGTTTACTAACTCTCTACAAAATGGCTAAAAAAAATTTGTATAACCAATATTTGTAAATTAATAAATAATTATGTACGCTTTTATCTTACGTTTATTCTGTTTATTTTTTAGATTTTCTAATGAGTTTTATTTAGAAAAAGAAAGTATGAAATGTTTGTTCATTCTACGTTACGCTAATGATGAATTATTGCTGTAATTTTTGGCTAATTTGGTTTTGATTGTGAAATGTTAAGGTCATTTCTAATAGCGCTGGTATGATAGCACTGAATACCCTTACAGTAGACTTGTTAGGGCTTCTAAAGTATAAAACTTTGTTATCTAGAACAATATGAGACAGAGTTTTTTTTATTCATGTAATAGTTATAGATAACAGTTTGGATGGAAGGTAAGTAACCGTAGAGAACCACACAGTCACGAAGTTAAAAATAAATTAAAATAAAATAAAAAATATTTTTCAAAACATAGGCCATCTTCAGGCAATACAGGGGGAAGTCCCGTTTAAGTATAATAAAATATATTATTAATATTTCACTCTATTCTTATTAGTTCATACTGAAAGTATATTATTTGCGTAAATTTTGAAAGTATATACAATGAGAACAATATCATTTAATTTATCGAGTACACATTATATGTTACATAATTTACTGGATATAAATACTTAATGTATTCTGACTCAAGGAGAAAGACAGTTGCAGGAATACTTTTTCATCATAGGGAATCATGACTTCAATTATACTCTACTCCGTTTTTCTAGTTTCTTTCACGAATATCACATTGTTTCCAGTGAATGTAAACAATCATGATAAACAAAACAGGAGTAAACTTTATACCCCTTTATGCCTGACAAATTTGATACAAAGCAGGATAGTTTCGTTTGCACCATATATTTATTGTGATTTATCTTTTAATATAAAGCTTGCTTCATCCATAAATGCATTCAAATATTTTTAATAGAACATTTATTTTTAGTATTGACGAATGTTTAACTGCTAAATCTAGGAACTAATTTTTTAACATAAAAAATGTTATGTTACAAAAACACGACTAAATTAATAACAGTATTGTTATGTTCGAAAAGGACCAGAAGTTGTGTGAAAACTGTCTATCAGGCTTGTCAATTAGCTGAAAATCAGACCAATACTACGCTGTTCGAATTCCACTTAAAATCTGTAGGTCCATTAGTTGCCCTGGCTAATGCGCTGTTAATAAATGGCTCTTTAAAAGGAGCAGTCGACCTTAAATAGTAAGAATGATTACACTCGGTCATCTACACTCAATCACCCCTCGCATTCGGCCATATCAGCTTCATAGTAACGAATTATGAATGTAACTCAAGGCACAATTAATAATATTACAAGTACAATGTAAAAAAATATAACTTTGTTTCTCTAACAAATACATGTTTATTTAAAAAAGTTATAATTACGTTAGTGAGAAGTTAAGAACATTAAGTATGCATGAGGAACAAACAATGTTATGTAATCTGCCAATATGAAATTCATAGGAAAACAAGTTGCCGTGATTAAAATACCGACAATAATATTTTAAGACTGTAATGAATTGCTGGAGTAGATCAAACCTATTATCGTAAGGAATAAATTAGTTTTGAAATTCAGACTGATAATTTGACATTGAAATACGATGTGAAGGTCAAATCATTACTTCTAAGCAGGTAGTTGATAAAAGTAAGATTGTTGACATAAATGTGTTATAAATAAATTAAAGTAAATATGGACTATAAAGGTAACGCTCAATTTTCGTAATTTTTTGCTAGTAAATGTTAATCTAAAAATAAGGAATACATAGTCATTTTTCAGCGGAAATGCTAATTTTTTGTAAAATATTGAAAAAAGAAAAACATTTGCACATCTAAACATAGGTATATTACAATTATCTCATGTAGTTATTTCTCCCAATATCTAATAAGACGAACTAAAGGTATTTTTTAAAAATGGCAGTTAGGTTAGGTTATATAACCGTGAATACTTAATGGTAACCTAATCTAACCTAACCTACCTAATATCCAACTCAACTTAAGAGAATGTACCACTGTAAATCGCAAAAAAATATTATATTAAAAAGAATTTATATTTCATTATTTATTCCATATTTTGTCCTGTTTCAGAAAAAAAATATAGATTTAAAGCTGTTATGTACGTAAAATAAATATGCATTTGAGATGGTGCACTCCACCACTCCAATGTACGCTAGTGTAGTGAGTAGCGTCGTTGCCGGGGGGGGGGGGGGGGGGGGCATTGCCGAAAGTTTAATTTTTCAGTTTTTTTCTAGATTAAAGTTGATATATCTTAAAAACTACTTTGTTAAGATATATAAACTTACATTTTATATAAATATCTGTTAATTTATGATTTTTTTTTATAAACATTGTTTACTCCATGAAAGTAGGCATGTGTTATTAATTTTAGCTTATTTAAAAAGGCAGCTGTTGTATTATTGAAGATTGTTTTTATTGAAGTAATTTGGTGTGAGTAATTTATGAGTACTGGAGAGTGTTATATTAATTAAAAGTGTTTATAAAAGTTTAAATATTGCTTTTACTGTAAAATCTAACAAAACTAAAATGCCCACTTAAAAACTAAATTCTTGCACAGTAAAATTTCAACATAGTAAATCGTTGTATTGTATTCTAAAACATACATACAATACTATGTATTGTAAAACATAGTAGATACCTAAAATCTGTACCTTGCGTTTCTGATTAGACTACATAATATTTAGGTAGAATTATGTCTGTACCAAATCTTTTAAAGCTAACAAATATTTTTTTAATTTGAAAAACAGTTTTAATTTGTTTAGTGTTACTATGGTAAAACATATTTCCTTGTAGATACAATCATAAATCTGCCTACATTTTTAGAAGACTTTATTTTCATTAGAATGACTCCATTTATTTGAATTTCTGTTCATTAGAACTTGAAATATATCAATGTTTATGTATATCTGCATTTTTACATAAAAATTTAAACAATCATATATGTAAACATTATCATATATGTGAACCAAGTAGTGGCTTCTGTTTTAATACAGTAAAATTATAAATATATAATTGAGATCATTTTTTTGGAATACTAAAGAAATTGGCATTTTCATTGGTACAAACTCCTTAACCTAAAATAACCTGTTTTGTTTAGTATTTCAGTATTATCTGTCGTACTAGGAGGTAGTTGTTTTATTCGTATTTAGGAGGGAAAAGTATCATTTAATAATGTTGTGTAAGACTTTTCGGTGTACAATTGTTTTCCAATATTTTTGTCAAACAATCAATATATGTGCCATAAAATGTCCATGGGTTCTTGTTCATGGGGATAGTACTAACCATAAAAAAAAACCTGAGTCAGACCCATATATTTACATTTAAAGTATTTAATAATTTAATGGATATAACACGTATCAAATCTTTCCCAACAATTGTTTTAGCATTGAGATATGGTCTAAAACATAATTAAAGAAGTATTAGAGAGTTTAATGTCAAAATAAAGGAAGCCATAAGCTCGAACATGCCTATGAAACCGTCTTGTCGAAGCAGACATAAACCATGTATATTAGTAAAATACAAAACATGCCACATAAGTGGCATATAACTATTAGTGGAATTTAACCATCAGTGGGTTAAAACCATTTGTTGGATTTAACCATTAGTGGGATAATCCTTAGTGGGATGTAATCATTAGTGGGATGTAACCATAAGTGGAATATAACCAATAGTGCGATATAACCATAAGTTGCATTTAACCATTAGTGGGATATAACAATTAGTGGAATATGACCATTAGTAGAATATAACCATTAGTGGAATATAACAATTAGTGGAATATAACAATTAGTGGAATATGACCATTAGTGGAATATAACAATTAGTGGAATATGACCATTAGTGGAATATAACCATTAATGGGATACAACAATTAGTGGAATATGACCATTAGTGGAATATAACCATTATTGGAATATAACAATTAGTGGAATATAACCATTAGTGGGATATAACCATTAGTGGAATTTAACCATTAGCGGGATATAACCATTTGTTGGACTTAACCATTAGTGGGATATAATCATTAGTGGGATGTAACCATAAGTGGAATATAACCATTAGTGCGATATAACCATAAGCGGCATATAATCATTAGTGGGATATAACCATAAGTTGCATATAACCATTAGTGGGATATAACAGTTAGTGGAATATAAACATTAGTGGAATATAACAATTAGTTGAATATAACCATTAGTGGTATATAACCATTAGTGGGATAAAACCATTCTATACATATATATTACTAATATGATAGTAATATTGTATTAGTGATTACTAATGTTATGAACAATACTATTTGGTATTTTAAACAAAAACTTTATGCTACAACGAAAAATTAATATGTAAATTAAAAGAAATCACGAAACAATTATTTTACTGCAAGCAAGTTTAATTCATTTACGCAATAATGTACAGGGAATTTTTAGTATTTGGAATTTTATATTCCCGTACATGGGCAGGTAAAACAATCTTAAGGATTGCTGGGAGTATATAAAAGTTATTAGACGAGGTAGTAAATAGCCCGTTGTTATCGAGAGAACTTCCAAGATTAGAGTGTGTAGCTTCCTCTATACAGCTGCACTGTCACTTACTTTGGTAATCAATTGTAATGGACTTTAATATTTTATGACTGGAATATTAATTAGCATATTATACCATCGTCTTGTCGTATTTGCATTTAAATGAAATCTTAAGTTGCGTTCCAAACGAGAGTTTTATGATAGTAGATCTTAGTTATTTATAATTAAATTGAAACAGCGGGTTGTCATAATTTGATGAATATATAACTCTAATAAAAATTTTTAGTCATTGCCCTTGGAGAAATATTTTTACCCTAGGTCTAGCAAATAAACTGATCAAACCCATTCAAATTCCCAGAGCTGTTGACAGAATTGACAGTTCACTCTAACAATCATACATTAGAGAAACTTGATTTACAAAAGAGAAATACCTCGTAAAAATGTATTCAAATAAAGCTCAACGTACGCTGGAACGACATTTTACGAACAATTAATTATTAAAATATATACTAATTAGTCAAATTAAAAAAAACATATCTGAAGTCAAATAATACTTAATCAAGAAGGCATTATATTCTATGAATGAATATTCTAGTGACAAAGTAATTACTTTTTAATCACTTTAAAATTGGCCTGAATAAAGAAGTTTATTGCTGATTGATTGAAGTGGGCTGTTGCACAGTTGGTTAAAACCTAGCTTTACTTTTAAATCCAACCTATTTGGTAAACAACAGCTATAAATATGTCACTGACTTTCTAAATATTAAATATTTCCTAGAAATCTTCATTAATATTTATTATTCATCATTAAGAGGCCGATCGTAAAGATGGGAGTGAATCTGAGAGGCGAATAAACGTAGAAAACGAGTATAGCCATTTTATCAACTAAAATCGATTGTTCCGGGGATTTTTAATAGCCTAATTGCCAAATAAAGGACCAACAGTTCAACGTGGAATCCGAACCACGTAGAATAGTTTATAAATAAGACGAATTTCTCTCCTATACATTCATTTTATTTATTAAAACCTATCTTAGTTCAAGTCTGCACAATATGTATAGTATAAATAAACAAATAATCAATATAGTCCAAGGACAAATATCTTCACAATATCTATAACTATGGATTACACTTATTAATGTTGTAATAGTGTCACATATGATTTTTTAAGCAGAAAATTCAAATTTAGTTCGTGTAACTTAACCAGAAGATTACTTGATGGATTTTGATTATAAATAAGAAATTAGACATATTTTCCAAGCTAATGAAAAGTTAGTTTGACTAGATTATTCCAAAACTACTAACCAAGGTCCGATATGAACTAATCAGGGACGTATCCAAGCCACTTAGTATTTTTCTGATTTTCAGCTATTGGACAAGCCTTAAACTCAGTTAATCTTCCTTACACACACACCATCCGGACATTCCAGATTTCTCTAGTAGTAGATTCTGGTGGCAACCATTTAGCAGACGCTGTGTCGGCTTTAAAAGCACCGAGCCTTCAACCTCCACAACACTTTATCCCCAAGTAGCTGGGTTCCAGCCCTGTGCCACTAGTTCCAAAAAAACTTACAGGACATATAACTTTTTTGAACTTTACATATAGTCAATTGATATGTATTTAATTTGTTTTCAGGATGGCGAGTGATAAAATTAAAGAGCCAGCGCTAACTGTGCGTGCTGCTTGCAAGAGGTACACTTCCCAGGTAGTCCTTCGAGGGCTGGATATGACGGTCCACCGAGGGTGTATGTAAGTAAATAACAGAGGAGGAAGAAGCAGAGGTCGCACCTAATAGTTCGCAAAATTTTTGTCGAGTAGTTATTCTTCAGTTTGACCGTTATGCCAAGGTAGGGCCAGCAACTTGTCAGTACTTTCGTAATTTCCCCAAATCCTCAAAATAAATAAAGTAATTGGTAATATAGTTGTATAATTGTGTATATTATATGTAATTTATTTATAATTGCCTCTGAAGCACTGTGGCCACAAGAAAGCGACCTCTGTCTCTTTTTCTTCTGTTTATTTTATTGTACTTAATACTGAGATCTCATTTGTAATATTTTAACTCGGTAATGAAATATTCTCATACAGTTTTACTAATAATATCTTATATTGCTTATATTGGCGTAAATGTAGCTTATTTTAACGTTTCCTAAAATTTTTTTGCATATTGTATCAAAACTTGACGTTTAATTTAATTTAAATGTATTGAACAATTTCATGAAAAGTTGTTCATGGCAGGATCGCTTAAGAACTATTTGCGAATATAGTTACAACAATGCCTGTATTCCCGTGAATGTATTAAGATAGTATTCAATAAAATCAATAGATTGGAAATTTAAGGAAATAATATTATTTATGTTACCATTCATTGAATAAAAACCCTAATTGCCATATCAGGGGCGCATATTAGCATATTATTATTTATGTATTTAAAATTGTGTAATAACATACAAATAGTAAGTAATTTAAATTACCTTCTACTAATCTATAAAACTATGTAAAACATTACATATGACAATAATTTTCAACGATATAAATGTCACTACAATATTCATTCATAGAATATAGTGCCTCCTTGATTAAGTATTATTTGACTTCAAATATAGCTTTTTTAAATTTGACTAATTAGTATATATTTTAATAATTGTTCGTAAAATGTCGTTCCAGCGTACGTTAAGCTTTATTTGTATACATTTTTACGAGGTATTTCTCTTTTATAAATCAAGTTTCTTCTGTTATTATGATTATAAATTGTTATGTTTTGATCTTCTGCTACCACTAATAAAAGAGCCAAATCTGTGAAGTGGTTTCAATTGACACTATTGAATTTAATCAAAGTAGAATATAAATAAAACAATATAAATTATAACTGAGTTTAAATCAATAAAGTTACACTAAGACATTCTGGATTGAATTTTTAAGATGCAAGTCTGTAATTTTCTTAATCTGAGTTGAAATTAGTTTTTCCACTTGTTTTAATTAATGCTACTTATTTTTATACAAATAGTTGGCCTTTTTTTCATTAGGTAGTCTTATTAATATTGCCTCGAAGTGTAGCTTTTTATAATTTTTTTATTTTATTTTAGGCACTTTCAGGTTCCTAGTAAAGGCATAATTGAGCAATAGTAAGCTTAAAATAGTAGCCTATAACTTAACAACATTTCCTTCTAATATACTTGACATATTAATAAGTAACATAGTTAAAACATTTTCAGATACGGTTTACTCGGTCCAAGTGGTTGTGGCAAAACTACACTATTCAAGTGCATTGTGGGAAGACAACATTTGGATTCTGGAGAAATTTTTCTAAGGTCAAGAGAGAAACATGATCTTGGATACATGCCTCAGGTATAATCTGACAGAGAAGAGTACTACCTATTTTTATTTTATTGATATGGAGAAAATATTCCATCACAATTAAAAATGATTTAATAATTTGTGAAAAGATGTCAACTGACATAGTTATTGTTTGAAAGTTATTTTTAACGTAGGTTTTTACGTTTTTTGTTTGTTTCATATTCGTAAAGCTATTTTTGTACTATTTGATAATTTGTTATGTTCTATTTTTGATTGAAAACGTGTTATGTTGTTCTGTGGTTACTGTGTGCTCCAATTTTAAATATATTTTAGTTACAAATCTGAATCTATTATTAATTTATTAAACCTGTATGTACAGGTGGTACCATTAGGATTATGTAAACAATATATATATATATATATAGTATATATGATACAAAACTTTATATGGGTAACGCTTCCTTGTTTTTGGAGAGAATTAAATACATGTAGGTACAATTTTTCTAAATGGCCACCATTTTCCAATATGGTTGCCAGCTCAATTTTCATAATGGAGGACTCAATATACTATGGTTGTTTCAGATAGTAAATATAACCTTAAGACTTTTTTAGCCTTGGGTATATTTTGATATACCTAATCCTACACAAGCTACTTATAGTCGAAGATCTCATATAATGCAGGTGGGCCTTGGTCAAAAGTAGGTTAGTAGAAAAAGCCAGCTGTTAATAACTAGTAAAAAAGCCAGCTGTTAATAACTATGATAATTTTTTTCTTCTGCGTAAACAATTACTAACATATAAATATTCAGAATCAATAATTATCGTTTATTGTGCCAATTATTCTGCAGTAAATATTCATTTATTAATTTTCTTGTAAAAAATCGCATTTTCCGATTTTCGTGTGAAAAACAAGTTTCTGTCTATGAAATTATCTCTTCTAAAATTGTTAAATTATAACAATTTTGAGACAGTAATGTTATTCATATGACTAGAAACTGCATAGTTACCACCTAAATTAATACATTTTTGTGGTTTTATTGTTTCTTAAATACATACATTTCGGTGTACGTCTATTAGGATACTTGTATAGATATGTGATACTTGCTTCACTACAGTTTCTGTTTCTTAAAAAATACACAAAAAATGTTTGTAAACTCCACAGAATAAAACTTGGGAAAAGATTAATTAATTAAAGTGTTATGTAATGCAGAATAATTGACATATTGAACATTATTCATCGTTAAGACACCGATCGCAGAGATGATGAATGGTAAATATGAGGGACGAATGAGTGTGATGAGCGTAGATGACCAGGTGTAGCCATTGTTACTAACTAACGTCGACTGTTCCTTTAAATAAGCTATTTATTAATAGCCCAATAGCCAGGTCTACTAAGAGACCTAAAGCTTTACACGGAATCTGAACCACGTAGTATTGGTTTCATTTTCAGCTAACTGACAAGCTAGATACTCAGATCGATGGCAACCATTGAGCGGACGCCATGTCAGTATTAAGAGGGCCAAGTATAGAACCCATGTTATATATGTTAGTAATGGCTTGTGTTTAAAAGTGAATGTTCTATAGTGTACACTAGGGAGGATCTGAATATAAAATAAAATATTAATCGATTTAGCAAAACATAAAATAAACGATTTACAAAACAAAAAATAAATAATTCTATAAAAATTTTTCAAAAATTGTCTTGGAGAGCAGATAGAATAAAAAAAAAACTTTTTGTTGTTGTATATGGATAAAATATTTAGTATTATGACATTACAAGGATTGAATGTTTACTTTTGTTCAAAGCTGTTAACGATTCATTAGTTAGAAAATGTGGACATTTTTATTTGCATTACGATGAACGTACATTGAATTTTTCCTAACCATAATCCAATATAGACCCACACTTAGTATATTCTATTAATTTCAAACAAACTATTCATTATTCTACTAACTATAAGTCCTAACGTAAAATATTTCTTAGTACTCGATTAGTCAGTAAAGGCCAACATTTGAAGACACGTTTTAGTGTTACGGTAAACATAGTTTTCGAATTAAATATGAGTTAGTATTACTAATTAATTACTTACTTTAAGTAAATATTATGTAGTTAAGTTTAAGCAAATATTATGTGCTGTAAAAAAAATATTTCATACCTGTGTTAAGACGTAAAATACCAAATATTTACGTATTTCCAAAAATATTTCTTTTAAATATAGGGATTTTTGATGTATTAAAGGATTGAAAATCATGAAAATATTTTAGTTAAGTACGTAAACAATTATGTTTTGACACAGGAGCTTTCCCTTTACAATGACTTCAGTATTGAAGAAGTACTCGCTTACTATGGCATGTTGTACGGGATGAGCAGCGAAGCCATTGCAGGAAGAACGTCAGAGCTGGTCTGTATATTTAGCCTACCCCCACCACAGCGCATCATAAAACAACTGAGGTAGGCCTATGTTTTACAAAATATATTAAAAAATAAAAGGATTTTATCTTTGAAGTAAAATGAAATGGGCTGATTTTTTACTATACTTAAACAGTATTTTCCTATTGAGGTGAAGAATTTTTTCAACATAGGAGGACTGTGAAGTTATTGCCGACCACTGTTATTGACAGGGTAGATATGGTGTTTGAACAACTTTAAAAATATGTTATAACTCTTGAAGTGGTCCAAAACAACTTGAAACTCATTAAGGAAGCAGCCAGTTTATTCTTAAAATCTGTGTAGTCCGTCTTTCAAAGGCAAAATTGCATTGCGTGCTCAATATTTGTTGAACAGATGTTTCAACAGGGGTTGTATAGGGACATAACTCAGAACGGGTGTACTCGCATTTATAGATAGAGTGGGGAAGTACAGATTGTGGACAGGTGCAGGAGGAATGGAAGATTGTGCCACAAGGTCAATGGGGTTAGAGGTCATCGTCACAGGGTGTTGTCCACTGCGAGTCTCAATGGATGAATAAATTAGATTTTATCAATGTTTCACAGGTAATACCTAAGGATCTCCTCATAATAACGTCTTTTTTTGGGTAGTTTCTTTATATCGTTAAATTTATAAAATCCAAGGTATTTTTGACATTCCTAAAACAACAGTAGTTGTAAATTCGTTATAATAAATTTAATAATAAGTAAACTAGTGAAGAAGAAGAATTGTATTGATTTTAATTTGCTTCTTGTAAATCAATTATTATTTATAATTTAAAAGATAATATGAACCGTAGGTCTAGAGAATTGTGTATCATTATCGCTACTGGAGCTGATATATGAAGATGTATGAGGTTTGCCGCCCCTGAGTTGCTGCAGCGCCTGAGTAGCAACTCAGTTTTACCTCTCAAAATCACGTGACACAAAATAGTTAGTTAATTAACAACTAAGTGTTCACAGAGTAACGGTTTTGAAAATAACGCACAATGTCAATACAACGTCACTGTTAAATGCGATAAAAATACGATTTGTCTTGTACCTTGTCAGGTATTAAAGATAGTAATAGTGCCTGCCATCAGTCAAGCATGATTGATTAATGTCCCCTAGGTAATGGGTTCCAAGACATTTCGAGTGTGCTACCATTATTCAAAATAGGGTCTAGGATCATAAAGATCAACCGTCAAGGCTGATTTCAATATGTGATGCAATGTATACATGTTTATCCTGTAGGACAGTAGTGTTCGGTTATTGGAATGTTATTAAATGATTTATTAGTTCGAAGGACTTTGATCTAAATAAATAAGTTTACTCACCATGTGTGTTCTTAGATCTTTATAAACATGTAGCTTAGCTCTATCCAGCCTCCGCAGGTCATGGCGTGGATAAGATGGAAAGCGTCTTCCTGGAATCTGGTTAGCACTAATATTTAACAAGTAGTAAAGGAAAATATAATTCCTAGAACTATAAACCATATTTGTAATCCACCCAGATCCATACAAAGTTACAGATCTAACAGTATTACTCAGTTATTGATGCTAACAATAATGTTACTCAAAATTAAATGTTTCAGAAACGTAAATCCCCTACAGGAGGTCATTAGGTCATTATAATTTTACCTAACTATGGGAAATAATATTTAGAAACACATGACAGGAATTTACAAAACTAACAAATATAGCTTATAACATAGACATGGAATTTTTCAGTGGGGGCCAAAAGAGAAGGGTGTCTTTTTCACTTGCTCTTCTACACAACCCTTCATTGCTCATACTGGACGAGCCCACGGTGGGGATGGATCCCCTCTTGTGTCACACGTAAGTTACTTTAACCTGCTGAATTTATATAAACTTTATAATTTGTTTACAGGAAAAACAATTAAATGACCTACTTTTGTCATTATTATTTGTTATATTAATAGCAGATGTTATTTTATTTAAAATTGTATATCTTATTGTTATATATTCCTATAATTAGTATCTGAAGAACCGTGTGTATAATAGGAGGTGGGTGGGTCTATTAAAAGCAATTTGTATTATAAGAGAGTGGGTAGGACAAATTATTTATTGAATTATTTTGTAAAGAAAAATTTCTAACATTGCAAGGAACTAGCCAGTGGTACTTAGCGTTGCTGACGTCATGGCATTTGACCAATTATAATATACACTGATGTATAGGTATAATTATTTTACTATTTTTTTTTTTTTTTTTTTTTACAAATCAGAACGTTGAATTTCAAATTTAAAATATTTTTTATGATGGTTAAATTGCAACCTATTTTTTATTGCGAACTTAAAACACTACCATTTTGAAACTTAATATTTTAGCTACTTTTTTAATTACCTTACTGCAACAAACCTATGAAAAATTAGGTATTTGATAAAGTATTTAACCATCAGTCTAACTGTTTATTAAAAAACGAAAACAATTGTGGCTAGGGTTTTTATATAGGGGTTTGTTAAACCTGTGTTTATTCCAGTTTCTGTGGTAATTTACTTAAGATACGAAATTACTGCAGTTTGAAAGTTATTTGTCAGCATTGGATTGTTCGTGGTTGGCAGATAATATTTGGAGATTTCCAATGCTTCAAATATTTAGGAAACAAACACTTTCCTAAACACCTGAATTATTGGAAATATACAAATATAATTTATTTATTTATTTTTATTTATTTATTTATTTATTGCATTGACAAGTACAATATACATGTATCGCAATCGTCACTCTTAAAAAAAATCCATATTTACACAATCATTCCATAATTTCCACATTCATACGTACAAAAGTGTCACATTCATTCATTGCTCTTCCATACACAAAGCTTGCAGCAGGTTCATTACCGGTGTCAGTCAGGCCAAATCATTGGTCTCCCAGTTATGTGCTAAAAACTCTCCTACACTGTAAAAGGCCTCAGATATCAGAACACTTTTTAGACTTGCCTTAAACGCCTTGGGCGAATTGAGGCTTTTATATTTGGATGGTAAACTGTTGATTAAATGTACACCAAACTGTGAAGGAAGGTGTTCAAAAACGACCGTTCTGTGTTGCCCAGTTCGGAAGTTTTCCCTACCTCTAGTTGCATGAGCATGTATGTCTGTGCCTCGTGTGAGAACACATTTTGACATGCAATAGTGGGCGGTTTCTAGTATGTATATGCAAGGCAGGGTCAACAGTTGTAATGTTTTGAACGCGGGTTTGCATGATTCTCTCATTTTTAATTTACAGATTATTCTAATTACCTTTTTTTGTAACCTGAACAATCTTGTAAATTCGTTGTTTGTACAACTGCCCCAGAGCACCACTCCATAGGATAGGTGAGGATAGATGAGTCCATAATACGTTGTCAGCATTACTTTTATTGAGCAGAACTTAGATAGTGTTTTCATAGCATAAATTCCAGATGTCACTCTGGAGCAAACGCTATCAATATGATTATTCCATGTTAAACAGCGGTCCAAGTACACACCAAGAAACTTGGTCGCTTGGACTTCTTCGACCTCTGTTTCGTCTACCATCACTCTGGTACTATACTCCGAATGTGATGGGCGTAGACAGAATTGAATGAAATTTGTTTTTGTTGTATTTGTTCTTAAATTAATGTTTGTCAGATGTTGCGTTAGTCCGCTTTCATCATCTACCATTCATACGGAATGAAGTTTGGAAAATGCTTTGATATTGCAGATATTTAATAAAAATATTGAATCGGAGCAAACTATTTGAAACATTTAATAATTACTTTTTCTGTTGTTAAATTTTAATTCTGTTATACATCAATTAATTTATCAAATATTTCATAATTTCCATATCACCATCATTAATATATTTTATCACAAACAATAATTCTAGGTCTCAGAAAACGTTCCGTTTATTCATAAGAGCAATATAAAAACAATGCATATTTTAATACACGTATCTATATGAATAAACTTCCCATAAAATACATTTTTTATTATTTTCTCATGTGTTATTGGCTATTTTCAGTTTATGGAAATATATGCTGCATCTTACAACAAATGAAAAAAAGACTATTGTTATTACTACTCACTACATAGAGGAAGCAAGACAAGCAGACATGGTATGTTTGTTATTATTGTTGTACTATATAAAGTACATAATTTCAGAATAATAAAAACCTTACTTCAAGGAATGAATTTATATTTTATGTTAAAATATTGTTAAAAGCTATTAAAATTTTATGGCAGAAAAAATAACCTTAGTAAAATATTATCTTCACAGCTATAGATATTCATTATTGTAATTGTTCATTATTCATCATTAGATGCTGATCTTAGAGAGATGGGAGAGTGAGTTTGACGAGTGTAATCACTGGAACTAGCTACGTTAGAATAACCTTAAAAAGAGCCATTTATCAATAGTCTAATGTTTAAAGAATCTAATAGACCCACAGCTTTACGTAGAAACATAACCAAGTAGTATATATTTTATTTTCAGCTAGATGACAGGCCTGATACAAACTTCTCCCCCTACAAAACACGGAATCTGACTGCCACCCAACATGGACAACCAACTAACGTCAATGGCAACATTTGAGCTGACGCTGAGTCATTATTAGAAGAAACGATTAATTAACCTATCGTTAACAATCTCTACAACACTTTGTACCCAAGTGGCTGTGTTACAGCACTGCGTCACTAGTGCCGACATATTCTTGCGAAACTAAAATTAATGTTAGGTTTTTAATACATTACAAAAAAAAATCTAAAAGATGTAATACTAAGGAAATTATGAAAGAGACTCAAAAACTAAAACAAATCACTTAACAACGTATAAAAATATGTGCATGTGTATAACATATGCATAAAATATTTAAACCTGGAATGAATTACCAATATTAGATAAGGTACCATATTCTAATCTCTAGAAGGCTTTACCATCAGGTTGCTAAAAAAATCATAAAAGAACTTTAGATACAATGAGATGGTACATTGAGGCTGCTTTAATTTGGCCGGAAAAATTGAACTGCGCGTTATATTTAGTGCATATAAGGGCATATGATACAGTAGGGAAGAGTTGTTCTCTATCTCACCTCCACCACTCAGTGCATCTCTCTCGCTCAGGTGTTTTTAGTACAACTTTTCAAATCTGCCTATAGAAATATTGGTGTATTTATAAATAATTGTGCATATAGATATATATTAATCATATGTTTTAATAAATTATCCAAACTTTTTCTCTCATACAAAGTTATTGATTACTATACCCTTTTTCCAGATAGGACTGATGCGAGAGGGCGTGCTTCTTGCCGAGGAGTCTCCCCAGGCTCTAATGGACTCCCACCATTGTGACAGTCTGGAGCAAGTGTTTCTGCGTCTTAGTCGAACACAAACAGACACTAAATCAACCAAAAATACCGAGGTATCTATTAAAAATCTACTATAATAGCTTTAAACTTGTGATATCATGGTAAAGCTTATAATAAAAGAAAATCATTGTTTATCTGTTTTTAATGTAAATAAACCTTCTTTTTAAAATACAACGAATTTAAATATAAAACAAAAACAAAAAAAATTTATTAATCACTGCTTAGAAAGAGTCAATAAATATAAAAAGATGCACATCATAGACGATGATATATCTGAAATACTAAAACTAGCGTAGTAATACTATAAAAGATCATAATTAATGCTGTAACAACTATTGTTAATGAAATACGCTTTAGCTCCTGACATAAAAAAAAATTATTAGGGTATTGCTTTTTCTTATTATCTTCAAGATCATTATAAAACTGTAACTTATTGCAATATATTGGAGATATTTTATATATTTATGTAGTATGGTTTGTTATAAGTCTATACATGACCTATAGGGTATGTAGATTATGTATGGGATTAGACGGTTAAATTTACGTCAAACGGCTAAAATATAAAAGATAAAGTTAAAATATTTTTATTACAAAGGGTATAGGATATATATGAGATGGATTTTGTAGACTGATCTAATAGTCTTCTTTTACATCTTAATAAATAATATAGATATAACACTTATACTACCCTCTATAGCAAATCTAATACAGATAGGAATATTAAACCATAGTGATCTTACATAAGAAGAAGGCTTATAAATAAACGCCAATAGCACCATACGTATGTGGGCGGACAGGTAGGTCAGTAACGCCGTACGTGTATGGGTGGGCAAGTAGGTCAGTAACGCCGTACGTGTATGGGTGGGCAGGTAGGTCTGTAACGCCGTACATGTATGGGCGTTCAGGTAGTTCAGTAAAGCCGTACGTGTATGGGTGGGCAGATAGGTCAGTAACGCCGTACATGTACAGGCGCTCAGGTAGGTCAGTACCGCCGTACGTGTATGGGTGGGCAAGTAGGTCAGTAACGCCGTACGTGTATGGGTGGGCAAGTAGGTTAGTAACGCCGTACGTGTATGGGTGAGCAAGTAGGTCAATAACGCCGTACGTGTATGGGTGGGCAGGTAGGTCAGTAACGCCGTACGTGTATGGGTGGGTAAGTAGGTCAGTAACGCCATACGTGTATGGGTGAGCAAGTAGGTCAGTAACGCCGTACGTGTATGGGTGGGCAAGTAGGTCAGTAACGCCGTACGTGTATGAGTGAGCAGATAGGTCTGTAACGCCATACGTGTATGGAAGGGCAAGTAGGGCAGTAACGCCGTACGTGTATGGGTGGGCAAGTAGGTCAGTAACGCCGTACGTGTATGGGTGGGCAAGTAGGTCAGTAAAGCCGTACGTGTATGGGTGGGCAGATAGGTCAGTAACGCCGTACATGTACGGGCGCTCAGGTAGGTCAGTACCGCCGTACGTGTATGGGTGGGCAAGTAGGTCAGTAACGCCGTACGTGTATGGGTGGGCAAGTAGGTTAGTAACGCCGTACGTGTATGGGTGAGCAAGTAGGTCAGTAACGCCATACGTGTATGGGTGGGCAGGTAGGTCAGTAACGCCGTACGTGT
Organism: Stictocephala bisonia; assembly: GCA_035578905.1. NCBI lineage: Eukaryota > Metazoa > Arthropoda > Insecta > Hemiptera > Membracidae > Stictocephala > Stictocephala bisonia. Next base: position 173,417 of record JAQJVL010000721.1, read on the forward strand.
ATGGGTGGGCAAGTAGGTCAGTAACGCCATACGTGTATGGGTGGGCAAGTAGGTCAGTAACGCCATACGTGTATGGGTGGGCAAGTAGGTCAGTAACGCCATACGTGTATGGGTGGGCAAGTAGGTTAGTAACGCCATACGTGTATGGGTGGGCAAGTAGGTTAGTAACGCCGTACGTGTATGGGTGGGCAAGTAGGTCAGTAACGCCATACGTGTATGGGTGGGCAAGTAGGTCAGTAACGCCATACGTGTATGGGTGGGCAAGTAGGTCAGTAACGCCATACGTGTATGGGTGGGCAAGTAGGTTAGTAACGCCATACGTGTATGGGTGGGCAAGTAGGTCAGTAACGCCATACGTGTATGGGTGGGCAGGTAGGTCAGTAACGCCGTACGTGTATGGGTGGGCAAGTAGGTCAGTAACGCCATACGTGTATGGGTGGGCAAGTAGGTCAGTAACGCCATACGTGTATGGGTGGGCAAGTAGGTCAGTAACGCCATACGTGTATGGGTGGGCAAGTAGGTTAGTAACGCCATACGTGTATGGGTGGGCAAGTAGGTTAGTAACGCCGTACGTGTATGGGTGAGCAAGTAGGTCAGTAACGCCATACGTGTATGGGTGGGCAAGTAGGTCAGTAACGTCATACGTGTATGGGTGGGCAAGTAGGTCAGTAACGCCATACGTGTATGGGTGGGCAAGTAGGTCTGTAACGCCGTACGTGTATGAGTGAGCAGATAGGTCTGTAACGCCATACGTGTATGGGTGGGCAAGTAGGGCAGTAACGCCGTACGTGTATGGGTGGGCAAGTAGGTCAGTAACGCCGTACGTGTATGGGTGGGCAAGTAGGTCAGTAACGCCTTACGTGTATGGGTGAGCAGATAGGTCTGTAACGCCATACGTGTATAGGTGGGCAAGTAGGTCAGTAACGCCGTACGTGTATGGGTGGGCAAGTAGGTCAGTAACGCCATACGTGTGTGGGCGGCCAGGTACGTCCTTAACACCGTATGCGTAGTGGTGGCCAGGTACATCATTGACACCATACGTGTATGAGCGTTCAGGTAGGTCAGTCATTCCTTACGTGTATGGGTGGGCAGGTGGGTCTGTAATGCCGTATGTATATGGGCGGTCAGTTTGGTCAATAACGCCGTGCGTGTATAGGTGGGCAGATAGGTCTATAACGCCGTACGTGTATGGGCGGTTAGGTAGGTCAGTAACGCCGTATATGTATGGGAGGTTAAGTACGTCAGTAATGCAGCACGGTATAGGTGGTTAGGTAGGTCAGTAACGCTGTATGTGTATGGGAGGTCAACTAGGTCAATAACGCCATACGTGTATAGGTAGGTGTGTAATGCCATACGTGTATGGGTGGTCAGGTAGGTCTGTAACGCCGTATGTATATGGGCGGTCAGTTTGGTCAATAACGCCGTGCGTGTATAGGTGGGCAGATAGGTCTATAACGCCGTACGTGTATGGGCGGTTAGGTAGGTCAGTAACGCCGTATATGTATGGGAGGTTAAGTAGGAAAGTAATGCAGCACGGTATAGGTGGTTAGGTAGGTCCGTAACGCTGTATGTGTATGGGAGGTCAACTAGGTCAATAACGCCGTACGTGTATAGGTGGGCAGGTAGGTCAGTAACGCTGTATATGTATGGGAGGTCAACTGTGTCAATAACACCATACGTATATAGGTAGGTGTGTAATGCCATACGTGTATGGGTGGGTAGGTAGGTCACTAATGCTGTACGCGTACGGGTGTACAGGTAGGTCTGTAACGCCGCAGTGGTGAGTGGCTTGGATGGACAGTAGCATCGCTACGTTCAAACTGGGCCTACGCTCAATGGTTTTCCTCTAATGTTGTTATATGTTTCCGGAGTTAATGATAAACCAGGGTTTTAACTAATTAACAGTACTTATCAGAATATTAAATACTTTATTAAGACTGGGGTGTTCTTACTCTTGTAACTTGCACCTCTTCGCAGGTCAAAAAAAATCTACAGATTTCACAATTTATTAATCGTAACAAAACATAATGTTTTATAAAATTCAGTAGTTATATCTGTTTTCAGGAAGCCCGCTGGTACTCATTGCCTCTTAAGAAAATAGAGTCACCCTTAAATGAAACTTGCTATCCCAGGCCCTACAGGGTAAAAGCTCAAATTGTAAAAACCATTAACTGGATGCTTAGAAATATACCGTAAGTAGAAGAATTTTATAGATTTTTATGTTTCATTATTTTTAGATTTAGAGAGTGTCTGTATTGACTGAACTGTAGGTAAAATATATAGATTGTTCTCAGTCTCCCATTCCAATCACGTTGATTATGATCTAAGGATATATTTGTAGAAATAATTGTGTCACTCAAATAGTTACACTTAGACATACCCAAAGAAAACTACATGCCTGTTATTATCGGAAATCTAAATTTAAATATTATTGCTATGTGTATAAAAATATAATTTATACATTTATAATTAGTGCATTTAAAGAAAATATAACCGGTAATATGTAGCAAGGTATTGACAAATTTCCCAGAACGATTCAATTCTAACAATTTACTAAAATTGTACATATAGTACTAATAATTTATTTATGAACATTTACGTTAGTACCTTCGTATATTATTTTTATTGGAGAAATAATGTTTCATACACAAATGTAATTTTTCAGGATAATGGTGTTCATAATTTGTTTACCAATAGTTGAGTCCACATTGTTTAACGTCTGCATTGGAAAGGACCCATTAGACCTTCGACTGGGTTATATTAGTGAAGAGATTACCGAAGGGGTAGATCATTGTAACTCTGTGCCATTGAGTGGGTGTCACCTTCACACGTATCTTAGCTGTCGGTACATAAAAACTCTGGAAAACAAAAGGATGATTTTGGTAAGTTAGCCTCTGGCTCAAAACATTAGTCATTGGATAAATATAATAATTAATTGTTTATTTATACTATTTAACAATTTATTTTATGAAACTTTCTTTTTTACCGAAATTATTCTCTTCAGAATCGTATTACTGATATATCAGACTAAATAGGAAAAGCAAACAAAAAACCATTATTTATAAATATGTAAGGAATAATTATAAAAAATAATCTCCAGAATGACTGATTAATTACCAACGTAATCTATAAAACACAGTAATTGAGTACTTGAAGATCAGTTCATAAGTTAATCTTATACCTTAGACGTTCACTAAGATGAGTTTTTCAAAACAACATCCATAAGAGGGGTTGTAAAAGCCCACAGTTTTCTCCATAAAAATAACATTACGATAAAGTAAACTAGAATAAAATAAAAAATCATCTGTCAAAAAATTATCATATATTCGATTGCAATAATAGCTTTTGGATTTGGTCTGTGTTTTTGGTCAGTTTGTATCACGCATAAATGACTATTCATTTATAATTAATTAGATTACACATTCCACAATATTCTATAGCAATAAATATTCCGTTCTTTTATATTAAAACTTTTCTTTTTCAATAAATCATAATACAAAATGTTTTAGAAAATCGATCTTTAAATGTGGAGTATTGTAACTTCTTAAAATCAAATAGAAGTATATAATAAAAGGGTATTTTAACTAAAAAATATCATATTTTATGAAAATCTAGACAGACAAAAAAATAATTAAAGTAATGTTGCAATAAAAGAAGACTCAAAAAAAGTAAATATAAATAACTGATATTTCAAACAGGGAACATTCAGGACAACCATTTTTTATTGGTGTTTTGGTCTAGAGTAACAAGAAACTGAAGGGAACAACCTTTTATCAGGTTAAATAAAAATAGCTCTCTCGGAAAAAATGAAACTAGGGTAGGAACAAAGAAAGGCCAACTCATAAAAAAATAGTACGTTTACTGCACTACATGAGGTACGGTTGGGCTTAAACGAGATCATCAGAACATAATGCCATAATATCATATAAACAATTGTGTATTGTCAGACATGAAACTGACTATGTTGAGAACAGGCAATATCGTAAGGTAAATACAATTAGCAGGTGTAATATGTTTATAATTTCCAAATATCTTGCTGATGATAGGCCAATCGGACATTTATATTGGTATTGTGATGTTAGATTATTAGAGTATTAGAGGATGTATTGGTTCTGTATTGTATGCTAAGGAAACGGAATTCAAATAGTTCAATTGTTTGACTTCCAAAATAATCAATAGTAATTAATTATATTTGTTTACCTAATGAAGGTTCTTTTTACAACTAAACAAGTTTATTAATAGTTAACTGTTGTATATACAGTATATACATTGTTAAATCTAAAAATATTGTCAAATAAACTTATTACCATTCATAGTAATGCTTACAACTTTCAATAATATAGTTGGGTTGTTGAGTTCTTAGAATTGGCTCATAGTATGAAATGTTTTACACTTTTCACAGAGCCTGTTACTAAGTGCGTTTATCCAGATACCTAGTGAAGCTCTCCAAGGAATTGATGTTTAGATTTCCTAACTTTCAACAGGCACAGCAAAAAGTCTACCACCCTACCGACTCACAACGTGTTCCCCTCCCTCTGTCTCCCTGACTGTCCCGAACTACTCTCCACCACAAATAGTACAACAGCACAAAACTCCCTCATTTATAGTAAACTAAACTACATTCTTGATGTAGTGTATTTTTGTGATGGTTTTAATTATATATCTAAATTAACTGGCTTCACAAAACATAACTTTAAAATGTTATTACACAATGGTAAGCTCTAGCAATGAATAAAATGAATAGCTCTCTCTGAATGAATCGGTCAGCCAGTGATAGTTGTAAAATTTGTACATACATCATCAGTAAAGTGATATTGGTTAAACTTAAAAAAAATATGGTACATTATTTTCTCCACGTTGGTTAGTACATTGTATCCAATATATTCTCAGGTTTTAATAAAATTTCTGACACGGTTTCCAAATTATTTACGTACTTAGAAAAGCCAAATCAGCAATATCTCAATTAATATTTTCTTAGTCATCCGAAAACTCTTAAATTTAAATATCTTATGACAATTTCTAAGTCAAGCAGGACTCTCATCTATTTTTAGATTAATATTATTACATAAACCTTTCTTACACTACAACATTATTGTATGTTTAAGACTGAGTTCAACTCGATAGAGGATGGGATGTCGGCTGTCAGAAGGAATGATGTTTGGGGACTTATACACTTTCCCAGAAACTATACTAAGAACTACAATATCCGATTGGCAAGATGGACACGAGCGAGTGGGGAGGATATCGACCTGAGTGAGGTCAACGTTTGGATGGATATGTCAGGTCAGTGGGACTCATTATTAATGATTATTAAACGTAAATAAGCCGATCGTAGATATGAGTGGAAGTGAGGGGCGATATGTGTAGTTGAACGAGTGCAATCATTGTTAGTAACCAGGGTCAACTATTCCTTAGAAAGAGCCATTTATTAATAGCCCAATAGCTAGGGTATCTAAGGATCCACAAGGATATCCGAACCTAGGGATATCGTGTTTAGTGGTAGTAAGCCAACACCAAACACGGACATCCAAAACTTCTACATCGGTGGTAGCCATTGAACAGATGCCATATCGGTATAAAGAGGTAGAACATGTGGCCTACAATCTTCACAACAGTTTGACCCAAAAAGCTGGATTACAGCACTACTCCACTGGTGCCTAAAGTGGAGATTAAAATTTCATCCTAGTCAGTGTTGTTGGGATTGTTTTTCGTTTAGGTAAACGCAAGTATGAAAAGTAGTTAGTGCAATATATTTCCCGGAATGGAACCCTACTTATCTGTTTTTAATAGCTTCCATGTTAACCCTTAGCTTGTCTCTCACCCTTTCTCTTGTCTGATAGTCTATGGGGAATGGACAGAGTTAGATTTAAAAGGAGAGAACACATTTTATGAAAATTGACTACTAGGTGAGGCTGGAACTAGACAGACAGACAGACAAACGACTTTACCTCCTAACCTCGAACCGGTTAAACAATGACCATTGGGTTTACTTTGGCTTGGAATGGAGGCAAGTATCTTGACCTAGTTCCATCTAGGGATTTCTACAACACCTCTCTCTAAATGGTCTTTGAGATATCGTAAATTTTCTCTTAAGTGGTCTCCATCTTGGGTATGGAAGTGACGAGTCGTACAAACAGAATTTAAGACGAGGGAAATGTCAAACATGGTACAAAGTAAACCCCAGCGTATAGGTTAAAAACTTACTATTCATGAAGAATAATTACTATTAATACATTATGGCTGATCGGCAAAGAATCTCCACTTATTATATAAGTGTGTGAAATTGTAATAATTCATTAGTTGTTTATTGTTTATATTTTACTGTGAGTAACACTAACATATGTATGTCACCATGCACTAACGTACCCCCTACTAAGTTATAGATACTTATGTCTAATTAGTAAATATTTTGAAATGCTTAACTTGATTAAAATGAATAATAACAATTATAAAAAATCACGAGCATCTAGGTTCCACTCTAAATCATAGAGGTTAAAGTAGTGCCTTTGATATTTTCAATGACCAGACAAAAAAATAAAATAAACAGAACATTTCAATTAGTTATTCACAAACACAAGATATACGAAAATATTCAGTACAGAGTGATTTTGAGGGTTTCATATTTCTCCGCATGCCCATCTTTCACCCTTAGTAATCAAGTAAAATCAAACAAACTACCTTAAAATTTTACAGCATTTTTAACACTCTGTAATAGAATCATTTTTTACCAATTAATATACAATTTAATATAAAAACCATTAAAACAAGTTATTATTATAAATCACTAAATCTGGCACTTACAATTAATTTCGTCTACATTGTAGAAGGCTTGAGACAAAAGGTAAGCTTTGGATTTTCCAGGAAACCTGCTAACGCCACTTTCACATTTTATAGAGTTTGGCAGTGCGTTGAACGGTCTAGGGCAGTTAAACTGTAAATGTTTCTAAAAAAAGTGCAGTTTATTGAGAAGTTAATTAAGGTTATTGTTCGGACGAAGACTATAGTTTTGGGAGATCGGTTATAAATTTGTAGTTATTTATATTGACACACAAGAGGACACGGTGGACGACGATACACGGAAAGGTGAAATCTAATCTATTTATATATAAATACTCATAGTTGATAGATTTTCTATCCCCTAAATATATTTATGATGATGGATATGAGAGGTAATATAGGTACCTCAAATTTGATAGTTCAAATGAGATGAGAAATTACAAATAATATACTATTTTGTAGAATATCTCTTTATACCTATAGTTTTTGGTCACTGCATAAAAAGTTATTGCAGCACTATCATTTTACATGAAATGGGTGGTGCAGCTGAATATCAACGGGAACTTCCAAAACAGGCTTCCAAACTCTTAACTAATAAATAATTGTTCTTTGGTAAATGTACTGCACACAGTAATTAAACAAGAAAATATACAATCAATCTAAAAATAAAAAAAAAAAAACAGTTTTTTTTCCAATTTCAAACACAAGCTCACCTGGAATTACAGACGCGCTGCGTGAACTTAATTTAACGAAGGCCTGACCTGCCTACATATCGTTAACCTACCTGAGATATGTAAGCTCAGTTGGGGATTCGAAACTTGGAAACTACCCTCCGCAGACCTAAGACTCAGCCAGTGAACCACTACGCCGGAAAGCAATCAACACATATACGCGCTTCATATGTAAGAAAGGAAATGTAATTTGATGCACGAAATAATTAAAACCAGATACACGCTTACCTTAAAAAGAATAAAATCTTACTCTAGAAAATAAGTAGATCAGAATTAACTACAAGAATCGAGTGGCTATTAAATACTCTTGGATGTAGCTAATAGTTCCTGTTTTGAGTATTCACGTTCAAGCGAATGAATCGATTAATACTAATTAATGCTTATATGTTATAATTGACAGCTCAGTACCAAATATAATACATTAGATATGAAATTTCATTCAAAAAAATACACGTCTTTTACGTCTAGATTCATCTGTAAGACGCCGATCGTAGAGATATGGGCGAATATGAGGCGTGAATGAGTGTGATGAGTGTAGATGAACGAGTGTAGTCATTGTTACTATCTGAGTTCAATTAGCTCAGAAAGGACTATTTATTAATAGCCCAATAGCCAGGGCAACTATGGGACCTACAGCTTTACGTGGAATCCAAACCACGTAGTATTGGTCTGATTTTCAGCTAACTGACAAATTTTACACTTAGTTCTCTTCTCTACACAACACCCGAACCTTGACTACCGTTCAACACCGACACTCCAGGCTTCTCTAGTAGTGTCTATATTGATGACAACCATTGAGCGGACGCCGTTTCGGTATTAAGAGAACCGAGCATGGAACTTTTATTCATTATTCATTATTCATCTTTATTCGTTTGAAACATTTTATATTTGTACAAACACGTCTATTCTAAAAATATGTATAATACTAAATTAAATTAAAACTAAATTAAAATTAAAATAGTGTTACAATAAATCACTAAATTTATAATAACACTTGTCCAAGAAATAATGTTTAACTTTAGATTTAAAAACTGAGAATGATCTCTCATCTCTAATATTCAATGGCAGTTTGTTGTATACAGTAGTGCAAACATAGTAAGGCCCTTTTTCAAACAAAGTTGTGTTGTGCTTCAATACTGTCAACATCTCTCTAGTCCGAGTGGGATATTGATGAAATGTACCATTTTCAACAAAAATATTTGGGTGTTTCTTGACAAAAATACATGCCTCATAACCAATCAGGCCAGCCAAAGATAGAATTCGGAGTTCACAAAAAAGTGGCTTGCAAGAGTTCAGTCTTGCTCGCCCTGCTATGGCTCTCACACACCATTTTTGAAGGGCAAACACTCTTGTGAAATTTGATAAACTTGATGGACCCCAGAAAATAATCCCGTAACGCATAATCGATTCAGCATGAGAGAAATATACAGTCCTTAAAATCTCAGGGCTGCACACCTTAGCTAAGTGGCTGAGAGCGTAGCACATGTTGCGTAGTCTCTTACAAACCTGATCAACATGGATGTTCCAATTTAGCCTCTCATCAATATGAACACCAAGGAATTTGACAGATGATTTCTGTTTTGCTTCTTCACAGCCCAATCTGATTTGTCCTTGGTAATGTGTCTTTTTGGAGCTACCCAGATGAAATTGGATGAAATTAGTTTTGCTGATGTTTAATTTGAGTTTGTTTGCAGAAAACCATTTATGAAGGGCGTCAAGAAGATTATTAGTGGTAGATACAACAGAGGTTTGAGATTCTTTGGAAACACAATTGGAGCAATCATCAGCAAACATGACAATATTAAGCAACAATATGACAACTTGTCGCCTACATTCTCCTAAACACTTTGTCCTCAAGTAGCTGAGTTACAGCACTGCGCCACCAGTGCCGACTTATTACCATATCCTCAAGAAGATCAGAAATATCAAATCTGACAGAAACTGTATGCCTCGACCATTACTTCCAATTAGCTAAAAGTCGAAAACCTTTCATTGTGAACATCACATTCGTGGAAACGTCGTTAAACCGACCGTATTTTTGTAGTTTTTCCGGTCATTTATTGATAGATTTTCTATGGACAACATCAACTTTTTTTGTACCTGCAATAAGTATAATTTTACTAACACTAACTTGTAAAAATAACCAAAACAGGAATAATCGTTTCAGTAATATAAATTGGCCTACCTGAATAATGTTCGAAAAAAATATTTAAACATAAAACCATAAATACTGTTAAACGTTTTCACCAATGTATCACAGCCTGAAGAGTAACTGCAATAACACATTCACTTCTCATAAAACATTTGTTACATTTATTTGTTTTTATAAGATTTATTTTGAGATGAACGTTTCCTAGAATAATAAATCTTCAAATTAATAAATCTATAAGGTTCACTACGATAACATTTGCTTGTTTTGCACAATTAATGTACTTTTATATAATTTGAAGTTTTAATATATATCAAATATTTTCAGATCAAATAATTGGAAATATGATCAAGAGAGATCTTTATGCAGGTTTCATAGATTTTCAAAGATCTCTGTTTCAAGATTGTGATTGGCCTGTAGCCGCTGCTGGTATACTAGTTAATGTAAGTCATGTTCAACAAATTATTTATTACTCATCATTGCCTTCTTTATTTTTAAGAATTAACTATGCATTTGTTTACTTATGAAATCTCTTATTTAATATAAGTAATGTTAAAAACATGATTCACAATTAACTATTAACACGCTGATCGTAGAGATATGGAAGAATATGAGGGGCAAATGAGTGCATTGAACGAGTGTATTCATTATTACTATCTTAAGTCAAATGTACCTTAGAGAGAGCCATTTATGAATATCCTAATAGCCAGTACAACTAAGGCACTCATCAGCTTCTCGTGGAATCTGATCTGATTAGCAGCAAAATGACAAGATAGATACTCCGTTCTCTCCTCTTCACAGCATACGAACCTCGAATACCCCTTCCCCCGAAACTTTTTTTTGGGGGGGGGGGATAAACCCACACTCTACGCTTTTCTTAGTAGTGTCCACATAATGGCAATCATTGAGTGGACGTCGTGTTATTGAGGATCAAGAATATAAACTATCACCTACAATCCTCACAACACCATGTCCCCAAGTAAATTAGTGACAGCACTAATGTCGACAACATGATTACGAAGCTTATCTGCTTTATTTTAATACTCAACAATATACTTACACTACTTTTGAAATCTTATATTTTATGAAACTTGTGGGAGATAATAGTCTGATGTGAAAACTGCATGAATTTGAGTGAATATTTTATGAATTGTTGTAAGTACTACAGTTTTCCATTGGAAGTCTTCCAAGGAATGAGGTTACGTGGATTAGTGGACTTTACAAAACTACCCCCACCCCTAATATAGATGATTTTAATTTTATTTCATTTCAAAGAAATCCTCAAATGCTCCTGGTCAATCTAGGGTACTGTCATTAGTATTAGTCAGTGTACAAAGTTTGTTTAGAGAAGAGAATTGAGTTTCGGGCCTATCGTCAGCTGGAAATCAGACAAACACTACGTGGTTAAGGTTGCCCTGGCTATTAGGCAATTCATAATGACTCTTTCCGACGAAAAGTCACCCCTAGTAGTTAACAGCTACCACATTCATGCTCTGAAAACGGGGTCTTGAAAATTAACAATTTATTAACTAAACGATTTAATAAAAACACCCTAATTCATAGTAAACTGTAACAAGTTTTGTTGTGTAACGGTTGGATTAAAAACATCCAAATCGTTGTGAACCTTTACCTGCTAGAGATGATCTGCTTTGCTCCTCAGCAAACCTGCAAAGGAACCGAGATATCCATACCCACAGCACTAGGAATCCCTTGGACTTCAACCGACCAGCACACCATACTTCAAGATTTCAACGGACGCCAACCTACGCCAGAGCAAGGCTTTTTAATGTTCTGCCGGTTGGACTATATTTTTATACTTGAAGAGGACTACCCCGGAGAAGCTCAAGAAGAGTTTATCAAACTGGTTGCTCTCACGGCCTTTTTACACTGTCGAGGAGTTCAAATATTGGAAGAATAGCTTTTTATAAAGCAAGATCATATTAATGAATGTATAGTTAATGACTCTTTAAGTTTTTGTAGTTATGACACCATTTTCAATCTTAATTATTGTAGAATAAAGAGTTCTCTCTCTCTCTCTCTCTCTCTCTCTCTCTCTCTCTCTCTCTCTCTCTCTCTCTCTCTCTCTCTCTCTCTCTCTCTCTCTCTCTCTCTCTCTCTCTCTCTCTCTCTCTCTCTCTCTCTCTCTCTCTCTCTCTCTCTCTCTCTCTCTCTCTCTCTCTCTCTCTCTCTCTCTCTCTCTCTCTCTCTCTCTCTCTCTCTCTCTCTCTCTCTCTCTCTCTCTCTCTCTCTCTCTCTCTCTCTCTCTCTCTCTCTCTCTCTCTCTCTCTCTCTCTCTCTCTCTCTCTCTCTCTCTCTCTCTCTCTCTCTCTCTCTCTCTCTCTCTCTCTCTCTCTCTCTCTCTCAAGATTCATACAGACCCAATCAATATATTTGAAATAGACTTTAAAGCTATTTCGTATTTATTATTTGTATGTATAGAAACTAAAATTATGGTTATATTCTATGATGATGTTAGTTTATTGTGGAATGTCCAGATTCAAGTTAAAAATCTGTCTCTTCAAACTTAGCAATAGTTATAAGCAGTTTCATAGTCTGTAGTTGTAAATTAAAACCTTTCAATTGTATATAATTTTTGTTTCAATAATTTACCTCACGTTTTGATTTCTGTAATAATTTTCAATTTTTGTATTTAAAAGAGCTCCACTCAGATCGTGTGGAGAACTTGGATATTTTCAATACGACAGAACTTACGTTTATACGTCTAATGTGTGTACGTTCAGTATTTTAATTGTTTGAATCCCTAAAATATGAGTGTAGCTAGACACGCTACTTGACTTTGTGAATAGTTAATAATTTACCGTTTAATTAGTATGCAATTTTAATGTGTATATTTATAAGTTTTGTACGGTACGAGTTCAATTATCACGTTATAAGACACGAGAAAGTGTATTTTTATAATTAAAACATTGTTTATTATACTTAGTTTAAAAACATCCGATCGTAAGGAATGATAAGTTTAATGAAGTAATATTGACATTCTGTTCCAGTTTAAAGAAGCTATATATGGTTCGAACAAGCTGATATTTACTCAGTACGGTGCACCAGCTATAGCTACAATGTAAGTTATAGATTTTACAAAAATATTGGGAATTTAGCTAAATACTTTTTAAACACTTAATTACCGCAGGTGTTCAGCTTGTTATAACTACATTTGTACTGTATATTTTGGTACATAGTGCATTGAAGAACCAAAATTACTCCTTGTTAAATATAACTGGCTATAAACCATTTTCATTAGTTAGTTACTTTAAAATACTTAACGAACATGGCACAGAACTAATTAAATACGTAATATATTCCTGAATATCGATTCTTCTTTACATTAATATGCAAGACGTGTAGTGGAAACCAGTTAAATTATAAATTTGTTTATTTAACTCAATGTATTAAATACTAACCCTGACTCTGAGTTTAACGGACTCATAAAAAAAAAAAAAAAATCAAAGTAATGCAAATTTACATCATATTAACTTTTAAAACCCTGCATGTCAAATGTAGCATACGTCTTAAAATCACACACACAACCCCACGTACCCCACTATTTAATACCACTGTACTTGTAGGGGTGTGTGGGTGGGTGAATACCACTGTCAGTGAAAAACAATATGTTGAGCTGCTTTCGTTTTTCACTTTGACTAACCTTTTTTCCTTGATCTATATGTACTTCATCATAGTACGTGGGAGAAGCAGTGGCCGAGCGGTGAAGTCGTCAGGACTTTGTACCTTGTTATAGAAAGCTCAAATCCTGGCCAAAACTTACTCTGTCTCATAAGTTCTATAGTCTATGGGGTTAGAGTAAGGATAAAGAAGAGATCGGCCTCTCTTAAAAAAGAAAAAAAGTAATATACTCACTATTATAATATAAAAAGTAATATACTCAGTGAGTTGAATATAAAATCACTATACCTAGACTACTAATTTTATCCTACTAATTAATTATACAGATATCCAAATAATATTTTAGTTTGATATATTTTAGTTGATAACAGTGAAATATACAAAAATATTGCCAATATCTCATATAAGTTGACTTAAAGCAATCATTGGTTTGCGTCATGATACATTCATTGGTAGTAGTTATTTTCAATACTCGTTTAAAGTATCAGAACCAAACGTATAAAGTAACACGAAAACAAGTCTGTTTAAGGGTGTGTTAGAGACTAAATGACTGACAATCGTAGTAAAATGATTTTTTTTTGTTTTTAGAGTTCTATTTTATATGCCACTGCTGTTCACGGTGGCAGCACTTTTGATGGAAAAAACCGAAGGACTTTTGGACAGAAATATGACTGCTGGTAAATAAAATATTAATTCATATAATTGTATTTTAAGTTATATTAATGTATATATTGATTTTATAGATACATTGAAAATAATTTAGTTATATCTGATAAAGCTTTAGAATCATATAAAGTAACTGATGGTAAAAAATAATTAATTATTTTTTATTTATAAAAAATATTGTTAAATGAAAGTCATAATCATAACTGATACAGGCAATTCAATACAACAATTTAATAACAATGGAAAACTTTATAACAAGTTCAACAATTAAGAATATCAAAGCAGATTCTCAACAGTACATTGACTAAGTTTGACTCGTGTTTTCAATGACCTTGACTCCTTAGGACAATCCAACCAAAAACCGGTTTGAAGATGAGTCTAATTATTAGGTGTCATGTCCTTCTGGAAGGCAATTTGAATTACGTTTTTGACGAAATGTTTTTCAGGCGTCATAATTACTTGGGGAACACTCAATTGTCCTGGCTATTGTGATATCTATAAAGAGCTCTTTCTGACGCAAAGTCGGTCTTAGTAACAATGACTACACTCGTGAATCTAAACTTAACACACTCATTCACCTGTCACATTATTTCATATATCTGCAATGGCAGGAACTGCACTTTACCAGTCCCTCCCTTATCCTTCTCCCCCCCTCCATAATATCAAGGATAAACGAAGTAATTATTACAGCATTTTTCTGAAGATGTACTTTATTAGTAATCTATTTTTATAACTTCCACCAAGCGTTTGCTGCGGCCTTAAGAAAAAGACCTCTGTTTTCTTTTCTCTGTGACAATAACTTAACAAATAAATTAATACCATTACGTGGAGCTATACAGACTGTTATTAATCATTATTATATTTTGTTTTAGGTCTAAACCTGTCTGAGCTTCTCATATCCCACGTCTTTGTGCAGCTGCTCATCAACGCTGTCCATATTATAATTGTAATGACTATTAATTTTGCAATTTTTGATTTCCCAATGGTGGGGAATTGGTTCCTATTTACCTGTCTGTGTTTTGTAGTAGGAGTATGTGGAATGTCCTATGGTAAGTTAAAATTAATAATTTAATATTTTATGTTGACTATACTAAAAAATACAGAAAAAACTTTGTATTTACTGAAAAAATAGTTCATATCTTTTAGTATTATAGTTTTTATCTTAGTCTTCTACTAACCATCGAAATTTCGGAGGCACATTATTTTTATTTAGTTTGAGTTTTTATTTCTTCTTTAATATTTATAAAATAAGATATTACTTGTGTATATAACATATTATTTGTTATTATCGTTACCTAGAAAAATAAAAATAATGAACTTTTCATCAATTTTAATGATAAACTTTTAATATTTGTTGTCTTAAAATGATTATTAAAACTATTTACTATTAATAGTTTTTGTGTATTTAAGTAATTAAATTAAGTTGTTCTATTTTATCCTAAACGTTATATTGTATGTGTACAATTTTGTTTGCGGGGATAGGTGTAAGAGAGGACATTATAGTCCTAACTGCACCTTTAGTAAAGACATTTGTCATTTCATTTCATATTGCCTAAGTTCAATTGAAATGTATTTAGTATAAAAAATGAGGAAAAATATAAGTGTGGTTGACTAAAAAAATACACTTACCTATCTTAGTAATCAATCATGTGAGTAAACATTTACGAATAGTTCATATAATTAAAACTTCTTTCGGTAAAACAGGGATTATGTTACGTTTTGAAATTAATATTTCCCTCAAGAAATACATATTTACAGAGGGATACATCACGGTATCTGTGAAACTTTTCCTTATAAAGCATAATACCATTCATAACCGGTGAGTTGGTCACTGAACATGTAGGACACACCCACCTTTGATTATCATTAGATATGCTAAAAACAAAAATAAACATGTAAACAGTTAATAGTAATTGAAAAACAGAGTTATCTTTGTTGAAATAAAAGTGAATAAATAAATTCCTTTATAGTTATATATTTATTTGATAAGGCCTAACAAACTTCAAATAAGACATGATTTTATAAATAATTTACTAGATAAAGTTACAAAAAAGTTATTAAGCTATACTCTATAATGGTTTAAAAAATTTTACTTTAAAAATATTGTGCTAATGATGTGCTAACCCTTAAAACATGTACTTATCATTCTAAAAGATTTGTTAAACCAATATTTTGTTTACTAAATATACAAGTTGAAAAAAATCCACATTTCTCTCACCCAGCAGAGCGTAATCAATGTTTTCATATAGAAACAGTGCCTGTATTGTTAAATTATATAGTGATTCTTACAAAGTAAAATACATACTGACTTTGAAGGAATGGATTAAAACTAATTTTAATCAAATACAATTTAAAGTCTTGAAACATTTTATTTAGGAAAAAACAGATTTATAAATATTTCGCATAATACTTAGCCGTAGCAGTTAAGAAGAGATAGCTAGTAAAATATGTGTAATAATCCATTTGTTTTTAATTGTCTCAACATTTTTGTTAATAGGATTGTTAATGGCAGCTGTTTGCAGCTCCGACATTCAAGCTACTGTAATGGGTCTTGGCACATTCTTTCCCTTAACAATGGTGACTGGTAAGTTTTCATTTTTTACTTAAACATTTTTGAAATATCAACTATTCTAATCATTTTGTATCAAAACTCCAAGCAACGTAATTGTATGCATCGATTTAAAGATTATAATTATACTAATAAATCTTTCTAGTCATTTAATTAGGATTATAATTTATATAAAACAAACATTGAAAACACAATATTATAATTCAAAATTATATATTTTACAAACTGTCTTAGATAGTAGAAATACCAAAAATGTTTATAAATACTGGAAAAATAAAAATAAGTACCGTAACTGATATTATTTTTATTGAATCAGTGAATGAAACTTTCACTTTGAAAATCTTTATTAAAGTTAATATTAGTAGCAATGTTAAAAATATTGTGCCATGTAACATATAAAGCAGTATTTATAACCTAACATGAATGTATCCTGTTTAACTCGTTTGTTTTACGTGTTGTTAATTCTGAAAGCTATGCCCCACCCACCCCCTCCCATACATGACCCACCCACGTAGTGACCCACCCACCCTCTCTAAAATACACATGCAGTAATTTTGTTTTTAACTTCGGTTTTACTGGATGAAAGAATATATTGTAATAATAAATACAAACAACAAATGTACTTGTCGTCATACTAACATTCTGTTTGCATAAATATTTATTTTACGGTGATACAATTTAAAAAATCATTTGGTAACCAATCATATATAAGTAAAACATGTAAGTTTGCTCCAAAACCTAAATTAAAGCATTTGGGTTAACTATACTGTGAGATCACGATATAACCTCTAAAATTAATTCCAATAAATAATTAAATAATGTTTAAAATAAATTTGATTCAATGAATCTACTTACTTGTGAGATGGACGCACTTAGTGGTGTTTGAGTAAAGCTCGGACGTAATGTGTTGAAGATCACACGAATATGTCAATCCGTATCAATATATAAACAACAATAAACACGACAATATAAAAAATATGAAAATCCGTGACCATAAAATATTTACTTGCAGAAAAATTACGTATAGCTAGAAGGTTATACAGTACAGGTGCAGATAAAGAGCTGAAATGTGACTGCAATGCAAGGCGTTAAGGCGTTGCTATGGTTAAGGCGTGCTAATATCGTCACGACATTAGTCATAACATTTTGAACATCTTCATAGTTCCAGTACTTGCTGTAAAAGTGCGCTTTTAATTATTCACTAAACAAGTAAAATTATTAAATTTGTAATTTCAAAAAAAAAAAAAAAAAAAAAAATCCAAGCGAATAGTAATAAACTGTTAAACCCTTGTCACTTTTGCAAAAACATCAATTTATTTTTTTTAATGCTTCACAGCCTATGAAATATTACATTTTGAATATTTGAAATGTGAGGTTTCATTTGCAATCTTGTTATTTTGCATTTTATCATACTCCAATAAACAGTAAATTAAATCTATATAATTAAACAGTTCTTGACATTCTTATTTATGATTGACATTTATCAAATTTATTTAAGGATTAGTCTGCAAAGATTTAATTTCTCGCAGGCTAGTAATACAACAAGTCACATATCAATGATAGAGTAAACTCATAAATGGCAATTAATATAATTACATAAACATTTAAATTATACTAGAAAACACCTGTCCCTGATTAAAATAAATATATTTTATACCACAAAAATATTTTTTTCTGTCTCTAAGGACTATGAAGCTGTTACAATACTTTAAAAACTAAATATGGCTATTATATGTTATAGGGATGATTTGGCCAGTAGAGGGGATGCATTATACTCTGCGGTCTGTGGCTTTCCTGATACCCCTGACCCAATCCACTGAGGCGTATCGTGCGATTACAGCTAGAGCTTGGCACATAGACCATCCTGCTGTGTACTCAGGGTTTCTCTCATGTATCTTGTGGACGATTGTTTTTCTGTTACTTTCTGCAGCAATGGTGAAATGGTCGAACGGGACTGGAAGTAAACATTGATTCAATTATTATTAAAAAATATATTGTGATCTAATTTATAAGGTATTGTATATAATTGTGTTTTAATAAATAACTATATACTAAAATTTGTGATATGTTGTTTCATCATATAAAACAGTTTTGTATTATATATTTGTAAATATAGTTTTGTAAATATGAAACATTTGATCAATACTTTAACCACTATAGGTTATTTGCACTTTAGTTTCACAAACTATTTTGTAGATTATTAAATATATACCTGTATAGTTTATTAGTCTTTCTATACGAATATTGCCATGACAATTTTTTATAAGATAGTAATGAATCTGTATTTTAACAATCTTAGAATCGTTATTGAAATATATGTTGTAAAAAGAGTACAGTACAAATAAAATATTAGGTAGAGACACTCAGAATAAATTTCAATATCTGTAAATACACTAATTTATCCAGACCACTCCCTCCCTCCTCCAACCGTATAAAAGGTTAAAGGGACTTGAATAGCCCAGTCTATACCTCATTAGTCCTCTGCGTGGAGTTTCTTCATCCAAGAAATTCTTTAGCCATTGCCAGTATACAAACTGTCGGACTCTTTGTTCTTTGATACTTATGGTGTGAAAATCATAGTAAATGAATAATATGTACTTTTATTTTGGATGTTCCCAATATATTATCATCCAATCTAACACATAGACTGTTCAATTGAAATAAAACGTAACATTTGTGTTATCTGGCATTATACAGTAGCTTTTTAATTAGCATAATACGTGTTGGTACATATACAGTACAAGTAAACGTCACACAACACAAATTTATTACAATATAAGCACAAAATGCACATATATATTACAATACAAGTACAAAATGCATGAATATTACGGTGATCGATTTCACAAACCAGAGGGATTCACAAAAGAATCCCTCTCTTCTTGATTCTTCTGATTCTTTTGTGAATCCCTCTGGTCTGAGGAAGGTGAGCGTGGTTCACCGAAATCGATCACCGTAATATTTGTGCATTTTGTACTTGTATTGTAATATATATATGTGCATTTTGTGCTTATATTGTAATATACTTGTATTGTAATATATATATGTGCATTTTGTGCTTATATTGTAATAAATATGTGTTTTGTGACGTTTACTTGTACTGTTATCGGGCATTGTAATTTATAAATTTTTTTATTTTGTTTATTTATTACTTTTAAGTGTATATAAAGCCTCAAAATCTAAGCCTCATTAAGTTATGCAAAACTTATTTAATATAGGTCAGATCCTATAGTACACAAGAAAGACAAAAACGTAGTACAAAAAATATTTATATTTTAATACTATTTAATAAGTAGGTTTGGGGTAGGCCCTGAATAATAAAAAAATAGAAATGCAGCTTATAATATGACGTAAATATGCATTACAATAGAAGGTATGTATACAATAACGGTGGAATGTGGCTACAACAGAGACGCCAGGTGAAAGTTTGTAGATAATTTTATACTATTTGCCAAAACATTCCTGTTCTCTACTCTATGCCCTATTTTCTCAACAACACGTAGATCGGCAGTGGGTGAAGTGTAATGTTGTACTGTAAACAAAACAAAGTGACATGACCTTAGCGTGTTTTCTTACTGTAACTTATTGAAAATACTAAGTGAATTATAAAACGGATATATGTTTAATTTGTAAAATTCATTAAACAGTGCAGTGTATTTGATGTGTTAATGGCATATTTATTGTTTGGTACATTGCCCGCTTCTGGGTCATGTTTATCTAGGCTGTGTAATTATGGTAAATAAAAAAATTTCAGTATAATTTCTTTCAATATTACCTTTTATTATCGAGGTTGATCATCTATTCAACCAATAAATAGTAGACAAAAAAACATCAAAATATAAAACAACGATTTGGGAGATTTTATCCTACGTAATAAATAAATAACCGTCTTATAATTAATTAAAAATATAGCATATACTATATTGCATTGATTAAATTAGATATATTAAAGGAAATAATATTTAGATGCTTGAATTGTATTGTCATTGAATGTTATCCAAATATCAATACTAATTGCTTAAACTATAACTATACGAAACAGTCTATGTATTGAAAGATTACAATTATTTACTGAATAAATTAAAAAGGATTGATAACAGTTAAGAACCATTTAGTTAATGAGCTGTAAATTAAATTTTATATAGTATTTAATCTTAAAAAAAATACCATACTGAACTAAATCAACAGTTTTTTTACAAACCTGCTAATCATCTCTGCTAGGAAAACCCTTCAAAATGATGTCGATCTTGATCCATACTTAAGTTAAATATTTTTCCGACTATCCATCAGTGGATGTGAAGTAAGTATCGAGTACCTTAAAAATTATTTCTAATACCCAGTATAAATTTACAAAGTTTGGCTCCCTCAAAACTTGAGCTAAGTAAATTATATTAGGCCCAGTACAATTTTTTCTACAATCCATCTTTTCACCAGCTTAATTTTCTTGTTTAAACGATGGAAATTTTGAGTTTATATTTGTGGCACTGTGTTCTCTTAATATAGGCCTTTAATTTGTTTTATTACTCGATCTATGCTCTAATTTAAAAATGTCCTTTGACTTCCTTACTTGTCCCTCTGCGCTGGTATAGTATTAATAATTACTTAAAAAGATAGACCTCTATGTAATAATGGTGTACGAAGTGAAGTTTCTTTATCTGTGATTGTTAAAAAAATATTAAGCCATTTCGGGACTGTATGAAACCCTTTATATTTATACTATATAGTTTTAATGATAACAATTATAGAATATTTAATGGCACTACAAACTGTTAACTAACGTAAAATACCAATATGATAACCAAATCCTCCCCTAATGAAAATTAAGAACAATAAAGTAAAACAGTCAATTATGTAAACAATTAATTACACATTAAATCATTGAATCTTTATTTTAATAATCCTGTATATTAAAACAATCGGGTCATTTAGTTCACTCACTTTCTGAATTCATAAATTGACCGATTTTGATGAAATGTTTTTTATTCTAAAAACAATTTTGTTTCCTAAGTCATAACAGACCTGGAATTTTGAGCTTCCTGTAGGTTTTTGTCTTATACCGCGTCAAAGTTGCAATGTCATTCTTATGGCGATTAATTTTAATTGACCAGCTGGTGACGTAAATGTATCTTAAATATTCCAAATAAGTTGTTAGGTTAAACATAGTGAGCAGCACAGTAAAATATCAAGTTAATTATAAAAGAGCGGATACATGTCTGTCTGTGTGTATATTATCATGAACCGTTAAATAAAATAAAAACATTTGAAATAGGCTTAGTATAAACATTGGTTGTTTATAATTACTATACTATAAATAGAGTACAAATCAAGTTCAGTGAGTGAAAAACTGTTAATGAATTTAAATAATATGATTTTACTTAGTATAAGTTAAAAACTAATATTTTAATTCAAAAGTTATATGCTGAGGCCGAAGGCTGAGGCGTCACGAGCGCAGCGAGTGACGGAATTAGCATGTGAAGTGTGCAAGGTTGTTTTATCCTATTACTAAAAAATTAAGATCCACCTAAAAACAGAAAAATCGTGCATGAGCGAAATCATGAGTGCAATCCGAATCCACCGTAATAGAACAAAATCAACATTTTCTTTTAGTCACATCCACCCCTTGAAGATGTGACGGCGCTGTATAGGCAATATGGCTACAGGAATCTTCCCCCCGTGTATGTGAATTGCCTACACAGCGCCTAGTAAGAAATCACATGCTACAGTTGTAGATTATTTTTTTTTAAATAACAGTACAATAATTAATTGTTTGAAGGATTAAAGCTTGGTTATTTGTATTATATTAACAAACTAAAATGTCATCAATTGTAATTCAACTGTCCTTTTTTAATATTCTTATAAACTAAACCTTCTAAGAAATACAGGCTGCCAAAAAACTCGTTCATCATTTTGAACAAAATAAAGCTTTGCACTGATACAAAGAACAATCAGGTCAAAAGGGAAACTTTAACCATTTCCCCTGGCTTGAATGTCAACCTAACCAAAGAGCTAGATATCCTTGTCTTTACTGTCAACGGTTGAGTGTGCGCCATAGAAACTTTCACTTTCCTGTAATAGAACTGTTCAAGACTGGGTCAAAGCCAAGGCCGTCGCTGTAGAAGAACTGGTTGTTGTATGTCCAGGTTACGTGTAAAATATATTGTACACTGTACGTGTTTAGAATTCTATTCATTATAAATACAATATAAATAATAATAAGTTATCCATCAACCAAGTAGAAGAAAATGGTTTGATGATTAAAAAATAAACTTCGCCTAATGCCAGCAGATACATATATGTATGTGGAGTTTTAATTTTCCAGCATATTGTGACATTTAAGCAAGTCATAATTTAAATGATGAGAAATGTTTCCTGAATATTTCTTAAATTCTCGTAAACTTATGAGTTATGGTCATTTGTATCTTTATTATAATGGATGCGATGTATCATTCGTAATATACCTTCTATATGCTGTAATTAGTATTTTTCTAATTATAGTATACCGGGATCAAATAAACTACATAGTATAAAGATTATTGTTACAAATTTGTTTTAACCATATATTGACTGTTGTTTTTAAGTTATTTTTCGTTGGATTGTTCATACTGAAAAATTTGTTGGAGATTTCGAACGCTTAAAGTGTGCATAAAACTAGCAAACGTTTCAACAGGTATAACACTCATATGGTCTCAGGCACTACTTACTACCTCATCTTAAATATAAAAGTATTATTAAAAAACTTTTTTAATAATAAAAATTAGCATTTGGTATAAAAAGGCTCTAAAAAATTTACCAGTATGGACCATATATTAAATAATTATTAATATTTCAAAAGAGATACCGATCTCCATCTTAACCTTACTCTGCCCAATCCTCATTGACTATTGATCTGTGTGAGACAATTATTCAGACAGAGTAAGGGGCGAACCAGTTCAGTAGAAGATGGACATTCCTAATAAATCTTCTAGTCTAAGCGGGACTTGAATCAGGTCCTCAGACTGCTCGGCCACTTGCTCACCCAATATTTAGCATACTAAATTACCAAATTGGGAGTTTATAAATTGTTTTCATAAAAAGGCGTGATAGGTAACTTAGACGGTCTTATCTATAGCTATGCAGCTATTTATTTATACTGAAGTACAATATGCTAGATACTTTTTACTCTTCTACAAAGAACTAAATTTGTTTGTGAGATAATCTTACGAATTTAGATTTCGTTAAAATGGTAAACATAATAAGCCCATATCTTTCTTCCAAAATAATGTTAGTACGTTTGAAATTTTTTTTCTAAATTAACTGGCTCATAATTATGAAAGGGATCATTTTGTTTATGAATAAGGAATCTATTTGTTGTTTTGTTGTATGTTCGTAAAATTCATATAAATCTTTAGTTTGGCAAAATTAATTTATCGGGCATGGATCTTAAAATAATTTATTTTGAAGAATCGTAGTACCTACCTGTCTAGCCACTTGTCGTATATTAAAAAAATGTCTTTCTAGGAAATCATTTTCTTTTGTTAAATTTACTGAATTTGTCACTGTGAGGGTTTTTAATTTATTTCGTTTATTGTTATCGTCTACATTTTAGATGATTTGCAACAATGGCTGATTTATAATTATTGTTCTTCTACGAGGATACTATGATTCAGCGGTGTAGATATTTTATAGTGACTGTATTGTAGGTAAAAGTGTAGTGAAATTCGCCCTAAATACAATACAAACTCACCATTCATGGGAGTTTACAAAGGTGTCCGGGCTATTTCTTTTGTACTAACAAGGTCAACTCAATTCTAAACCAACTGTATTGATCTTTTAAAACTGTATACCAGAATATTGTAATGTATCAACATAACATTGTAAAACCACATTTCCTTTGTAACTTTTAATAACCATCACTATATTTATATTTTCCAAACTCCATTTAATGCACAAATACGATAAATTTGGTAAATATTTTAAAATTTTGATTAATTTAGATTACATAATTAATGTGCGAATATTGTGTTCGTTATTTGATTATGAATGTTACTTTGGGTCACCAAAGCTTTGACAGTTAGGGTGATTCTTTTAATTAAAAAAATATTTATATATGTACAATGCAGTCTGATTTATATATATTTCAAAATAATATAGCTTATATTGAGATTTAAGTTTGTATAACATAAAAGATTTATTATAGCATTAATTAGTTATTCTTTGGAAGAAATCATGAAAGAATAAAACTGTTTGTGGATTTTTTTAAATATCAATAGATAGTTTGACTACAACAATAACATTTTACTTTACTACAAACAATATTTTTTGCAATAACACAAATTGTCTATATTTTTGTTTTTTAAAGAAATAAAATAAATTTTAGCAACGTAAAAAAGTAAATTTTGAAAATTTATAATTGTGGTTCATTTCCGAGCAACTACAATGTTAGTATATTTGTATTAATTGTAAACGTTTTTATATCATTTAAACATTACAGTAAAAACCTTCCAGTCTCGTTATCTAAGTTTTATTTTATTCATGAGGTAACTGGGCTGGTGGAATCCTCATAAATAAACATAATATTCCTGAGTAAACGTTTGACAGAATATTAAGTTCTCTAAAAATAACCGAGAGACAGGCCTTATGTCAGGCCTTCTTTTTGGTATTTTTTCTTGCCAGGATATAGTCAGTTGCTGTAGCATTCATTTTAGAGGAAATTGTTCTTTTACTAAAATATTCATTCCTTTTTGGAATATCCTAACCTAAAAAGTATTCATTATTCATCATTAAGAAGCCTATTTTATAAATATGGGTGAATATTGTGTAGTCAATGTTACTAATATTTATAAATAAAATAGCTATTTATTAATAGAACAATATCCAGTGCAAGTAAGGGGCCTAAATATTTACGTGGAATCTGAACCACGTGGTATTAGTCTGATTTTCATATAACTGACGAAGTATGTACTCACTGCTCTACTAGAGTGATCACTAGAGTTTAGGCTGAGTATAGAATATTGTCTTCCTAACTGAGTTTGACTTATCTCAGAAAGGAAGATTTATTAATAGATTAACAGTAAGGGAAAGGTTCCTAAAGTTTTACTTGGAAACCAAACCATGCAGTATTGGTCTGATTGTTGTTACTCGATTCTCTTTTACGCACAGTTTCCACCCAACACTGACAACCCTTTTGTTATTGGATACCGAGCATTGAACATACCACCTACAATTCAACAACGGTTTGATCCCAAGTAGAAGGGTTATAGCCCAACACCAATAATGTTAACTATAGTAAACTACCAGCCCCTGAGAGGGTAGACACAGCAATATGTGACATATGTTGCAGAATGACGGGAAAACCGATATACTGCAATTATTGACAAGCTTTGGTGGAATCAGATTCAATAATCATATATTTATTTTAATTTACTCACCAGTTAACAAGGGCTTGCAAGTATATTCCTGACCTTTATTCAACGAGCTGGATTCCAAGTTGAGGATTCAAACTTTGGGATTGAACTCTACAGGCTGAGACTTTGGCCACTGAGCCACCAAATGAGCAAATTGGGTATTTCCGTCCAAGCTTCTTAGTTTTGAAGATATGTTGGTTAATAATCAGTGTCCGGACTAGAGTAGTCGAGTAGGGGATGTTGAGTAGTAGAGAGACCTGAGTATCAATTAGCTAAGAGTTGTACCAATACTACGTTAGCCGGATTTCAAGTAAATGTAAAGGTACCGTTGTTGCACTGGATATTGGCCTATTAATAAATGTCCCCTTCTCAGGATCAGTCAAACTTAGTTAGTAACCAGACTACACTCATCCACACCTATCTTACACTTATATCATCATTAATATTTGCCTTAAAGTACACACAACGTTGTGTCAGCGTCTCTTATGTTAGAAAAGAATGTAAATTAAATACAAAATCATTATAACTACATTTATAATTCAAATAATTTATCCTAAACAAAATTGTATTTAGTGGAAAACACAAGTGTTGAACTGTTTCTTGGCTGAACCATATCTCGTAATTCTACAATTATTTTTCGTCACATATTGTATACAGATCTTCTTATGAACGTAATATTATTTTTCTATTCAACCAAATATTTTGTCACAATGTTAATTAAATTTATCCTTTAACCTTTGTTTGAAAAGATTAATAAAGAGAAAATAGTAAACAGATATTAACAAAATTAGGCCATTAATATACTATCTTCTTTAATCTGCTTAGCAAGTAAAACACTTAGTACATTAATCGATCTTTACAATTCCAGGTTAATACTGGCTAGCCAAAATATATTTTGCAGCTGCAGGTTTTCAAAGACTTTTGATAAATGGGTGGAAACTACAACTTGCAACTGACCAAAGCCTTTCTCTAGCGTCTCTTTTCCTGATCATATATCAAAGTAATAATCAATCATACACTATTTTATCAGTTTATGTGTAATGTGTAAAATAATAATAATAATTCTATTATAATTGTTTTTATTTAAATTAATTACTTTAATTTACATTTTATTTGAAATTTTGATTAAAACATTATTCAAGGTAATGAAAATGGGGTTTATATTTTTTGTAAGATCAACGTGGTAGGCTGATAGTTGTTTTTGAGTCCTAATATATATGCATATCTAAAATTTTTATAACTTTTAGCGTATGTGTAAAACGTAGTCACAAAATATGCTTTTGATATCCACATAAAATTGCGTTAAATTCAATCCTAAACTTAAAAACTAAAGTTTATCATTCACAAAAAAACTGCGGTTGACTATTTTTTGAAATGTCATACTCACCTAGCTTTGTTAATCACAAATCCAATATACATACTGTTTATAGTCATGCGTGTGAAGTCACATTTACTTTTATAACACGACATATACAATTATTTCATTTAAGTATACTACTTGAAAATTCATATTTCAAACAAACCATTGATTGAGTCAACATTTTAATAAATAAAAAGTTTCTCACTAGGTCCTAAAAATGTGCGATACATTGAAACATTTCGTTTGTATAGAATATAGTATGGCATGTTCATATGTTTATATAATCAGTGATGAAACTATGAGGATAGAAAATATTTATTAATAATATTTATTCAATACACAATTAATTGCAAACCTTCTATAATAGTTATTTTATTTCCAGCCAATATATCATTAAGGGTATAGCTACAGCCCTTCAACTGTTATGTAATGTTCAAAACTGTTTTGAATCATTTTATGTTATAATTTTAAAATATTATTTATAATTGCTAATTACACCGTTTTTTTTACTAACTCCATAGTCCTGCTTAAATATAAGTTTATGTGTTTAGTGCATATCACAAAGAACATCTGGACTAATCTGGCAAAGTTTATAATGTGATTAAAAAAACTAGATTATCTTTACTCCAGTGCATTTAGCACTCAACAGGTAACTGTTGTATTATTGCTTCACGTGGCATAGACATACATGTTACTGCTCAATCTTCGGATTGTTTCACTGTTGTTTCCTTGTTATCAGTTCTAGTTTTAATATTTTTGTCAAGATGAAACTATAAACTTTGACTAACGCTAATTTCTAATTTAATATTTTTTTTTTTTTATTTAAACCCCGTTTTTGACTTTTATATTGGAAGGGAAGAAGGCGAGAGAACTTTAAAAACAAATTAGTATTTTGTAATTATGCTATTTAAAAATTTTTAAATTGTCAATTTTTACAGTCCGTCGACTAAAGTGTATTAAGAAACCCTGTGTAATCAACAATCTGTAGTGCTCTTAAATAAACGAGAAAGTAAAATGTTATTCACATCTTATCAATTGTTATTAATACAATTTCATTAATGGATATTATTGAAAAATGTTGATGAGCTCTATAGAATACAAAAACCTAAATTTAAATGATTTATCATGGGTGTTAAAGAGAAAAAAACGCTGTATAAAATTTGAAATTTTAGGACAACGCGACAAACCAGGTTCGTTTACCTATTCACTCTTGTGTTCACATACATTCCAAGTGATTTTTGTCATTATCAACAATTTATTCCCACTTCCGTGTGTCTTCTGCCATCTCTAGTTCCACTCCCAGTCCCATTAGGTCATCCTTCACCTGATCACCCCATATATAATTATATTGCGTTAATGAAAAAAAGCGTGGACCTTAGGCAAGTGCTCTTACGCTTTGTTAACACCTGAACAATGGTAATTTGTGAATTAGATCTTGTGTAAAGAAATCGATTAGGTCACCAAAAGTGGGGGTCACCTAAATATCGACTGTCAGTTTTACATTAACTAAAAAGACACACTTGGAGTGTACTGAGGTCCAGTGGAAGCATTATAAAATGTCATACTTTATCAGGGTTAAGAAAATCTGTACATAAAAATGGTATATTACGTCATGTGCGTTTCATTGCAATGGGCACATAAATAATATTAATTAAGTGTGTTATAAGTCTTGCACAAAATGACATGTTGGGTTAATTATTATTTTGATAATATTGTTATTATAACTTACATATATGAATGTTTATTTATGTATGCTTGTTCGACTGCTACATCTATTGTTTAACGCGCGTTTGTTTTTATTTATAAAACTGCTATTTACATATATTGGATTTTTGTATGTGTGGGAGGTGAATTTGTTAATTAACTATTATTAACAATGGCGTATATAAATAAAATTATATTCTTAGTGGTTAAAACCAAATAAGTTAATATTTCCCTTCGAAATACTGAAAACCCATTAATCAGTTCGTTTGTTGATATTGTTTAAAAATGATAAAGTAGTTTTATTTTAAATGTTTGTATTTTAAATTCTGATTGTAGCCGTTTATCGTAGGGATATGTATAAAGCTTGGGCTTTTTATAGGCAAGGGTATCAGGGAAATAGGCAATATATCAGGCTTAGGAGGATATCTCATCTGAATCCCATACGGAAGATTTACTGCTTGAATTGGAATTCAAAAATTAATGATCGAAGGCCTACAGTGTTGCGTAATTTTCTCCAAATAATATTTCAACGGTGTATGAAACTTGAGTTTTATTCTATTATTTAAGCTTATTAATGTTTAAAATCGAACTACTAATAGTATTCTGGTATCTAAATGTTAGAATGTTGGAGGCCATTATTAACAAATATCATTATTTTCCATCCCCATTTTTTAACCGTTGACTATTTAAATATATAAACAGCCCAAGCCAATGAATTTGCTGCAAATGTGCTGCTATCTAATGGTGATTACTTTCAAATAAGCAATTGGACGACTATTTGGCGAATTATTACCTCAGTTATTGGTCACTTCAGCATGTGTTGGAGCGAGACAGAGAGGGGAGACCGTTGGTGCTATCTGTAAAAATCTAACATGACCTAACTTTACCGACCAAGACAACTGGCTTCACAGTATCGATACGAGTGAGCAGTTTTTTTTTTCTATTTTCGATGGTTTAACTTAGTAACAAATTATATCGAGCCTACCAGTTCAGGAGGTTTGACTTATTTATATCACACACAAGTGTGTGATATAAATAAGCTGTTTTATGTAAACATAACCTAAAAGGAGCAGCAAGGGTTCTATAAAACTTAACGTGTGTACGTTTGCCAAATGAATAGCTATTTTGAGATTGTTGAAATCAATTTGAATCTAGATCTTTACCCATATATTCGTTCTCTACATCTGATAGGGGAGTACTAGCGTGTAAATTATAATTTAAATTATTTGCATATAGAAAAAGGGATCAGTAATATATTACTCATTGCAATAAATGTTATGTATGTTTAGTGACATTTTTTAACGCAAATTGCAAGGATGCGGACTCAAATGGATGCAAAATAAGTTTTGACGTTAACGTATATATATATATTTTTTAAAGTTTAAGGATGAGGTGTAAATTTCAACCTCCTGTTTTTAAGCATATGGGGTTGAACATATCTCTGTAAGTTGGACCCCTGTAAGGATTTCATGTATAGTACTGTAAAATTCAGATGTTTGATGTAAACATAACCCAAAACTGTACATGCATCATCAATACACGTACACCTTTAAGAAATGAATAAAAAGCGGCTTGGTGTCCAAATAATAGTCAAATATCATAAAATGCTTGTAATTATGTAAAGATCACCTTCTAATATTATCTGTTACGGATCCTATACAATATATGCAGTACATATGTAACGATTAAAATAAATGGCACATATTTGGTCCTAGGTCGACAGTATTTTTTTAATTAAATTTAAGCTCAATCAACTTATGTGTTTTTAATTTAAATTGTCAGGTAGTAACTAATACACTTTAAGGTAGTAAATGCGTACGTCTTGGTATAAAAGTAGGCATTATTGCAAAATGCAGTTTTATAAACGATATGTTAAATGTATTGTAAGTTACACCGTAAATGTATTATGACATTTCAAGTATAGCCGATTGAAGCTCCTTTCGTGAAAAATATACTTTATTTTTAAGTTTAGGATTGAATTTAACAATAATTATAAGAAGATATAACAAGCATATAATCTCTATTTCTTCAAATATCCTAGCAATCATGTGTTTAAAAAGTTATTGTGTAAGTTTGGAATGAAAGGTCTTAACTTAAAAACCTCATTTAAAAAAAATTATTTTGTAGGTTTTATAATAAAAACTATACGTTGGTTAAAATATAAAGTTAGTTATTCCTTAGTCCGGACAGTAAACGACTTTTCTGTTATATTTAGTGTATGTAGTGTTTCAGCAGTGAAGGGGAATCGCTCCACCACTGAGCTTTCTTACTTAAGGTGTGTGGCTAAACTCTACCTTCATGTGTTCAACTTCTACAACATAATTTACTTGAAAAAATATATATATACATAAAACACAGTAATAGTCAGAAGAACTTATTACTGGGCTGCCATCCTACAGCCTACAACCCTCCTAGTTGCCACTACAACATTAAATGGAATAACACAGTTGGGGTGAGTATTTCTCTCTATAACCTTCACTCACACAAACTCTCTCGCACAGGTGCATTCAGTAAGTCACTATCTAAGTGGCCTTTATATCGCAATTATTTTACAATCAAATTAATATGGAATTGTTCTTTAAAGTAAATTCTGTACTACTTTAAATTACAGATATTAAATGAAAAATAAATCCTCGATTCTTAAATTTGTGTAGTAAAATACACTAGTTAAATGGTACGATTTTTTTATTTCCTACTTATTACTATGAAGATTGTATGATTTAAGGGGACATTGTACTCCCATTAGCCGTAATGTTAAATTTAGCATATTTATGTACCCTTTTCTCAAAAACTATACAATATAGAGATCTGTATTTTTTTATGGCTATAATTCAATACATAAAGAGCTCTGATAAGCAAAAAAGCATTTATATTATTATTTTTTCTTTCAATTTAGATTTTTTCAAAATTACCATACAAATTTTTATACTTTTGATATAAAACCTTTTTAAATTAAATAACTATTAAACATAAACTTATGATTTTGCTTATCAAAGTGCAAGTATGTTACAAAAACATGCAGTGAAAATTTCAAGTCTCTAGGTATAATACTTCCTGAGAAAAGGGTACATAAGTAATAAAAAATACTTAGTTTTCAGGAACGCCTATTTAGTAAATACATGGATAATCTATACAGAAAAAACTAAAATTACATGTATTAAAACACTCCTGCTTCATAGTCTTTACTAAGAAGCAATCACTGCTTTCAGTTTTTAATAGCTACTGCCAACTTGACAAAATAAAATAATGGAAAGTTTATATTGATATACTACTATATAAATATTTGCGTACAAATTACAACGGTGCTACCAAAGCAAAGAGGGAAATCGTTGCATATCTCCTAGGTATGATAAGATTGCAACACATAATTTGCATTGTTAAAACTATGGAAATTAAATAAACTATATATAATTTTTTTTCATAAGAAAATGGAGTTTCATAAAATTCAAAAAGTAAAAATGCAAAGCAGAAAATATTTATGAGTAAAATGTCCCCTTAATATATGTTGTTGTGTTTACTCACTTAAACGTCCGTTTTTGTAAGTCACAGACTGTTTTTTTTTCGATTTCTAAATGATTAACTTTAAATTGCTCAAAAGACCACAAGTAGATTTTCAAAATTGACAAGTAGACAATGGAGTTTCCAAATAAATAATAACTAATGATTGATGTCATGTTAAAGTATGAAGTACGCTTTGTAATACTCGGTATATTATATATTAGATTTTTTTGTTAATATATCTATTGCTAGAATATTTTAGGAAATGTAAACTAGAAAAGCAAAATGTCAAATCGATAAAAAGATTTACTAAAGTAAAATTTTAATTTTGAATTATTGGTTTCCCTTTTATATTAAAATGTAAATTGTAGGTACATGCGTACACAAGTCATATCAAGATGATGAGGAAAACATATGTAATTTCCCCCTATACAAGGGCTATTCAAACAAAGTCCGAATAAAACTAAACCCATATTGAAAATATCAACGTACTGTAATTGGAGATAAACTGAAAATATTGCTCATTTTCCTTATAGTTTATTACATTCCGTTCAAAACTATTTACTACCTACAACACCATAACTTGTTTTTCTATTTATGTAACATTAACAGTCAAATGAAGTTTTGATTAGTCTTGATCTAAATAGTGATTGAATTATTGTAACTTTTAATCACTTAGTAATTATTTAAAGTTATATAGACAATAATAACTCCAAATTATCAACTTTGAAGTATAAATGGTGAATTGTAAGTCACTTACCCCTTAACTTGCTTCCAATATTTGAACAAAAGTTGACTTGCTATTCAATTAAGACTAACCCACACTACATTTAAAGTGTTTCAATTTAATTAGGGACTCCGGTTCCAGAACCTAGGAGTCGATCTCAACATTTAAAATCGGAACTTAAATGGGTATAAGATACGTTATTTGATACCGCAATTTCAAGCTGAAAACGAAAATGGAATCAGAATTTAAATAGAATGTGTCGAACTTAAGTTAATTTACTTCATTTATGATCAGTTATAAATGTACCTATTATAACTGATTTGTCAATGACACAGTACGTAAAGGGTGGGTGGGTGGATCAATGACACAGTACGTAAGGGGTGGGTGTGTGATGGATCAATGTCACAGTACGTGTAGGGTGGGTGGGGGTCAATGACACAGTACGTAAAGGGTGGGTGGATGGGTCAATGCCACAGTACGTGTATGGGTGGGCGGGTGGGTCAATGCCACAGTACGTGTATTTGAGGGCGGGTCGGCCTTGCCATACTAAGTGTTTGGGAGGGCGGGGTGGTGAATATTAAATGTCGGCACTACTGGCGCACTGCTGTGACCCAGCTACTTGGAGACAAAGTGCCGTGTAGATTGTAGGCGATAGGTTCTATTAATATGATTGGTCCTCTTCATACCGACATGGCGTCCGTTCAGTGTTTTCTATCGGCTTGGACACTACTTGAGAAGTCTGGTGTGTCCGTGTTGCGTGTTATATTTAACAGTTTTTACTAAGAAAGTATTTTTATCCACTAGAGAGATGAACAACTAAAGAACAATTCACCCTTTTTAAATTATGATTGTGCTATTGTTTTCAGCTTTAAATTGCGGTGTTAAATGCCAAACCACATGACCCCATTCTCATTTAAGATGTTGACGTTGATTCCAAGACCTTCCACCCCAAGTTGTCCCTAGTAACATTATATACCCTATTATCTATTTATAGCTGCTTTAGTATTGGGGTGAGTAGGCCGTGCGTGTGGTGGGGTTGCCACAGCCTTGCTGGAGTGAAACGTACTAAAAATGGAGCAGCACTCCAACATATATCAGCCCTCAATAATGCAGTTTGAAACGGACTATTAATTTAATAGTCCAATTAATCCAAGCAATTTTGGAGGGTTAATATTAAATTAAGCGCATATTTCAAAAATTAAATCTTAAAAAAAAACTAAACATTGTGGAAACAACTTGTTGTATATATAACATCAGTAACTGACCTAAAACACACCCTGTATATAATGTATGGGTCTCAAATGAAAAACTTTAAAATATATTTAAAACTTGTATTCAAACTGTAAAATGTGAAAAACAAACTTCTTGAGTATAAGTGTTTAAATATTGATCTTCCATCACACACCTAAATCCAGCTTTCGTAGCTATTTTTGGAGAAGACCGCGCACTAAAATAAAATACCGTATATTAAACGACTCCTGTGAAGGCTAGTTACAGTATACAGTATATCTAAAACAATTGATTTGTTAAATTTTAACTTCATTTTGATTATTGCTATACAATAATGTATTGTGTTTATGACAGTAAAGAATATTACTATTATTTAACATCTGCTTCCCAGAATGTAGACCAGTTAATTAATTCTCCCAGAAAAGAACACAGTGGGCAAACATTACCTATTTTGTCGATAGTTATAAGTTTTCCTCCGCAACCAAATGACTGACTGTTTGTTTACCAGTAGTTATATGTTCCTGCACCCGCGCGAACGCGACACGACATAGTCTGTTCCTTGCGTGGGAGGTTCATTCCATCGATGAAGGCATTAAGGTACGATACCAGAATCTTGTTTCAACTATTAAACGTACACCAAGTAAATGCCCAGATTTTGGTGAATATTCGTTTTAGAATAACTGGGAAGCTAGTCGAAGAGGTAATTTTCTAGATTGAAGTTGCATACTGTAAGTATCAATGAAAGCCACAGCAGAGGGGTTGCAATGAGCGAGCCACTGATAGCCCTCGTCGCCCCATTTAGGTGAACTTCGATCTCTCGTACATTTCCAGGTGATGACGCAATATTCAGTATATTAAACCAGGGACACACTGTAGTACGCACGACTTTTGCATAGGCTTCCCAAGATGATCCAGCAAGATATCCTGGTTCTCTCTTTATTGGCTGTTCAAGACTTTCAGGTGTAGGTGACTTTCAGAAAACATCAGTTAAAGTAACGTTTTAGTAGGTCTAGATTATTGCGCTAAATCGAGTAATTTTAGTGTATTATTGTCAGTATTGAACGTGTAATTAAATTACCAATCAAGCTGTCACTACGTTCGGTCTCATTAATATGGACAGGGGTATCCACACGAAGTGGGTGACCTCTTTTGTATTCACATCGAGCCTGGGAAGGTGTCACAGTAATGTATTCAGATGCCCTCGCAGGGGTAGCCTATATGAATAGGCTCACTTTACATGTCGGTGTTGAGTTCCCCAAAATACTCGCATCCGTGTTAACCGATATTTTTGGTTCACTGTAATATTGAAATAAATACCTAATTAGATGTGTAACTGTTTTCACATAGACTACTTTAAATAATAATAATTAAATGTAGTTGTTCATGTATGCACAATTACATTAACTGTAATTGCACGTACAATTACAGTAAAATTACACTGTCTGAATACAGGGCCCATGCACAGACAACACAGTTTTATTTTAGTAGTTTTATTTTGCTTCATGCTTGTTCCTTCAAATTTTCGTTCTTTTAGAATGATATTCCCTTTCATTAACTCGATTGAAAGACTCAGTTCTTTTTTCCTGACATCATCGGACCTTCCTTACAGTATAAAATGCGTTGCCTGAATATTTATCTATCTGAACAATCGGTTTGTATTAAAACGTTTGTTTTATGTATTATTTTTATGCACGCATTAGTCTTTTGCTGAATTAAGCATTTTATTCTTAATTTTATCATGCTAGTATGTATGTTAGTTTATTATTCTGTTTAACTTTTATTTTTAAGTCTAAGATATACAAATTAATTTTTAATAATCTTTCTTTCTCTTTATTCAATTCGTTCGGTAACAAACTTTGTTTCAATGTCATCCTCACAGATATTAGGAAGTATTAAAACATTTCGCTAATGATATCCTTAGATAGTAGTAATATGTCTGGTGGCATTTGTCTACCCGCCCACCCATTCACGTACACTGGCATTAACCGACCCGCCCACCCATACACGTACAGTGGCATTAACCCACCCGCCCACCCATACACGCACAGTAACATTAACCCACCCACCCATACACGTACAGTGGCATTAATGTCACTCTGCCACTGTTGTATCAAAGTTTTTAATATTTGTATAGTGATATTGTACTATAGTTGTTTTTGAGCGTTTAAAAGCAGTTGTAATTTTGTTAAAAAAAACTTGTTGGCAGATTTTTCGAGATCTGATTCTTGGATGATTTTAAATGATAATTTTGTCAAAATTTCAACTTGTCTGTGAGCATTGGGAACGTCTTGAGTCAACATTTTCATCCCATTGGCTAGCTCCAATTTTATTGAGGGCAGTTCAGAGATGCATCTTTAATATTTTAATTTAAATTTAGTGACAGTTTATTAATAAATGCTAAATGTGATGTCTCTAGGCACAGTTATTTTTAAACATTCCCACTTAAAAAAAACGTACAGATTGTTATATTTGATACTGTGCATTTTTATAGTAAAGAGTTTTGCTTCAAACATGTATAAAACGTTTAGTAACATACCCAAAATATTTGTAGGTAAATAAAATACAATTTAGTTTCGATCTATATTACAATCAATATAGAAAAAATAATACTATAAAGTGGCACTGACAGAACCCTTCGTTGCAGAAAACAAATCGAGTGTGGCTGTTCCTTAGATGGGTGATCGATCAGCGATCCCGTCCTTGCTCGCCAGTCAGTGCTAGTAGGTAGTTCAGAAGTTACCTTTAATAAATTTCCCTAGTTAAAGAATGGTGTAATAAAGTGGACCTCTTAGCCCTAACTTCACCTGGTAAAATACAAAATGATTCAACTTCAAATGTCTATGTAAAGTTAATCTCATATATTGAATACATCTCATCTACTCTACCATACACACACGGTGGTAATCAATACACAAACAGGGGTATTGACCCACCCGCCCACTCATACACTCTGACCAATACGCCAATACTAATACCAATACACACATATAGGAAAAGAAATGTTGTACCTCGACGAATGCTGATTTTATAGTATTTTATTAATATTTATATTTACTTTTTTAATGCAATATTTTAATTTAACTGCTAAGTGATTGTTTTATATGTTTTTCGTGTTGATTATTTTTTAAATTCTGTTTAAATATCAATTGAGTTATAAGTAATAATAAACAAACTGAACAAACCATTAGGATTTATAAGTAATAATACACCTAGAGGCTAATAAATAATCTTAAAACAAGGATAATTAATCACAAGTGTTTTCAAGTATTAATAGGAATTTCATACGCATTATTTTAATTTATAACTGGTAACCGCTCGATATAGAAACACCAAACTAATTTGTTTATTCAAAATTGGTACGGTATCAATTTCCAGAAAGCCCACAGAGTAAACAACTTGGTTTCCTTGGAGATAATATTTAATAAATAGAATGTTGACATAACTTATGTTCTGCACCTTTTCACGACCCAGTTTTAAGTTCATAATTCTAAAAATCTCTCTCTAAATAATCATCTCAGCTGTGTTTTTACAAATGTTTTGCAAATTTATACATCCTAAATACTGCATTTGTAACAAAGGATATCATATTTAAAGATTCAATGCATATAGACTAATTATTTTGTAACAAAAGCCAACTATTTTATCTGTAAGGAAAAATATTACTTTAATATATAAATATGGCCAAACTCAACTCATTAATAGTTAAAAGGAAAATGTTGGTTTTTTTTCTTGTTCTTGGGATTTTAGAGTAAACATAAAGACAGGTAAACTTTTAAAAATAATGCCTTGAAGTAAATCCTAATAAGGAACCACTTTTTAACGGATAAAGTTTTCGAAGTGTGGCCACTTGACCAGTCCTTTGAAATGATTTGTATATTAACCTATACTTACATTAAAAATGTTCTACCAACTCCTCGTGGACCGTTCCCATAGCATAATAGTAGAACACTGAATACATATTTGACTAGTTAGTTTTGCACAGTAGTAATGTGTCAAGTTTTGTAGCTTCATCAGATATTATTACAGTAAAATTAAGCCGTTCTTGAAACAACACATAAGATCAGTATTACAACTTTCGAATCCCGCTTTTTCTATTCATGTGCCATTTCTGTACTTATTTCATAAAAAAAGTTCAATTTCACGACCTATGTTGTCGTAAATGTACAAAGCTTCATGTGTTTTACAAGTACAGTCATTCAAAGCTTTATGTACATTTACGAGTACAGAAGATATTAGACCATTTCAAAACCCTTTACTACCTGGTACAAACCAAAAAACGTTTCCAAAATATATATTTAAAATAAATTG
Source organism: Stictocephala bisonia (assembly GCA_035578905.1). Taxonomy (NCBI): domain Eukaryota; kingdom Metazoa; phylum Arthropoda; class Insecta; order Hemiptera; family Membracidae; genus Stictocephala; species Stictocephala bisonia. The sequence goes on from JAQJVL010000721.1 coordinate 212,158, forward strand.
AGGCATATCGATTTAAAATCGTAAATCAATTAATTTTCCTTCAATATGCAGTTAGCTTTATTGTACTTTTTAGTATCTCATATGTTTATATTGTATTTTTATTTCTTTAAAATACGTATTATCCTCATTAATACGTATTATTTCAACTTAATTGTGTTATATTTTAACTAGAGATAAGTGATATAGATAATTTTACATTTGTTCAATATATACATTTTTGTTTGTTTAAATATGTACATTATACGAACGCATATGTATAAATAAAAAAAAATTATTAATGGTATACCATGGTACTTTATTAATCACATATTTACTGATATGTGAAATCATTTTTTTTAATTTTTTTTATAAAGACATGACGCGTTTTTTTATTATTATATTTTAATAAATAAAATACTCTTTCCTAACTAAACATAATAGCTAATTTTAAATATTTGGATATCTAAAAGGCTAATATGCACTTGAAATTATAATAAAATGTTTCTAAAACTGTACTTTTCTTTATTTAACATATTAATATTTATTTTATTTGTTAAAAACACACTATTATACTCGTATATACGATTATTTCAATCTTCGATACAATTAATTCCTTTTACTATATCCTATTTATATTTAATGTAGATTATTATTTACAGCAAAATAAATTATTCTGTGTATCTATTTACGAGTTACATTTCTTATAAATACTTGACAAAGTACAGAAGACGAAGTAGTTGCAATATTCCCACCAGGATATTGTCTAGACAGGACTGTTTACTTTACACTCCGCTTCCCTCCTTAAAGACATCTTTCCGTAAAAAGGATAGTAATTTAAAGCACTTTTACTTAATTTCCACCTTGACTTTAATAGTATTGTAATGCCAACCAGATTGTTCTCACTGTTGTTAACATTTTCATTTAAATACAAAATGTTGTTATTTGAATAGTTGTACCAAATTAGGTTTATTATTATTTTTGGTAATTGTAAATAAGATTGGTCATAAATACTTGTAAGGGTATTGGTTATTTTATTGAAACCAAAGGAAGGAGGTAATAGAGGTCACATAAAATAGTGCACTGAATGTGTGAGATGAGATGAAAACCGTTTTTACTCAAACAGGTAAGTTGGGACTAAAACGTCCTTTCTACTTAACCTGAAGGGGACTAACTAAATAAGTGTGTTGAGTTCGTATGTCGATTCTCCAGTTTGCTTTGCGATAGCAGAGCGCTGACTTTCTCAGTAATTCCTTTACTATTCCCAAATACTTAAGGATAAACGTAGTAATTATTACTACATATGTATAAAAAAGTAAATAAGTTATAATATATTTATAACTGCCACTCAGGCGTTCGCTGCGGCCATGAGAAAGTCCCTGTATTTCTGTTTTCTCTGTGTATAACTAACTAGCATACTGTTTTGTTTCATAAAGAACCAGATGGTTATTATTGGTAGATAACATATCGCACCCTTGCAAGAAAAGTGACACAAGTCAAAAATTTTCAATATTCTGTTTTTCGTATCAATCAGTTCAAAACATTGTGTTCTTTTATGTGTAAAAGTGTCACAACTCAAATTTCAATAATTTCCGCTAGGTAGCACTAGTGTCAGTTTTCTTCTACACAAACTTGTCGCCATTTTGTGGTCTAAACTGACACTTCTCAGTAGTGACTGAACTGTTGCAGAGTGAGGTTATGTTTGTTTTGTGGAAAAGTGTCACTTTTAGACTTGTGCCAGTTTAGTGCATAAATAATAGTTTTAAATAAGTGGAATAACGACACATATGTGAGTTATGTCATTTTTCTTCATAAAGAGGCTCCTAAAGTAGACGTTTAGGTATTGGACTTGGTGGCCAGTTTTGAGTTGTGACGTTGTTCTGCATAATGTTTTTAAAAGTGTTGATGAATGACACTGAATGACGTATTACATTTTTTGAGATGTGACGGTTAACTTGTTTGATGACTGAATATTATCACGTGCTGTATTTTTATTAGCCTATTTACGTTTGTTCCTGTACATATTCATAATCAACATGAATGTAAATAAAAGAACTGAATTGATGATGAAATTAGCCAAAAATAAAGTGGATAACACCACTGAACATATTGATGAAAACAACGGTACCCGTTCACACACTGGTGTTAATTTATCCAAGCCGAACACTGAGACATGGACCATAGTTTCTAGTAATGAGCCAAGGAATGAAACTTCCTTACGACAATCTATTGAAAAATCTAACGGCTCTACAAACATCATAGAAAATTTAAACGAAGAGGGACAGTTATCTGTTGAGTCTGGTGTCCCACAGCCTTCAACATCAAACGTCCAATTGTCTGACAAATTATCAACAAACTGTGCTATAGTTGCAGACAGTTTCGATGCTGATAATCCCGTTCCCGATGACCCCTTGTGGTGTGGTGGAGAACCTAATTCCATTACAAGTGATGACAAAAGTATTTCTGAAAATGATGATGACTCAGATCGTGATCCGTGGTACGACCCTGAAGATGATGGGCGAAAAAAAAACATTAAAACTAAGTAAAAGACGTAAAGTAGGAAATATTGAACAGATGGTAACATTAATGGAAACAAGTAGTGAAGATAGCGAACCAGAAGAAGAAAATGAAAGTATAAATATAGATTTCTTGAATAGTCCTCCTGCGAAGAAGAAAAGAGGAAGAAAAAGATCATTAAACAAGGAAGAATGGATAAAAAACAAAACTAAAAAACACTGGCCAGTCTTACATGTCTTGTTCAAAATCTAAAAAAGAGTTTCCAGAAAAGGCATTAAAACCTCCTTGTAATTTTAACTGCAGACTGAAGTGTTCTACTGTAATAAGTCAGGAAGAAAGGCAAGAAATCTTCAATAAATTTTGGAAGCTTGGAGATTTAGGTAGGCAAAGAGACTTTATTGCTCATCACATGCAAATAGTCAATCCTGAATATAGATATGTTAAACAGGGCAGCACAAGACGCCTTAATAATGCATTTTATTTTGATGTCAATAGCAAACGCATCCGTGTATGCAAAACATTTTTCAAAAATACTTTAGACATTACTGATCGGCCTATAAGAACAATCTTAGAAAAAAAGGAAAAGAAGGGTTTGTTACAGAAGATATGCGAGGGAAACATAAAAACCACAAAAAAATTGATGACGCTATAAAAGAAGACATAAGAAGACACATTGAATCAATACCAAAAATTGAAAGTCATTACATTCGCAAAAACAGTACCCGTGACTATATTGAGGGAGGTAAAACTATTGCCGACCTTCATAGAGACTATGTTCAACTGTGTAAATCACCTGAAGATGGGAATGAAAGGCCTTATGGTAACTATATTATGTTCCATAAAATCTTTACAGAAGAGTATAACATATCTTTGTTTACACCAAGAAAAGACCAGTGTGAACTATGTCACTCATACCAAACTGCAGAGGGGGATGCAAAAGAAGAACTAAAATTATCCTATGAAACTCATATTATTGAAAAAGATTTGTCTCGCTTAAAAAAAGAATCGGACAAGAATAAAGTTAGCCCAACGACTATAGTTGCTTGTTACGACTTACAGGCTGTGCTTCCGTGTCCTAAAGGGGAGGTGTCATCGATGTATTACAAATCTAAACTTAGTGTATACAACCTAACAGTTTGTGAACTAAAGAATGATTCAACCTATTGTTATGTTTGGCACGAAGGTGAGGGTGGCCGTGGCTCAAGTGAAATATCAAGCTGTATTTTGGATTTCATTCAGAAGAAATGCCAAAACCATGTCGATAACATTGAATTCATTTTTTATAGTGACAACTGTGGGGGTCAACAAAAAAATAAATATTTATTTTCAATGTACCTCTATGCCATAGAAAACTTCACAATCAAGAATATTACTCACAACTTTTTAATCAGAGGGCACAGCCAGAATGAAGGCGATAGCGTCCATTCGACAATTGAAAAACAAATCAGAAGATCGCTAAAATCAGGCCCCATTTACCATCCTGGTCACTATATTTCACTGATAAGGACAGCTAAAAAAAATGGTAATCCCTATAATGTCATCGAACAATGCCATTCAGATTTCTACGATTTCAAAGATTTGTGGGAAAAGATCGGATGCAATTCTACTTATGTTTCTGAAAGTAACAAATTAGCTATGACAGATATAAAGATTGTGAGAGTGGAGAAAACAAAACCTCTTCATTTACAGTGCAAAACAAGCTTTGCTGAAGAAGAAACGTATCAAAGTGTTCCTATCCAAGATAAATTTGGGAAAGAAGAGGAAGAAGGAGGAAGTAGAAAGAGAAGATCTGCAAGAAATGAGGCAGAAAAAAACTGTTGCCAACCTGCAATGGAGTGTCTTTGAAGCAATTGTATAAAAAAAGACTATCAATACCCGAGAAAAAGAAAAAAGACTTGCAGTACTTAGTCAAGAACAAAATCATTCCAGGTTCTTATGCTTTGTTTTATGACTCTCTTTGATAAGCGATATGTGAACGTAAAGTCGTCCTTTTTTACTTTTATAAACTTAATGTTTTAGTTCGTCACAGTTTGTATTTAATAAACATTTTCATTTAGCCTACAGGATTTTTTAATTACTTTATTCTCACCCAAATCCAAATAGAGTACTTTGTAATTAGGATGACCACACTACTTTAGAGGTGCCTAACCTAACCTAACACGATTAGGTTTGGTTAGGTTAGGCTAGGTACCTGTAAAGTGAGGTGTGGTCGTCCTGATAAAAAAGTACCCCAAATATTTTACATTCAAAACCACCTAACCTAGCCTAGGTTTGGTTAAATGACGTTATATTAGACATATAATTCAAGTACTAACTCAAAAATAAAATAAAATAAAAATTAAAATTTTGTGGAAAAGTGACACAAGTCAAATTAAAATAAAATTTATATGGATATGTAATACATAGAACAAATAACAAAGTATTACTTTACTCGAAATAAAAGTTATTTGTACATACATTTAATAAAAAAGTATCATTAAATAATCATTGCTAAAGACTAGTAATGGCTAACCAGTAAAGAAACAGTTGTTTTCATTTGCCTCTAGTGTAAAATTACTCACTTCCGACTTGTGTCACTTTTCTTGCAAGGGTGCGATATTCAGAAATATTTTATCTGTATGCATTTGTAACATATTTAATATTGAACATAGTCGATCTACTATATGTTGAAATAGTCATCGAACTGGCATTATATACCTGGGTAGTATGAAGGATTATCATCATCTATAGTTCTTTCATATTATGACTGAGCATGACTCACTTATTAAAAAGTGGAATTAATTATTTTAAAAATACTATCATCACTTTATGAAGAGAAGCTTAAGGAGAAAAAACAATATATAAAACTATTTTTAAACCTTCTAATCAAATTTAGCGGACTCCAATTCTCTTTATAGCCCCATTTGGGGCCAACCCAGATTCATTATTAGTAAAAGCTGCCTTAGTATCTGCTTCAGTACAAGCTAGTTAATTGTTGTTTAGTAAACTAGTAATTGATACAATTGAGATTTAATAAAAAAATTTTAAATAAAACGGTAAATTAAAATATAAGTTACGTGAGAAATGGTTTAAACTGCTGATTATTGGGTAGTAATGTTTTAGGGAGAGTGAGTGAATACTTAATAAAAGAGTGGGTATGAAGGGGCAGCTAGTGTGTTGGGGTAGTATGCAGGGAAGAACGGAAATACTTCTTTATTCGGACAGGGAATGGATTAAACTATTACCAGTGAAAAGAATATACAAATTCAATTAAATCCAATAGAACGATAGTAATGAAGCATGAATAATGATTTGTCTTCGTCAACGGTTTGAATGAAGATTTATCTAAAGTGTTTTTATATTATGTAGTATCTAGTGATGATTTTACTGTATCATAACTCACTTCCAAAACACGACATAGTAAAGAATCAGTGTTTATAGTTTACTATCGTAAAAAACCATAGGAAATATACTGTAGAATGTATCTTTTTAAAATAGATACAAACAAATGAATACCAACACAGCCTCCTTTACCGAGAGGCTATAGCTATGTGGGAACGTATTTTCTTTTCACTCAAGGCTGTGAGTTAACTACTCTTGTTTTTTTTTTTTAAACAAAACGACTAAAAATTAGGCAAACAATTAAAAATTAACGTTTTCAGAAGCTTTAATTATTTTATAAATCCCAAATCTTTAAGTGGGGCAACTGCATTTTACGTAAGTCCTTACAGCTCATAGAAACACTTTATATATCTAACACCAAGTTAAAAAAAAACAACAAAAAAACAATGTTTATTAGAACAATTATTTAGTTTGTTTTATAAAATTGCCTAAAACATAAAATATTACGTAAAAAAATTATTTAATTATTTATAGACAACCTTAATTAATATTGTATAGATTATTTATTTTACGTGTGTGTAGAACTATTAGCAATCCTGTTCTAATAAATTGAGTAAACAAGGTTAATATGCTTTTTACCAATCTCCTTCTTAAGGTCACCCTGCCAATTCCCGTGTGATATTGATCTGTGCTGGGAAATTATTCAGAATGATCAGAGTAAATCGGTGAACTAGTACAGTATAAAGTGAACAATATTGATAAATACCATCAATCCAGGCCGGATTAGAACTACTGTATCTCCAACCCAGGCTCAAAGTCCTGGCAACTTAGACCGCTCGTACACCTGCTCACATAATACTCTGACCTTCATTTATTAACCAATTGTTTGTATAATATTTTACATAATTGTATCACGAAATAATCATTCTAAAAATAATACCCAGCTGTGTATTTCTGCTCCCGTATAAATTTTTTCCCAACCCGTTTGATCGACTGTTTTGTATGATATTCACACAGTTTTTTTTTATTTTTTTCAGGTATAGGCCTATAATTTACAGCACTGTTTCATTGTTTTGCTCTTTCACCAACAAGGCGACTGTTCAATGGGATGTTAAGAAGGGTAGTGATCTAAAGAGTTTCTGACTAACCTAACAATTTAGAATTATTATTAAAAGCCCAGCAATAAATTTAATTATCTGAAAGGAAACTAAAAATGTTATATTAACCCAAAAAATTTCCAGATATTTTACCTACATTAAGTTTTATCTCTTAAACACTTTCTACATGTATAAATGTATTACAAATCAGCCCAAACTTAAAATTTCCGTCTTGACAAACGAAAGAAAGAATTATAATGATTTTAAGTTGTCGAAAGTGTTCTCCTGCCAAATGTTTCATGATATTACGTAGTAGCCACTTGATTCTCATACAGAATACCACAACGGTCGGTGTCTCGCTCTTGCTTACATAAACGCCTTGATGGCCCTGAAGTGTCTTGCAGCACACAGCTGTATGACCACAAACGTGTCCTAGGCGTTTATCATTCCTGTAGTATAGTTGATTGGTTCAGGCCAACTGAACATTGAATTAGATAATATTATATACTGTACATACTATATATATATTGCTAAGCGAATCCATATGTATGTATAAATGTTTCTGAAATCAGACCCTATGACCGTCATTTGTGGAATGACCATCCCTCGTTAGGAGTACATTACGTTGGGTTGTTTTCACGTGTAAGTAGCAAGATTCACTAAAATCACTAAAAATAAAAGTGGGAATGGCAAATGATCAGTCATGTGATTGCGGAGTCGAAATTGAAACTATGGATCACATAGTTATTGTTTGCCCATTACGTTCTTTACAGGGGGGGGGAGGTTAATTGGTCTGCGTTCAATCAAGGAGCACTTGTTGCTCACAGTTTGTATAACTTCTCCTCTTAGTTTGGTAGCTGGCTTTGAAATCCATGCGACACAAACATCATACTATATGCACAGGATAAGCTATAGAATTTTATGCTTACGGTATGCTCTCCAAGAGGCACTAGTGTCTATGATTAGAACGTATTTAATGAGGACACCCTTGTGACTTAAGCGAGGACATCTGGAACCGGTTTACATCCTTAATTGCAGGCAAAAGGGGTGGATCTTGATTGGTCTTAATTTAATAAGTGTTTAAGATGATGTGCTGATGATGGCTGATGATGTGCTGATGATCAATGGCCTAGTCTTGATAATGTGTTGAATGGTTTCCTGATACTGGTCCCTCAAAAGGGGTTTTTTAGCCAGTAGAATATCATATTTGACTTGTCAAACTGATGTGAGTCCAGGAATAGTAAAAAGTCTGTGGTATGTGGATAAAAACAAAATATTATCAAACAATATAAAAGCGTCTTGTAAATTTTCATACAACTTGTAAGGAAAAAATAGAAATATTAACAGTCAAGCACGGACGATAAGACTGTTGTAAAATATTTGGTAGAATACAAATAGTGTTTACCAATATAAAGAGATATACAATAATTTAGACTAACTACTAGAAAATGACCTATTGCCAACGACTATCTAGTATTAAAGGGTTATATTTCCCCGGTTCAAAGCAGTTTAAAAACTTGCTGCAAAATATATTATTTAAAATATGTGTACGGACAAATAAAAATAACGTAAAATAAGCTTGTTTATAAAGTCCCGAACAAAAAAGGACTAACTAAATTAGCAGGTTAAGGAAAAAAATAAAGGAGGTTAAGGTCTTTTCTGATTTTCAAGATCTTGATGAAATCACCTTTAAATAAAACTAAAATTGCAACATGTAAATCTGGTCTTTAAATGTTTCAAATGAAGATTGTTGTTAAAAAAATTAAAAATGCTATTAAACTAAGAGAAAATAATACTAAACAATAATGAAAAACTTAGACCCTATCATATGGTTACCAAAAATCAACGGGGCAAATACCTCTATTTTCAAAGAAATATTCTAATTTACATGAACTTTCTAAATAAACCTAAGGCAGTTTTTCAGAAAAATACTCATGAACTATCGATTTAAACAAAATTATAGCATTTACGTAATTAGGAATAAAGCATCCAACAACATATATTTTAACATAACATTCTTAAAATTAAAAAGCTATGCTCTAGATTAAAAACCAATTATTATAAGTTTATAAACAATAAAGTAGCACTAAATTATTACCTGTTAAATTAAGTAAGCGATATAAAAACAAAAAAGCAGCATATATAACGAAAACTGATAATTCAAAGAGGAACAAAAACAGATAACGATATTTCTTTGGCTAGCTGGTGTGGTTGTGACAGAGAAAGAACCAGAACAACGTATACCAGGGAAAGGAAGATAGCTCAATGCGAAATGATAAAACAAGAGTGTAAAATAGATCGACTGATCTAAAAAGTGTTTACTATTTCGTGTGGTCGATAAATAAATGTTAGTAATAATTTTATAGGGTTTTGGACTGTAGATTTCATGTACATTCATACTATAGTAGTATGCTGGAAAATAGTTTTAAATCGATCATATAACAAGAAATGAAGATTATACAAGGTACATTAAAAAAGTTCATGGGATCGAAGTACAGATACACACAGCGTGGTTGCCGGTGGGATTTTCGTCGTCTATCAGTTAGTACTACTCCTGAAGAAGAGATATATGTAGCGTGAGTATCGCCCAGGCGCCATTGTTCCTCCGTGGAGAGTACTTTTCATGTATTTTCGTGTTTAAATTGTCCTGCTTTGAAAATTTATTTAATGCTAAAATTTAACAGCTAAAAACATTAAATTTGGTTTTTTACATGAACAGTCATCTTCTGGACACTTAAAATGTCAATTCAACCATACGGAACTAAAGCGATGAAGAAAAACCAATTTTACGAAAGGCACAAACGTTTTCGTAAGGGTCGCATAAACATTGAAGATGATTCTCATAGTGGACGCCCTTCGACTGCAACCAAAGATGACAACATTGAGCGAGTTCCACAAACTGGCCATGCAAACTGAGTAATAACAATTGATGATATCGCATAGAAGGTAAATTCATCCACACAAAAGTTCTTAGGCGCTTATGAGACGCCATTAGGAGGAAACTGCCTAAAAAATGAGCTGAAAACAATTGGATTTTGCTGCATGACGATACCCCTGCACATCGATTCTTGTTAGTACGTAACTACCTAGTCAAGCACCGCGTTACCACATCCTCCATATTCGCTTGACCTCATGGCAGCCGATTTCTTACTGTTCACATGGTAAAAACATCAATAAAAGAAATCAATTTACAGCTGCTAAAGCTGTCAGTAAAAATGCGGTAAAAGTATTGAAATACATTTAAAAAAATAAGTGTCAAAAGTGTTTTGACCATCTGTATGATCGGAGGGACAAGTGTATTGTTGTAGGAGAAGAGTATTTTGAAGAAATATAAGTTTGTAAGATTTTATCTTTGTCTAATAAACATATTTCAACCTGTTCAACTTATTCAAGGGAACTGTTTGAATAAACCTCGTATTTTTTGTGATTTAACCTAATTATAAGCTATTTACGTCTTTCGAGATTATAATGCGAAAATTAGACTGTGATTCCCAGAGATAGAAACACGGCAAGGTCATATTTTTACCTTGGCCTGCCAAAGAGACGGACTTGTTATAATAGTAAGTAGGCATCCTAGAATATTGTTTTATTATAATTTTACTTTCAGATTTATTTTACGGACATTTCACCCATAGTGAAAGTCACATAATGTGATATGTTTACAACGAATAACTATGCCATATTTACAGTATGGTTGCATGTAATATAAAGTAAAGCCATATGTTGAATGGTTTCACTTAACATGTGATGAACCATTTTATGGCTAAACGTATGTATTAAAATGAAGTTATTGAAATTTATATTAAACAAATAAGCTTTTATACTATATGACTAAGCTTAAAAATATAAAGATACGTAAAAGTGTGTTTTAATCCAACGTAATACTGTAATTGTAATTGCATTTTCTATGCTGTTAAATTATTAGTAAAATAAAAACATAATTTTATTTGTTGTAATCATATTTCTGTCCTGTAAAGTTTTCATAGTTATTTGAATTTTTATTTTAATACGTTTTTTATTTGAATATTCGTTTTAATTTGCTTTGAAAGAGTGTATAATTTTAGAAAAAAAAAACATGATTTATATTTCCTTACACTTTTTTATGCATTAATAATTTCATTTTTGGCACTAGTGGCACAGAGATGTAACCCAGGTATTTGGAGACTAAATGGTGTGGAAATTGTAAGCGATGGATTTTGTATTTGGTCCTCCTAAAATTCAGACGGTGTTCGCTCAATGGTTACCATCAACGTGGACACAACTACAGAAGTCTGGGTTGTCCATGTAGAGTGGTCGTCAGTGTCCGGATGTTAAGTATTGAAGAGATATTAGGTCCAGGCTTGTCAGTTAGGTGAAGATCATACCGATATTACGTAGTTCGGATTCCTTATACATTTTCGGGTCCCTTAGTTGCCCTGCCTTTTTAGATAAAAATAAGTGGCTATTTCTAAGGAACAATTGACCCTATTTAATCACAACGACCACACTCGTTCATAAGAAAATAAAACTCAATGGGATCAAACATCTTCATTTAGGTGATAGAACAAAAAAAATCGATCATTATATTTTGCAGTTTTATGTGAACTGTGTCTACTTAAACATAGATGATTTAAAACTTATTGAAATATTGTTTGTTTATAACAGAGTTTATAGCATTACAACAAGAAGGGACGTAACTGAAAATGTTTATGTCAGGAGAAACTTGTTCTTTCAATGAAAACAGCGATTGTGGAAACTCTGGAAAATGGGAAGCGTTATGTGACAACTTACATCCAACTTGAGCAGTGAACTACTGAAAGAAAGTGCTTCCTTTATACTTTAGCAAAGTGTGGTGTTTGAAAAGTCACAATTGCACATAATTTTGAACTGCACTGTAGTTGAACTTATAAATAACAAAATTGCAAGAGTTAATAAAATATTATACATAATATATGTAACCAAAATATGACAATATTCCTGTCATACTCTTTTTATTGTTTTTGTCCACTTAACATTTTTATCGTTCGAATTAAATATTCAAATAAAATTACCACCATGTACTCACCTGTACGTAGATATATACACATATATGTACTGTACCTACACATTCACTCCCATAAATCCATGTTTAGTGGTAATTATATGATCGATCATTCACCCACCAGCCATGCCATACGTGTTCATGTATACACATACGATGATATTGACCCATCTACCTTCCGTAGGCGACATTAGACGCCGATCGTAGAGATATGGGTAAATAGGAGGGGTGAATGAATGTGATAAGTGTAGATGAACGAGTGTAGTCATTGTTACTATCTGAGTTTGATTTACCTCAGAAAGGACTATTTATTGATAGCCCAACAGTCAGGGCAACTATGTAACCTACATATTTACGTGGAATCTGAACCACGTAGTGTTGGCCTGGTTTTCACCTAACTGAAGAGTCTGACACTCAGTTCACTTCCCTACACAACATGACCCATCCATAAACGTTTGACCCTTCCACCAAACCAAAAACAGAAGTCGGCTCATGAAACACTGACACTTTAGAATTATTTATTAATAAAAACTAAGGATAATTTCAAAATAATAGTGGCAATTTTTATATAAAAAAATAAGAGAGTCTATTTTTTTGTGCTACTAACATAAATATTTAGAAAAATTTAACGAAAAGACACAGCAATTAACGTTTATAAAACTGTAGGTGGTAGGTGGTGATTTTAAAACTGGTATATCACTCAACTGTAAATCAATATTCATATTTATGCAAACTTAATTATATGTTTCAAGGAAGATTTTAAATAAGATTAATTTAAATGAATATTTAATTAATTGTGAATGACGTCTTTGGTACAACACGTACCTCAGTAACCTTCTTGCTTGAAATTTGATTACTAATTAGATGTTTGTTCTTGACTGACATAATTGGAAGTGGAAGCTATAAGTACTTAAATATGCGTTGGAAGCTCAACTAACCTTCCCGCTAATTTATCCACAAGCATTTGCATTCCTGTACGTTTGTTTTCATTAAAAACTTGTTGGATATTCCCTTGTGTTCCCATGACCATGATGTCTACGTCAATCATTAATTTAACTTCAGTTAAAAACGCTATTCTACTTTTTACGGTGTAGTTGTGTTGACACCAGAACTCCAGATGTAAGTTGGTTGTAAAAATAATGTTTTAAGTTTTACAGTTAACTTGGTTAGTTTATTGTTTGGTTGCATAATTATAAATTTAATGACATTAATATTATCGCAACCTATAATAGGTTTCTTAAGCTAACAAACAAGTGACCTGACTTTATAAATTAACTTAGTCTGACAAACTAAGTAGTTTAGCAAGTAAATATCCGTTTTTCGTAATTAAAAAAAATATTTTTTACCAATACCCATCATATTTTAATTATCATATAATCAGGATTAAAAAAAATCTTAGTTTTATTTTAGAACATGTTTTATTACTAAGTACAATCTAATGTTGTAGTTAAATATGTTATGAATTTATTGCTGTAAAATATATTACTCGGTGTCCCTTTGATCAGTTACGTACGAACTTCCAACTGTATTTAACCAATGAATAAATGCCCAATGAGCCTAAGTGTATCTCATAAATTGTCCTATATACAATAAAACAAATACCACCGTACACAAATTCTTTGTTATATTCATAGTTATTACTTATCTAATAAATGCAACAACAAACTAACATAGCTAACTATCTTAGCTAAGAAGTTTTTCATTATTATTTATTTTGATAATATGTTATAAGATTGGCAAATCTATTTGAGTTTGTTAAAGACTATTTTAAAATTAAATAATATTTTGGATTTATTTATTAATGTATTGACTAGCGATGATTTTTTTATTATTCGCTATAACGTTTACCTCTATAGATACAATATTGTGAAGACTCCTACTTAATACTGAGGTTGTTACTTATGTATATAAGATCAATCTTGGGATTAACACTAGTGAGACTGTTTGCTACTTTATAATTTCTTTTATTTTCGTTACTTGATTTATGTGTTTTTTTTACCTATAATTATTATTAAAATCGTAGCTACAAATGAAAATAAACAGCGTTCAGCCTTTCAAAACTTCTATAATGTTCTTAAATAGTGTTTAAAGTAGAATAGTATTATAATGTTATATAAGTCCTAGTAAATTATTTTTTTAATTGCATATTTTTAAAATCTACTACTGTAATTTCATTTCTCGAAAAAGTAATTTATATTATGATTTAAATACTCTAACTTAACCACAAATAAAAAAAAATTAAACTCCTGAATATGCAATATTATAAATTAGAATGCGTACTGATAATTTACTAAAATGGTACATTACTAATGTTTTAGGTATTACTATAAAAGGTAATCAAAGTAAAAAAAAAAAATTGATTAATTTTTTGATACAGCATATCTTAAAATAATTCTTAAAATAAAAATAATTACTAACGTATTTTCATACATAAAAAACTATATTTAATAACAAATAATTTTGTAGGTTACGAAAGATGTTTGATTTTTTTGTTAATGTATTTGTCAGTGAAAACTAAACGCTTTAGTTAATTGTTAGAACAAACTATGCTATTTACAAAACAAAAATTTGCCGTGGGCTAAATTTTATATATTTTCTTGGATTATACAAATTGATCCTGATTGATCCTCATGTGTGTACAGAGTAATATAATAGATTTAATCTGGTGCATGAACTGTTATTCCTTTATATTTTGGCTGGGTTTGTATGAAATATATTTAAAAGCTCATAGCTTACTCTTTGTTAGTTAAATTTTACAAAATTACATGTATTTTTGATTTTTTTAACAAATAGTTATCTTGTCATCACATCGGAAAACTTGTCTATAATGACATGTGTTATTATCCATTCATTAGAGCAATGTTCTTTGTGGGATCGTTTTTAAATAATTTATATTAATATAACAATATTAGATATATTGTCTAAAATGTAACAAGGCTTATGTATATTTATATATTGTGTATGTTATTTCATTTATTTAAAAATAAAGGTTTGAGGGATAACAATTTGTTGTGAATACTTGCTTTGAAACCTTTTCATATTCACATTGTTTCAGGACATGATTAGTAATCATACATTAGATGTGTACCGCTATTTACAAGGTTTTTAGATTTAAGTTTATCAATTTACTAAACACATTTAAAAATATAATAGCTTATAAATGAGCGTGTCTTATGTTATTAGTAATCGTACTGAGTTTCCAGATGGCTAGTGACACTGACAGTGCACTTACAGTGCGTGCAGCCTACAAACGTTTCCCCTCACAAGTGGTGTTGCGAGGCTTGGACATGACCGTTCCCCATGGATCTATGTAAGTAACATCGCGTGAAACTATACTCTATGAATTACGTCCATAAGACATTAGTCGGCACTGGTGGCGCAGTGTTGTAACCCGGTTACTTGGGGAAAAAGTGTTGTCGAGATTGTAGACGATAGTTGGATGCTTGGTCCTCTTAATACCAACATGGCGTCTACTCAATTATTGCCATTAATTTTGACACTGCTAGAGAAATCTCAACTGACCATGTTGGATGGTGGTCAAGGGAAGAGAACTGATTGTCAGGCTTGTCAGTTAGTTAAAAATCAGACCAATACTACGTGGTTTGGATTCCATGTAAATATGTAGGTCTCCTAGTTGCTATGGATAATGAGATGGTTCTTCTAAGGAAAAATGTACCTTAACTAGTATAATTGACTATACTCGTTCATCTACACAATCATACATCTCTTATATTTTGAATATTGTCGTCTTTATTATGAATTATAAATTGTATAGAAGTGTTTTACGTATGAGTGAAAATGATTAAATTAGTTTATAATCAATTTTAAATAACGTTATTTTCGATGTCTGTACCCTAATATAACCTAATTAGTATTTTATTTTAAATACACCTACTTACTGTGTCAATTACTATGGTATCTTAAATAAGACATTATTTTACCGGAACAAAATTTATGAAGGAAAGTGAATATGTTTTTAGAATTTGACGAGATTTCCAGCATCAATATATAAATTACACAACCATTGTATTGTATTTGTTTACGTCACCATACGGTTAACATTCAATTATAGGCCCTGTAACTGTAATTCATTCTTTGTGCACTGTGTATGGTTTGATATTAAAACATTAATGCTATGTAAACCTTACATAACCTTAAATATATAAATTACACGATAATCCAATACGAAGGTAGCCATTTTAAAACTTTAATCAACATAATTTATGGAAAATTTATATTAACATATAGTAACACATTCAACTATGCACATACATTGAACCGCATATCTGACGGTAGTAGAGGTACATTTCCTAAGAAACATGGCTCTTGCCTTGCGTTTGTATAAATAGTTTTATGTTAACATAATTAAGTATTTTAGTAACGGCGTTAAGAACAAATAATTAGATGAATAAAACTATGATATGCTACCCAGCTAATATAAAGGTACTTTTAAATAGAACACCATGTGAACATATGTAATTTCGATTGAGATTCTTGTAATTTCTCTTCTTATACAGAATATATAAGTTCCTTTTCTGAAAATAACTGATTTAATAAACTTTAGCCTACTCTATTGTTTTAGATTACCAATAAAAACTGTATTGTTATATCAATAATAAATGTTCTCTATTTTGTTCAGTTATACTCTTCTGGGTCCAAGTGGCTGTGGCAAAACAACACTTTTTAAATGCATCGTTGGAATGCAATATCTCGATTCTGGAGAAATTTTTGTGAAATCAAACGAAAAGTGTAAAATTGGATACATGCCGCAGGCAAGTCATACGCTATAAAGCCTTACAAAAGTATTTCATAAAACAAAAATAAGCAATTAATTTAACTTATACTATAAGTATAATAGATAACCATTACTTATGAAACCATAAAAGAAACGCTTTATTTTTTGTTTAGTACGAATGTATTATATAGTACTTAGTGCATAAGCTATTGATTAAACAATAGGTATCATTCTAGTTTTATACTTTTACTTATAAAATATCTGAAAAATTAAAAAATATGGGATTCGGGCTTTTCCCTATAAATTACAAACATAAATAGTCTTCACCTTATTCAATGAATTATTAAAATATTTATTACAGAAAGACGAGGCTATAGACATGCTTAATATAAAAAAAAACTAAACTATACCCTATTTATGCATGAAAACAATAGAAAATACATTCATCAATAATATTCATTCGAATATTAATATTTTAACACTGAATGTATTTTGAAAATCTGTAAGTATCATTTCATACTAAAAAAATTGTTTTCATTTATTTCCAAAACTTAAGGTATGAATATGAAGAATGTATTAGTTTTAACAAGATGTGTAACTTGAAGTTATTAGAAGATCTATATACAGAATATTACAAAATTAAACCATATTAATAACAATCTGTAATAACTATTTTAATGTATTAGCTACATTTTTTTTATTTTAACACAACATCGAAATTTAACTCTATATATTATGGCACAGTATACATTTCCAATGATAAACCATAAAAAATGTTTTCAAAAAGAGGCAATGTTCTAATCAGTACTTAAATTTATATTTTAACAGTCCATATTTAATGAAAAAAGGAACCATCTAAAGCATAAGAGGAAAAAAGGAACCCAACATAGCAATAAAAGTTTCGTCAACTGAAGAATATTTGACAACAAAAATAAAGTAATATTTCAATTCAATTCAATTATTATCCAGTTGATATAATTAAGATATCATATTATAAAACCAACCTTAGCAATAATAAAATAAAAAATATTTATAATATAAAATAGGTTACAAAAGTCACCACTCCATACGTTAAAGCTAAATTCAAAAAACCTAAAAGGATTTATAGCAAATTTAACAATAGAACATAATGTCCAAATAATGATAATACTTAAAAGTCATCTTACCCTAGCAAAACCTAATAATGGAGATCAAAATATTAAAAAGTACAATGCTTAATGGTAACTGAATTATTTTAATTTTTATTATATACTATAATTTTATTTATAATTCAGGCCTTAATCTAAATATTGTGTCTAACGGTCCATTGAATGGTGTATATATAGCGTAACCGTTAACTTGCCATTTTCTTAATTCTACACTCCCTTAGTTATCATTTCCGTAGCATATGATTTGAAATACACAGATGCAAGGTGTACAACAATAAGTTTGGCAAATTTATTCTTTTTTACTTACAACATTACCAACTTAACTAAATTTACTACAGTGTAAATTATGTTTGAAGAATTACTTTATGAATTATTCCACGTTATAATTTCCAGGAACTCGCTCTACACAGAGAACTCACTATTAAGGAGACATTTGTTTATTACGGACTGCTGTATAATATGAGCTTAGAAGATATTGACAGAAAGTCGCAGGACCTTGTGCACTTTCTTGGACTTCCACCACCAGATCGTACCTTAAGTCAACTCAGGTACATTTTGTACCATAATGTAATTAATAAAAAAATAAATACCATTTAAATACAAGAATACAGGAATAAACGCTGATATTACGAGTTACGTGTCAGCAGGGTCCAGTCCGAATGTAAAAAGTAATTGAGAAGAAACTCACTTATCAATTACTTAAAGTTTACAGAAATAAAAACACAAATTATTAAGTAAGTCTTAAATGCAGGTATTTGAGTCTTTTCGAAAATAAGGTTTACATTGTCAAAAAAGTTCCTTGTTGCTTTTGATCCTTTAGTAAAAAAGTCTGAAGTACCCTTTTTAAATGTTGTTGGATTATATGTGAGTTATTTTAAAAAATTAGAAACATTCATATTTATTTTACAAACATACAATTTTAACTTTCACATTTATCCAACTAGTTTTATGAAATTAAATAGCTAAGCAATGAAAAAAAATGTAAAGTGTGAATATTTATTTTAAATAAATTACAAACTCACACATAATCAGTTTTAACAAGTTAGAACTCATTTAATTTACAACAGTTGTTTTGGAAAATGGAAAGAAATACCATTAAACATTCTCAACTATATTATGGGACTCAAGTATAATATAGATCTCCATAACAATAGTTAATAAACTGTTGGAATTATCCTTTAATTAATTATTACTGAATTTCATAAAAAGTAACATATCATATTTTTACTCCATTTTAATTGTTTTAAGTGGTGGCCAACAAAGAAGAGTATCATTCTCTGTCGCTCTTCTCCATAGTCCAGAGTTTCTTATCTTAGATGAACCGACAGTTGGGCTAGATCCTCTCATCTGTCAAGAGTGAGTATTTTTTGTTTTGTTTTTTAAATAAATCACAAATAAATAAAAGCACAGTGACAAAAAATGTGACGTGGGAACGTATATATAAAAAACATACACGAGATTGATATAGTTTTTTATCCTAAAAATAAAATCTTTATTTAAAAGCAATTTTGATTTAAGTACTTATAGTCTTAAACTCTTAAGTTATTACTGCCACTATAAAAAATATACATGTAAATTGTTTAAATTTTTCAAAGAAGGTAAAGTAAAATTGCAAAACAATGGTACTAGGTCAAGTAAATTTTGTCTTTTTATGTTCAAATATCCAAATTGTTACGAAAGAAGAGTATTAGTAAACTTGTTTTGTACTTGAATAGATTATTTACACGTGTAAAACAGTATCTGGCCTATTTCAATACGACACAGTAAAAATGTAACATTAACTGGGGTGGGCAAGCAGGGACACCAGAGAAGAAAGAAACAGAGCTCGCATGCAATAATGAGTTGAATGTGTGTTGATGATTTAGCTCTCCACTTCACCATAGGTATGGTAAGGCAAGCACCTTGTCAGCTTCACCTTAATACATCACAAATCTCAATGATAAATTTAGTAATTATTATTACAGATTTATAAATGCTGTATACAAGTAATAATTTGCATATAACTGCCATTAAGGCGTTTTCCGTGGCCATAAGAAAGTGACCTCTGTATAATTTTTTTCTCTATGCAGGGAAATATGAAATTCAAGCGGCGTATCCATAGAGTTTTATAGAGTTCTAGCAAATATTGATTGCTTGTGTGGATATTGAATAGCTTGGGGTTGATATATGCATGTTTTAATTATAATATTGTAGAATATAAATGTATGTATGAATCTAATATATGTTGGTCAAGTTGGATTTTTAAGATGGCGGTAAAAAAATTAAACATGCCTGCCTCTTAAAGTCTGCAGAACGTTTCTATAAGAAAGCTACTATAATTATTAAAATTATAATTACGTCTAATTGGAAAAGGCATTTTATAAAATAGCTGGTCCGCTTAAAAAGTGATCTACTGGTGTGACAGAGATGCATGAATAGTAGAAGTGAGATAGAGAACTACTCATCCTTCATATTAAATTTAGAAATTATCATGGCAACGAGGAAGATAGTTAGGCCGTGTGCTGGTAGAATGGTACCTAGCCCAGCCTACTACGTTGTTGGCAGCAGGGTCGTTCAATAAGACTAAACGAATCAAGCTTAAAACGATTTAAATTATATAATTATTTATTAAATAATTTACAATTAATTGTAATGTAAACATTGAATAGCAATTAAATAAACTTGTTCACTTAAAAACAGATTTTTTAAATGAATATTGTAGCAAATGAACACTTGAAGGCAAATAAACGTTTCCCTTCCGCTGCTGATACCCTGTAAGCTCTAAACATACCACACAGATCATTCGATGTTCGTCCCAATTATAGTTTCCTTTATTGAAATAAACTATTTTCTGATATTATCTTCAATCAACGATGAGGTAAAATAATTAATTATACTTTTTAAAAATATATACGTATTTGCTACTGGTTGCTTAACTATTTTCCAAAGTGAGAAAAATACTGTAATACCTTACTAACAGACCATTATGATAATTTTTGAAATATAAATTATGTATTTAAAATTTCACAGTATTACTTAAGAGCCTCTTTACTTTTCAGGATATGGAAACATCTGCTCTATCTGACGGCAGTGGAAAATAAGAGTGTACTCATAACAACCCATTATATAGAGGAAGCCAGGCAAGCCCATATGGTGAGTTACAATTAACTAATATTTACTTGATTAGTTAATAACATAATCACTATTTTTTTACGTCAAATACTAGAATAGTAATATTATATAGTCCAATTTAAAAATAATATAGTGTCTATTTCAGTTTAAAAAGTTGTAATAAATATCATGAATATCAAAGTTTTCAAACTAAAGCCAAATAAATGTTGTTAAAATGGTTATAAGAGATAATTAAAGTACCCAATTTAACTAATGAAGGCTTAATCAATAATAAAAAAAGTCCTAAAACAATAAAGCTCACTCTTAAGATATATAAAATAACCATAGCAGTAATGTGGAACAGGAGCTAGAATAGACATTTCAGATAGTGAAGAAAAACTGAAAGGGATACAGTCAAATAAAACGAAAAGAAATTCTAGAAGAGTAAAAGACTTATATTATCGAATTTAGAAAAAAAAAACAAACATTTTTGTGCAATAAAATATCAATATTGTTCAAAAGCTCGTTTTGCAATTCAAGGAATGAAAAAAATTAGTTTTCAACTTGTGGTACATTTTAAACATTGAAATGGTATGAAACTCCCTTCAATATGTTTAGGTAAATGATTAACATTTAAAAGTAAACGTACATAAATACTTACAAAAAACAAATACACCGTAAATTAAGAAACCAGAAACTGAACATACAATAATTTAAATATTCACATCGCAATTTTACAAATTATATGAACTTATCTATAATGAAGCTTTTATCAATTAACTTATCACATCATCTGATTTAAAAATGTAACAATAAACAAAGATGTTTTAAATGAAATATAACAATTACTTTGGTATCATATAACATTTGCTCTTGCATGATTTGTTGTAGGGGACATTCCATCTTCAATTTTAGACCTTACATGTTTGAACGTGTATTAAGTATTTTATCTCTGTACTTTTATTCAGTAAAATAAAAGATTGTTTGAGAGGCCATTCCATTAAAAAGTAATCAGTTTCAGTATTAGAGTCATAATGTGTTAAAATAAACATTAAAAAGTATATTTTGTACAAAAATAAACACCAATATGGCTAAATTAGAATATAAATATTGGATAAAAGCAGAATTTTGATTTGGTGAATACTAAAAGAAGTTTAATCTATAAATATCTTGACGTACTCAAAACAATAAATATGAAAAATATTGGACCCCCACAAATACAAAGTTCTGATTTTCTTCAAAATGTTTTAAAAAATTGCGATATAAGTTTTAGTGCTTATTTGTTTTTTCTTTGATTGTGACATTAACAGTTAAATATGTTGTTTTAATATTGCATCGGACAGGTTGGATTGATGAGAGGGGGCGTACTGCTTGCTGAAAAATCTCCACAAGCACTAATGGACTCCCATCATTGTGACAGCCTAGAACAGGTGTTCCTGGACCTAAGTCAGAAACAATCCATCTCTGAATCCATCAAGGACGGTCAGGTATAGGCTTTACTGTAATGAAGATGGTGGGTAATTGATCCTCATAAATCATTTCAAATTTAAGTGGTTTTAAAATGTGGAGGTTCATAACAAATACACTACAACCATATTATTATTATTACTGTATCACTTTGGATGGGCTGCTTGTATAGTGATCAACTGGAAGTACCGGGGCGAGAAAGATGCACTGGGTGGTGGAAGGGAGAGAGAGAGAGAACAACTCTTTCCCAATGTGTTAATTATTCCATTTAATGTTGTCATGGCTACTAGGAACCCGGCAGGCCATGACTTACATCGCTATAGGAAGCTCCGCCCACTACGTCTTCAATTATGTAAATTGATAATTGTCTTAGAAAATTTTGTTTTACCATTTAAAGTAAGTTTAGCTGATGTGAATAGTTCAAGAAGAAAAATATATAATGAAATAATTAAATAATATATATTTTAAGCTAATTGGCCTAGTCATCAATTAAACCGAACTAATTTGAAGATCTTATATGGACTATGATTTAGAGCTTAGGAAGCCACTGACAAGTTCACCCTCATGTTTAAATGAATTCAATCAATTGATGAAATAATTTTATTTTAAAGGATTTGCATATATCTCACTACAATCCATTATCCAGCTTATAAGTGAACAGATTATAAGCGTACTATTCTCAAGCTGTTCATCCAATTGCTTACACCAAAAATGTTTCAATTGTTCATTCAATCTGATTTGTTCGTGACCTTCCCTAGTAATCAGTTTATTTTTATGAACCATATATGATGTTTTTTGCAGTTCATCATACCATTGTTAGAAGAGTTAGTTCCGTATTTAAAAATTATAGATGAGAAGACGTGAGAATTATCTTTACTATCACGTCTTGATATTACGTCAATTCCACGTCTTTAGGATACACTGTTCTATTAATGCTGTGCTTACAGTTCAAAGCTCATACTTATACATAAGCTAACAATGTCTTATGTAGAAATATGAAATTATCTTCTATATTCTGATATGTATACGGAATATGGAAACTGTAATGACTAGCTTCTATTCAATAGACATTATATCCGAATCAAGATAAAATTTTGAGATAAGAATATTTTAATTTTTATCAATGATTTCTCTTAAAAATTATTGGTTAGTAATTTATTGGGCTCGTAAAGGATATAATTTAAATTCTGGAATTTTTATGTATTTTTACAGAATCCACCGGACTTCTCACAGCTTCGGAGAAATAACAAACGCCCATTAAGTAAATCAAATAAAGTAACTTATCACAGAATAAAAGCCCAAAACCAGAAGAACTTCTATTGGATTTGGCGGAACACACAGTAAGTTTACAAATAAACTTTTCCATAACACTAAATTAGTTTTGTTCTGGTAAGTAAGACATTTTTTCTTTGATATAATAACATTGACATAAAATAGATCAGTATTTTATGCTTTGGGATTATCGTCATATTAAACCTATCACTAAAGTTAAGAGGGTTTATTAATAGGCGTACTTGTCAATAATTTTAATAGTGATAGAAGCTGTTGATTCAAAGCTTTTGTAGAACATTAAAGATTATGAATTTAAAAATGTTCAGATTAAACATGGTAGAAAGTTTAGTAATGTTTACAAACGTTGTGTAGAATAAACTGTTATAATACTAAGCTAGTCTATTCTCCAGTTTAGTAAATTCAGCTAAAAAAAGTGTAAATTATCTTAAAGTCTAAAGAGTTAAACTATCGAATAAAGAAGATAAAGAAACATAGGTTGCGACGAAAGTGTGTTGAGTAGTTCTTTCTCCAGTTTGCCAAGGGATGGTAGTGCCACTCTCTGTCAGTTCCTTCCTTATTCCTCCTAATTCTCAAGAATAAACTGATAAATTAGTATCACAGATGTATCGAGATGTACATTCTTTGTAATCGATGTTTAACTTCCTCTAAAAAGTTTGCTGCGACCATAATAAAACAAACTCTGTTTTTTTTTTGTTTTTTTTTTGTGCTTCAGACCACTTAACATAAAATCTACTAACTCTAATCTTCCTGCAACTGTAACCGATTTCATATTGAAGTTTGCCACTAAAAAGTGTTAAGTCTATTTAAAAATTAGTCAGTTCTATTATAAATATTAGTCCTGATGCAACAATGTTTAGCCCTTGTAATAGACTTGCAATTCTGTAACAACAATGGGTAGCTAGGCCCCTAAAATTGTTTTAGAGACAGCATTTTAGTTTAATTATAAAGATGAATTTTATATAAAATTATTATTATAAAATATTAAAACTATTTTAAAATATTCTTATAATGGCACACACAAAGAAAAAGAAAATATTAACTTAAATAAAACTAAAAATCACCATTTATTTTTATAACGGACAATACATTTGGAGAGCCTGCAGCTTGTATACCTGGATGAAATATATAACAGTATTTGGTATGCTACTCAATGCTAAAGTACCCAAAGCTTTTGTATATTTTCCTAACATTAATAGTGAGTTTCCCAATAAATTGCCTAAAATAAGATAAGGCATTCATTCTAATTATAATTATTTTAAGACGGTTTATGAACGCAGTAGACATGTCCAAAGAAGAAAAAAAAATGAAAAAAATCTGTTATATGTTTCTTATAAGAAATTTAAAAAAATCATTCAGCTAGTCAATAGAAAATTCATAAAGAGGTATATAATTTCGTGGTATTTTATCAAATCATATTTAATGTGTATAAGTTTAATGTTTAAGGTTTACCTGAAATACTATTAAATTTAAAGTTTAATGTATTTAAAGTATATAAATAAAAATTATATTAGGTTTTTATTTAACAAAGTAAATTTCGTTCTTTAGACGTTGTTCAAGACCTTTAAATTGAACTTGTGAACCTTCAACCTAGAATCGTTTATTCCATACTTATAAAACACGTTTGAACCATTACAACTGCAGCAAGAGTTCAATTATATAAATATACATGACCGATTTGTTAGGGCTATGTGTTAGTTTAAATGGTCAGATTAGCTATTCTTAGTTGGAATAGAGTAAGAAGTTACTTCAGCAGTTCTCCTTCATTGAAGCACCCCCATATAAATAATGTTTTGTAAACGTTATCATAGCCTTTGGGCTTAAAGCACTAAGGCAACCTTCCTTTTCCTTTCCTGCAGAGCTGCATCTTAAATTAGTCATGCCCCTTAAAGGACTAAGACAAAAAATAGATCATATTCTCAAATAATCTGTTGAATATATATGTTACTGTATTAAATATACTAATCGATTTTACTTTTTATAACAACTATATATGTAACTAACATGTAACTAACAGAACTTAAATGTTGCAGGATGATGGTTTTTATTTACAGCCTCACCGTACTAGAACTTATCCTGTACAACGTATGTTTTGGCCACACTCCTAAGGGAATCCGCTTGGGCTATGTGAATGAAGAATTGTCTAATAATAACACGACATCTTGTAGTTCTGTGCAGTCGAGAGGGTGCAACCTAGACTCTCATCTTAGCTGTCGATTCTTAAACACACTTGAACACAAAAACCGTAGCTTTGGTAAGTGAGTATATGGACTGTTATTCAGCCAAGTAAGGCGTTGATTTGTACTGGGTGTAGATTTATCTGTGTCTCATCATTGGAATTTTTATCTTAAGTTTCGATGTCTTTTGATACAGTTTTGAACTTTATTCGTTAAAAAGGATAATAAAATTATAGATTAAACTTATGAGGACAGGCCAAAACATCTTTACAGCCATGGTGATTTTGGGTGACTTAAGTGTTACAACAAACTGTCTCAAAATATAATAATGTTATTTATACTATATACTGTTATCTAACGTTGAGTAGCGTTCTAAGTGGTAATTGTACTGATATGAATTGTTCTAAACTAAAAACAATACAACAGTTTTTAATTAATTTTTGAACCATTTAAAAATTCCCATACTTTACTAAAATTAGGCTCTTCACGATTGTGTATGAACTATAGTGGCCTCTAATGTATGGTAACATATTTTAAACGTCATGTACCAAATCTGACGATATTTTAAAAAAATTTAATTTATTTCTTTCAGACTGAGTTTAAAACACTCGACGATGGCGTTAAAGCTGTTCAAAAAAATGATATCTGGGGACTTTTGTACTTTTCCGGCAACTATACAATTACATATGCCCAAATACTAGATAACCCTTCAAAAACGAGCGAAGAAGTACTAGACCTGAGTGAAGTGAAGATTTGGCTAGATATGTCAGGTGAGAGTATGCAGTAGCAAAAAAATAATAAATAAATACATCAATAATCTATATTTGGAACAAGATCCACACGTCATGTTACTTGCTGATATATAATAGAGTTATCTTCTGTTACTATGCTAATTCCAATCCATCAAGCCTTTTAAAACCTGCCGCACTGATTAAGTTTATTCTAGCTAGTTTCACGATAAAAGGGCGCATAAAACACTCCGTAACTATGTGCACGAATTTGTCTCTACGTGTATACCACTGAATTACTAATCACAAAGCCTAGGAAATATCAATATGCAGATGATATTGTTTTAGCTTATCAACACAAAGACAGCTTGAATAATTACTGATTGAGTATCAATGACTATTGAAGAAGCACTCATAAGTGATATTGCAACCACCGAAGAATATTTTCGAACCTGGAAGCTAAACCATAACCCATCAAAAACCAGATTCCACCTTAATAGTTGACTAGCTTATAATGGATGGCAAGATTATGAGGAAAATAGTAAACATTCATACCATTGTATTCAAGTATTTATTAGTACTCTAAGTAGAAAGATACTTAATATTTTATGTTACTATATATTTACAGTAACGCTTAATTTGGTCTAATTTATGAGTAATTTATTTTTGGTGATTTGGCTTGGTAGGTACCTATTTGTTTGTGTCTTAATTTTATTATATTTTAGTTATCCATTTCGTTAACTATATTCATTAAATTCATTAACTAAAATAGTTATCCATTTCGTGGTGCACCTGTGAATTTCTGATGCTCAATCAATGCTCTTTACTTAGCTCGGCCAGTATTTCTGTAGCAGCCACGTGGCTGGTAGACAATCTAGGCTCTAATAAAATTTCAAATGCTGACGTGACCACAAGTTACTTTTTTTTATTTTTACATTAATTAAACAGTTACTAAGCACAAACATTCAGTGACAGTTATGTCTTCACATGATATTGAGCTTCAAGAACAATACAATGAGTTTAATTACTGTAGGACACCATATTGTTCTTGTGCCTTCACATAGTTAATAAATGGGTGAAGGCTTCCTGCTACCTGAATAACTACAGTGAGGCAGACGTATGAAATTATAGTGTTAGACTGTCCTATACTACTGACCCTCAACTGGAAGACCGTATCCTACACAATACATTTTTAGCATACATATTATAGTTGAATATTCTCACTTAACAATAAACTGTACAAGTCTAGGATGTCATACTCAAATTAATAATCAGATAAAAATGTAAAAAAAAACCATAAATATTCTATTTCGTAAGCTTTGTAAATATTCTGTTTTGTCAGCAGTTAATTTGCGGTCAAGGGTAAAATAATACAGTTTGTGAATTCAAAAATACATATCGGTCTTCCATTATATTTTTCAATTTTACAAAAACCGTCCGGATAAATTTTATAAATGTCCGTTTAGTATGAAAACTAGTTGGCTAAATGTAGCAGAAACGAGCTCATTGAATAGATTCGGAGGCTGATTTATCAAGTCAGGAGAGGATTAGAGTGGAGCTGAGTTTGAAGCAATAACAAGAAATATATAAATTACGACAAGAGAACTAACGGGAATATAGTATCATGGGCAAGTGTTTTACTATCATGTCAGAAGTGTTAACAAAATGTTCTAGATACCAACCAAAAAGTTTGGAATAGGAAAGGATTTTTAAACGTTTGATTTACAGATGTATTTCTCATTTACGACCAAGCCCAATGTTGTAGAATGTTTTTTTTATGTGCATATTATTTATAATAATTAGGATAGTAAGTATATATTACTATTGGACATAAACTATTTTTTACACATTTTAAATACTTGAACATGAATTGAAAAAAAAATGTAAAAAACTACATGTTATTTGTTAATAGCATTGATAGATTTTGCATATTATATTATTTTATTTTGATAAGACCATAAAATAGCTATGACAAATATACAAACGAAAGTAATGATAGATAAATGTTAAATTTCAAAAATCAGTTACGAACAATATAAAATGAATGTCAACTCTAATAATTATTTCAATTTAACTGAAATACGTGTATTGCAGATGAGTTTTTTTTTTTTTTTTTTGGGGGGGGGGATTCATACGTAATAACTTATCTTATCTTCTGCTAGATGTGTTTATTGGTACCATACTGAAACGGGATATCTATAACGCTTTCTCTGAACATCAGCAATCTCTTTACCAAGACTGTGGATGGCCCCCAGCCGTAGCTAGACTTCCTGTTGTTGTAAGTATATTTTTATCAATTACTATAATTATTATTGGTAAAATTTAAATAGCTCATTGAAATTACTGCTTATATTTGATAACTATGTGCAGGATTACTATAGCAATATTACAAATAAATAAATAAATATAATAATAAATTAGACATACCGATGTACCAGCTACTTTCGTACACGCTATAATATTAAACTACAGGTCTTGGAAGGTATAAGGTTTGTTATTTTTAACTCTTTTATGTCATTGAAGTATATGTTTTAGTAAATGTTAGATATTATATAACAATACTAACCCTATTACATTTTATTTCAGTTTAACGATGCCATATTTGGATCAAACAAGCCAGATTTAACTGTGTACTCCAATCCATTGGTAATTGCATTGTAAGTTTCAAAGTAAAGTAAGTGTATATCTTTAAGTGAGTAGTCTTTTAAAAAATAAAATTGAGGTATATTATACCTTAAACACCGTCCGCTCAATGGTTGCCATTGATGTGGACACTAGTAGAGGGGTCTGGGCTGTCCGTGTTGGGTGGTGGTCAAAGTTCGGATGTTGTTACGGGAGGAGAACGGAGTATCAGGCTTGTCATTTAGCTGAAAATAACACAGATGCTGGGTTGTTCAGATTCCACATAAAGCTGTAGGCCCTTAGTTGCCCTGTATATCAATTAATGGTCCTTTCCGAGCGAAGTCAAACTCAGTTAGTAACCAGACTACACACGTCATCCTACCCTCAGAAATGTTTGCCTTAGAATACGGACAAGTTGTGTTAACAGCTTAAATATAATTTGTTTTTAACTTCACTCGCCAGTTCATATGGACCTACAGGCATGTGCGTGAACTTTATTCAACGAGTGAAGTACTGACCGTTGGCTCAATAGGGATTCGAACCATGGACAATGCCCTCCGCAGTCCGAAACCTTAGCTACTGAGCCACCATGCTGGGATAATAATAAATAATAAGTAATATATTATCATAATATAGAATACAGATATGTAATTCAACATTTATTGCTGTATTTAATAGGAGTCAAATGAACTTATTATTGCCTTATATATATATATATATATATATATATATATATATATATATATATATATATATATCTACTCAAAATAACTTATTTATTGTCCCAGTTTTAATAGCAATGGTGTCCAGTTTTAAAAAGTTCTGATAGAAGGGATAATACGATGTATTTTCTTATTATTAAATTCTACGATTATATTTTAAGCGTTAGATATTGCTAAAAATAATAAGTAGCATAAATACACCCTGTAAACATAAATAATATTATTTTTAGTAATTCATTCACGTAAATCTCCCTTCTATTATTATTATAAATATAGTTCAATATATAAGAACGTAATAAAGGTACAATCACAGATGATTTAATAGTACACTGAGTAGTTCAGTATTGAAATAATAATAGAAACAACTGGTGACTTTGATGTTATATATAAATAGTAACCACTGACAGTGACTATACTCTTATTATGTTACAAAAGTAGGAATATAGCAAGTATTGTTATGCAAATGATTCATTATTATTGAAAAATCAGGCTAATCTACGTATTCAGAAAATGTAAAGATAATCTGAATGATTTTAAATTTTAAATATTCTACCTCAATACATTTTTGATTAGCATTGAAGTGCCTATATGCTTCAGCATTTATGTTTTTTAACAGTTTTAGGCAAAAAATTAAAGTTTAGTATGTGTTAAAGAAGATTTTATTTATTTTAAAATATGAAATGAAGATAAACTTTGGTGAATATTGAGGACTGTGTTATTGTAATTAAAATTTAAAATCTGTGTCAAAATTAAATTCTGCTTTATAGTTTTATTTGTGAGCCCTTTCGATTTAAAAGTAAACATTACCAAAAATTTAAATCAACTAATACAAAATAAGTTTAGATTTAAAATATGTTGAAATAAATAAAAAATAAAATGAAACATATTTTGCATGAAAATAAATACAAATGTGGTTAAATTGGATTTTAAATTATTAAATAAAAGGAGAATGCTACAACGTTGGTGGATCATCAGTGACTGACTGTTCTACATATTTATTCATATATTTTGTTTTGTATGCGTCAAGGTACTGATCATTTTGAACTTACTTAAGTTTTTTAAACGATAAAAATTATTGCCAGTTTATGCAGCAAATTTAGTGGCCATTCATGATTTATCATGATTTTTATCAAGTTGATGATTTATCAACTTTTTCGTATTTTAAATTTGTTTTTTATTCTTTATATTGAGTTTAAATTGTAATCATTATAAAATAAACTTTAATAATAAGTAATGTTTGAAATGGTAGCTTTATTTGGACTTGTCAGTACAACGAGTTTTTTTTTTAAGTTTATTTTACCGTTTTAAATATCCTATAAAACAAGACGTATGTAATTCATTGTGTACTTTACAACTACACTACACAAGTTAGTAGTACCTGCATAACTAGTTCTACATTTATGTTTCGCAATGTTTTATAATGTTTCATTTCTTAACAATGACTAGACAATAAGACGATTTTTGGTCTATATGATTATCAACACACGTGTATAAATTATTCTTACGGTGTGTTTAATAACACTGAAAATGGGTTTTAGAGTTCAATTCTTTAATCCGGTCTTGTACACTACAGGAGCACTGTTGGCTGAACAAAAGGAAGGAGTTTTGGAAAGAAATATAGTCGCTGGTGAGTAGTAAATGTATTTACAAATATTGATAAAACTAGAACCTTAGTAATGTAAATAGACATAAAAAAGGTTGTATGTAACCATAGTAGTAATGTTATGTCAATTGTCATGTTTCGTGTATAAAATAGAAGAATTCTTAAATTTATAATTATAATTCAGAAAATAAACAAATATACACAAGTTTGTAAAATAAAAATGACCAAAATAATTTTATTTAGCATTTTATTTCACTAAACACCTATGTTTTTTGTAACTAGATTGCATGGTGGCCCTGTACACCCCATTCCCATTAAGCTCAAATGTCACGTGATCATTTTACCAAGTGGTTCAACTATTTTCAGGATCTTACGGCATCCTTGCATGCACTTACATACTGTACTGTTCTACAATTTGTAGTTACAGTTAGATGTCTAAAAACACGTAAAGTATAAGACGTCGTTAAGTATTGGTTACTACAGAACCCACAGTAACTTATTAACAAATGACTTTACCATACATGGACATATGACAATTCCGTTGGAAAAACTATCATGCGTCCTTAATAATTGCTTGAATTGAGATTGCTTAATAGGACTGATTAAGAGAAGGAGCAATATTTTGAACAAAAAGATTAGATAACAGTTTGTTAAGCAGTCAGCAACTCCTTTAGGTTGTATCAAGTAGGTAGTGGTCAGGTTAAGGCTTGTTAAGGTCTTTATTCAATCCCAATCACATTCATAAGAAATTTTAAAAGAAATCAGCTGATAATCACCGGCAGTTAATTTGTCACTGGGCTATTATTAATTAATTACACTTTCTAAGGAATAATTGGGGCTTTAGTTGTCATTTGAAATCCATATTCACTCATATCTAGACTATTGGTGTCTAAAGAATAAATAAATAGCAGAATAATTTTATATGCGTAGTTAAAATCAAACAAAACTATTTTAAAGTTTATGAAAGTTCAAAACATGTACTGTATATTTTTATCTTTATTTTATTATTGTTAGAGTAAGTTAATCCACGGAGTTTAAAAATAAACAGAGGTCGCATCCAATAGTGCTCTAAATGTGTTTCGAGAATGTATCTATCCAATTTCCATGCGGGTGGCGTAGTCAGCATTTTGTCAGCCTCCTCCCCCTTTATCCCCTTAAACTCACAAGGATGTAGTAATGTTTACTACAGATTTATCGGAATGTAAATTATTTGTAATATATTTATAATTGCCATGGAGGCGTCCGCTGCTGCCATAATAGTGACCTTTTTCTCTGTGGCTGATTTTCGTAGAAACAGCCTTATCAGTGTGGTTTTCGCAATTGAATTAGAACATTTCAATTTTATGTTCAAACTTTATTATGTCAATTTAAATTTGCATGTATCACTTAGTTTATAAATAAGTCTTTAACTTCTTTATAAACTAATTGAAACAAAATTGTTCATGCTAGAAATAGACGTAAACGCATATGCATTGCATTTAAGTAACAAAGGGTGTGGTAATCATTGTACATAGCTGGTTTATTACGTGTTATACTTTTATATTTACCATAGCGATGTAAAAAACAGGAATATATATATAAATAAAATAAGGTTTTTCTGCACTCTGTTTAGAGTAGCGTAAATTTGCAAGCTGCCATTTCTAACACCACTGAATAAGAAATGAGTTTACCTGTGTACGTTGGTCATTTTATTTGTTAATTTTTAACGTCAAAAGACTTTTATAAACTCTTTATTATAATCCAATATCAGCATGATAAAGTTACAATGTATTGTTATTTTTGGTTTACACCTTAGTCCCCCCTCCTACAGTTTTTAAGTTATCGAGCTATTGTTATTGTAAATATGTTATTGTTCAACGTTGTTTAATTATATATTTTTCAATTTACTAAAACGTGTCTCTTCCTGGAAACCTCCGAGGAACAACACAATTTTAATGTTACCAAGACATTATTAGTATGTCCCTGGACGAAAAAAGTTAACAAGTTTTTTTGATACAAACATGGCAATTTCTCAAATTATACCACTTAAATAATACATTTATTCCCTTTACACTTAAATTTAGTTGGGATTTTCCCAATAGCCAGTGATTATTACTACACGATGTTTCGAAATGTATAAACTTCTTTTCGTTCTCAAGTGGACTAAATTAACTTACATTTATTACAAAAATGACAGGAAAAAGGCCTAAGGAACAGGCCTTATCAAAATTACCTTTTAATCTATTTACATTTTCGTTACTATCTATTACATATTCCTACTTTTAAAAAATGTCAATAACAAATCCTAAAATGAAAGAAGTATTAAAATAACAAGACAAATCATAAAATACTTAAACTGTATATGTACACTGCACTTGACCTTGAGCTAAGGAATCAAAGAGTATGCCCGACCTTCCCTTACACTACTGAGCCACCACTGCAACTACCCATCAGACAGATAAGGGGGGGGGGGTGCTAGGGGAACCTGGGTTGCAGCGTCATACAGTGGGTTTGTGTGTTTTTGTAGAGGTAAAATTTTTCAATAATAATTCTACTAGCCCATAGGGTTTAAATTTTTTAAAATTATTGTTCAGAAAGATCACCATGAACGTATAGCTATAATAATAATTTGACAAATCGGAGATGTTTAATTTCGACAAGGAACCTTCAGTAAATTTCCTTTTGTAGTTGTGTTGCCCTTATGAATTATTTTTGCCTTTTCTCATTTAAATTTACGTCTATTTCCCATGCATACTGTGCTACATTAGAGCTGTTTGTTTCACTTTCAAAGTGTTTCTCTTGTGTTCATTTATAAGTACTAATTTAGGTTACTTGAGAACAATAGGAGTGTCAAACCTATCGAAACGTCGTGCTGTTAAAAACCACTGACTCGTTGGATAATTGTAACCAACATTAAGAATAGTAATGTCTCCAGCAATATAGTTAACTTCAAACAAAATTTAACAGTATTATTTATCCGGATTAAATTTAAAACGTTTACATACATATATAAGATTATTGTATGTATCATATAATTTTGGTTTCTATCTATACCAATACATTTTTTTACGCTTTTATATAATTTGCATATTTAATACTTACAGTGTGCAAATACGTATAGCGAACATATTCATGGTGTAAATGCTGTGTGATTCTAGGTCTCAACATCGTTGAACTTCTAATATCACATTGCTACATTCAGTTCCTACTATTACTGGTGCATACCGGATTAGTTATGCTGTTGAACTTTGTGGTGTTCTTAAATCCAATGGTTGGAAGCTGGCTGCTTTACATATATCTATTGATGGCAATTGGAATCTGTGGATTAGGTTGCGGTAAGATCAAATTATTGCCATATCGTATAGATTATTCAAATGTTTATCATGAAACAAAATATTAAATAAATGAGGCAATCATACACTACGTTAAATGCAGCGTAAATTTAGCACACTACTAGCCTAGTGGTGAGTTTTTTTTTAATTTCATAAAAATACCACTAACGAAGAAAGATGTAAAAAATATAAAGAT
The DNA here is from genome assembly GCA_035578905.1 of Stictocephala bisonia. Taxonomy (NCBI): domain Eukaryota; kingdom Metazoa; phylum Arthropoda; class Insecta; order Hemiptera; family Membracidae; genus Stictocephala; species Stictocephala bisonia. Next base: position 247,178 of record JAQJVL010000721.1, read on the forward strand.
TGATTCAATAACAATATGACGTAAAAAATATGATAAAAAGTAGATTTTAAATTTGAAGTTTTATTATATGTTTTATACTGATGTAAAATGTTCCACTATTCTTATTTGTTTAGATATTTTTAGTTTTAAATGTACACGATTAAATAATTTCGTATTTTTTAGCTAAATATTATTTAATATGATGTAGAATAGATTTATACGACTAATAAAATAACATAATTCCCAGCATATAACAATTTCATAAGGCCTCAAATTTGCTGACAGTAAATATGTTAACTAAACCGAATTACTTATTTTAATGAAGGCTTATTTTTTAACATTATAACCTTAAGGTATTGTAGGCGTTTAAATAGTTTCAGTACACCATATTATTCTCTTCGTGCGTTCAGAATTTAACCGTGTTTGTAAGTATTCTGAAAGTAAACTATCCGATTGCTTGATTGCCTCACAGTTAATATTTAAACTGTATAAATGTGGAATCTTAATAATTAGAAGAACAATTGTGATTGTTTTGTAAAAATGTGTTTGTATACATTACAAAAAATATTAAATAGGTTGAGTTTTTTGAAACTCATACTTGTACAGGTTCATATTTGTACAGGGTGTTCTCATATGAACGAAATTTGACACATTGCTCAGCAGGTCAATGTGTCAACTTACGTATAACACGACATAACATGTGTCCTATCTAGATTGGTTTTCTATTTGTCAGTAGTGATTTTTACAAAAAATCTAAAAAACTATTGACATATACTACTGAAACTAGGTATAAAGAGGAGAAATATCACTGAAAATGTTTGTTTTCCTCAAAAAATCTGTTTCAAAATGACAACATTAAAAAAATACATTGTTTAGATACTTACAAATAAAAGTTTTCAGTAGTCAAAAGTTTTCAAGAGATTTTTCAACGAAATCAGACATTTTCTGTAAAACGTATCCCATTTATATATCATACCATATTATATGTTATTTTAAACTGTTTTTAAGATATAAAGATGTTCGTAAACATCACATACAGACACAAAGAAAGAAAACCAAACGAGATAAGATACGTTATATTTTATTATTTGTTAATATTGATTGACCTGATGAACAATGTGGCACATTTGTTTTCAAATGGTTACAACGTTTGTACCTGTATCCAAAGATAATTTTTTAAATACTCACTATTTTACTGTTTCATACTCAATAATTAAGCCGGAAATATATTCGGTTTTTTGTGTATTTTTGAAAATTTAAATGTTTAAGGCATATTAGACATGTTATATGTTTTCTAATCTATCATGTTTTCTAATCTTAGCTTTGTTGCATATGAAATGTTAATAAACCTTTCTTTACCAAATCAATATAATAATCTACCACTAGAATAGATCATATTTTTAATATTAAGAATTTTATAGTATAAAAACTAACAATTTTAAAATGTTAGAATTATTTACATAAATTAGTAGTTTTTTCAAATATGTTGTCATTCTAGGGATTTTCCTGTCTGCTCTTTGTAATACAGACAATGAAGCAACTGTGTTAGGAATGGGCCTGTTCATATTTTTAACACTAATAAGTGGTATGTATTATATATAAGTTAATCTATATGGTAATTATTAAGTACGACATAAATCGATTGTTTCTAACATTTGGTGGATACTTTAAAATGTACAATATAATTATGAATATTTAATTTTAAACTAAGTGCCTTCTGCGATATTAGATCAGTTAAGTTTTTATGAATTAGAAACAAAATTAAATCCAAGATATGTTAGGAATTTATGCTTCAGCAAATGAGGGATCTTTCTGTATGATTGTCCGGAATTGTTGGCATCCATCGATCTATGATACCAAACAGGACAAGGTATCGGAAGTTTTTACCCATCGCTGGCATCGAACTTATTATTTAAGACATGCTTTTCTCTACAATTGGGCAAAAAGTCACCTGCCATTAGTCCTGTTGACTTCCTTAGTGACTCCTTAAAATCATCTCGACGATAAATCCTCCAAGGACTTATACTACATAGATGAGTTACGAAGTTCACAAAGTGTAATCCAGTTATTAATATACTTTAACTTTAGTTATTATTGATAGCAATTTTTCAAAAGTGATTCCATCGCTTTGGTTTGTATCGACCTTCCTTATAGTCAAATCCTTCTAAAAATTGCTGAACCACGTGATTTTATTTCTAAAAAAACTCATTTCCCACACATGTTAACTCACTCAAGTATAAACATAAAAGAAAGAAGGGGAACAGATAAACCTAGTTTCTAGACAATTCATGTTTCCTTTTCACCAGTAGCTGGTTTTCTTTAATTGGAGCTTGGTGAATTGCTTTTACACTATTATCTCGTTACCGTTTTCAACAGTAGTCTGTCTGGTGTATATTTTTTTAGTTCAAAGTAGGTTTATTCTTAACTGCCCCAGCTAAAATAATGAATCTGAAGCCGTATTTTCCGTTAATATACTACCAATACATTTTTATAGCAATTGCGGTTAAGTAACGTTACGTTAGGTCAGGTTAGGTTAGGTGGCTACTTAAGTAGATCACAAACTTGTAAATCCTATGATTGACTTACTACCGTGTGTAAGTTCTCGGGAAGCGTTATGATGAGGCCAGCGATATCGAGTTCCTAGCAGATAAGAAATACCACATTGGACGTAAAAATGAGAGTGGGGAACAGTTTTTAGAGCAATATAATATTTAATAAGTGGTATTGAATTAACGTAAAAATAAAAAGGTGGTAATGAATTAATGGAAAAGATCCAAGTCGAACCTGAAATTTTGTTTTTTAAAACTGTATTTAACATTTATTAACTATGAATAACTTGTTGTACTTTTATTATGTAACACCAGATAATATTTTATATTATTTAATATTCATGCAGGCATTATGAATTATAAATGATAAAAGAAGCAATTTTAGAGGAATAAACAAGATAAGAATTTTATTTGTATGCTCAGGTTAGTACCCTTGTCATTTCGCAATAACCACTATTGAAAAAAATAAGATTGTTAAGCCAATTTGCGAGAATAGAAATCATGTACTTGAAACAAAAAACCTGACCAACGATTTAAACAATTTTAGTATGGGTAAACAAATAGATCTATTGAACAAACATTACATAACATATCTTACGACTAATACTCTCCTCTTTACCAGCGGGGCCATGAAAAGCCCTGGGAAAGAAACATCTGTGACATTGTCAAAGTAAATTTATTACTATCAATTTAGTAGGCTCTGGCGTAAGCTCTAAGCTAGATAGCTTAGGTTCTCAATTTACAATATACACCCTTAGGAACTTACAAACACTTTATTAGACGAGCTTCCTCTTAAAAACCTCAAATAGTAGCTACATCTAAGAACACATGGACTCTAATCCAAACAGAAATGGCATTTTTAAGTTTACTTCAAACCTGTAGAACAACCTTGTCATTCAATTGTCCGACTATCCATAAAACAAGTTCCAGATTCCTATTTGCATGGTTCACTCTACTTTTACTAAGACTATCAACTATGAAAAGAACAGGATACCTCACAACATGCTTTTTTTGGATTGAACTCCCACCGATCACATTAAAGAAGATTTATGGATTAGTAAGAAAACTCCCATTGACTTATTGATATGTTGTTGCATTGTGTTTGTCTTTTAGTCACTCCCAGCTGAACCATATCTGGTGAAGCACTAAAAGGGTTCATGGATTAGTGATCTATAGAGATGTTTGAATATATAGACCATACACCGCAAAGTGCGGGAGAATTGTTTTTTCGTTAATTAAGAACAATAAAAACAAAGGTCCCAAACTAGATCCCTGCGGTACTCCAAAACCGGCAATACAAATGTGTATTTATTTAGTATTATCTAGCATATTTGTAACATGTTTAACAAATATATTGTTTTGTTACAGGGCTGATATGGCCTGTAGAAGGAATTCATTATCTCCTGCAGCCAGTGAGTAAGATGATGCCGCTAACCAAAACTACGGAGGCCTATCGATCAATTTCCTTTCGTGGCTGGTCCATCCTACACCCTGCTGTATACACTGGATTTTTTACCTGTGGCCTTTGGATCGTCGGTTTTCTGTTGGCCTCAGCTGCCATAGTCAGATGGAAAGGAGTTTGTTGAAGTAATATTTAATTTTTATGTTGGTTATATATTTCCTAAAAGAGGTCGATGTTGTAAAATTATTGTTGTTCACTTTATTTAATATTTGTATTCTTAAATTACTTAAAAATGTACTATTACTGGTTTGTTTTGTTGTTGTTGTAATTATATACTGAGTTACATATTTAGTGTGTTTATAATAATAATTACACAAATAAGAGTACAAATGTTTAGGTTGCTCAAACATGTATTTTACAGATTTTTTTAAATTTCATTAACAACAACAATTATATGGATGAGCTATGCATTATTTATGAATTGTTTCCTTAACAATAAAATTTAATTTTAGTAAATTATGTGGAAAAAAAATACTCATAAAAGCATATAACCTAACATATATAGGCCTACACGCCTAACGACCCTCAAAATACTATGCCTTAGTAGGTTTTATAGTATTTCATAGTATTAGAGATAGTTAAATATTGTATGTGTGATAGATGTAAATATAAAACAAAAACTATTACATGTTGGCTTTAAATAGAAAACATAAATGTTATTTTAAAATATAAATTAGTTGAGTTATTTTAAAACTGCCTCTCTTAAACCATATTCTTAGTCTAGGGTGTATAAATTTGATTTTATCAGGTGTGAGTTTTGGAGTGTTTCTATTTAGTATAAATTTTCCATTTGGATCTCAAAACACCAATAATCACGAAATATTAAAAACACCTATCTTGACTTGCTTTGATAAATTTAAAAACATATGCTAACAGCTTAAGTTTACAGTAATCTTTACTAAAATATATTAAAGGAATATTAAAACTCATCTGTTAATAAAGTTGGTTAAAAAATAATACTAAAATGATAAACGTAACGTCATATAACCATCTGGTTAGACTATTTATCTACAATATTAGACAAGAATGATAACAAGTAAGAATATATTTATAAAATCAAAGTCTGTAATATATTATAGAAGTCCATGTAGTAAAATACTGGTCAATAATGTTCATTTGCTCACTATATGGTCGAAATAATCTGAGATTCAAACTTAGATCAGTCCAGTTAAAATTTACCTTGTATTGGGGACCAAAGGCTTGTATTAGGCCTCTTTCCAGCCTAGTGGTTAGCACTTCTGCTTTCTAAACAGAAGGTCACCTGTAAAAGTCCTGGGAGGCCCTCTTAAATTTGCCATAGTGGTTTGGACCGTTGTTGTGCCAACGTTTGAATAGTGTGTTAAAACTTTCATTGGCGTAGAAGGTAAATAAATATATAAAACAGCATGCCAATGTTAAGAAGTATTGAAGTGTGTCCAATAAAGACAAGCCGCGTACTGACAGTGAAATCATTTCATTCTCTCGTTGTGCTCAGGCCTATCTTGTGGGGATTTACAAAGTAGTATAAGTTAAATATCCGAAAGTCTTGGAGTACTCAAGTAGAGATTTGCCTCGTACTGGTGGCCAAAGCATCCTACGGTCACGGTGTACTCTAGTCTGCTCAAGGGAGACTTACCGGAATGTAGAGGCAAAAAAAATCCCAAAATCTCCTTGAAATCAGGTATGACCAGTGGGGATTTGTGACGTAGTAGACGTCCAATCTTTCCAAAGCCTCGTAGTACTCAAGTCTGTCCTGTGACGATGGACCACGTCGTAGAGGCTGAAGCATCCCAAAGTCTTCACGACCATATAACGATTACTTGAATAATGAATATTAATGAAATAGTGAAGTACCAAGGACATTGGACTTTCCCAACGCATTCCGAATGCACCATCATGCTGACACAACTAATTTCATTTCAGCTTTACGATATTAAAAAAAGAAAAGAAAACAAATACGAATTGAGATTATAAATGCTACGCTTAGATAAATAGACTAAATACATTTCAAGAATTCTTACAAAAGTACTTAGTTCAAATAAACAATTATTTAGTATTGCACTCAAATAGTCTAAATAATACAGAGAAAAAACTTGTTTATTGTAGAATACAGAGAAAAAAACTCTGTACTTCATTTTCAGAAACCAGAATCATGTAGGCCACTCATAATACACTGACCGTTAAACCAAACTTAGTTATACAATCTATGTATATACTATATATTTTATTAAAAAACATATATCCGCATTTGTTACACATACTCATATCTAAACTATGCAGTATAGATCACACAGGACTGATCTAATACTTTACTGCAGAAACAGGCCGTTAGAATAATATTCAAAAAGAAGTATAGGTCCACTTGTGAGCCATTGTTTAGAGAGAACCCAATACCTTAAGTGTCCCTCCATCTACATTCTGAGGTTGGTTGTATTTATCCGTAAGAAATGTTCCTCTTTTTAGTAAACATGTAACCCATGAGTACAATTTACCTACCAGTAATGACGTACTATTACCAGCACACAAAACCAATCTTTCTGATAGTCAGATGGTCTACAGGGGCTTTAACTGTTTTATTCGCTCCCGGACATTCTAAAAAAAGAAACTGTTTTGTTAAAGTTTGATAAGGCAAAAAAGACCTGCTAATCCAAGCATGTTATTTCCTAATAAATGAGTTTTTTTAATAATTAAATATTTGATTGTGATAATTTGTTTGGAAAGTATATATTTTTTATGTTTGATGAACAATGTCCTCTCTTTGCCTAACTTGTTTTTCATTTTGTTATTTTATGATGTTTTAGCACCTGAATTTGTAACAAGCTATTAATCTACACAATTTTGCAGCGAACTTGTGTTTTAAATAAAGTGTTTCTGATTTCGTACAATAATTTAACTAATGTAACGTTTTTACTAATATTACTAACAAAGAATAGCTAACAATGAGCCTGTTAACAATCTTAAGCAACACATATTTGTTAGAAATTAGAAAGTCTTCTTCCAATAGAAAAACATAACCTTGAAATAATCTTCCCAGATTTAAAAAACGTATGATAATCCTTCTCATTAATATTGATGAATATATATTGTTTGAATACTTACATTGTTATTCTCTTCCGGTGCACTTCCAAACCCATTAAAACAATTATGTAGGCCAGTCAGTCATTAGGCACGGCTCCTTAATTAACATCCTCTTACGTAGTGGTGTCCGAAACAGCCTAAAGTACGTTAACACTACAATAGATGTGTGGATATAGTCTTCGGTAACATATCGGTAAATACCGAATCTGTAAATAAGGTAAGGCTTAGTTGATATGTATAAATGTATGTTTCAATATCATTGGTAAGGTATGATAATAATAATACATTTAATGTATATGTGAAAGACATTTATAGTAGCAAATATAAATAATATATATAGTCTGATACTAACTACTAGCTACTCTTTTTATTTAGTTATTAGAAAAATAAATGTCGACTGTTTAATTACTTTTATCAGAAGTAAAGTAACTTACAGTTCTTTTCGTAAATAAATGATCATCTGGTCACAGTAATAAACATTTTTCTGGTTATGATTTTTGAAATTATTTCCACATAAATCAGTTAGTCACAGTATCACTTTTCAGCACTAATATCTATTTTTATTTGATATGTAGGTAAATCGGAAATGCTGTGCTAAAATTTTACGTAAATCCATTCTTTACTTTTACAACTTTTTTTACACAAACATACATTTGTTTAATTTTTTTTATAAATAGAATATGAAAAATTTGCCAGCAAGTACGACTATGCAAAAATAGTGTGAGAAAAAAAGAGCCTTTTAAGCTTTTATAGTGTAATAATTATTTTTCTAGTTTTACATTATTTTTATTATTTATAATACAAACAAAATTTTAAAATATATGTTGTATTTTACTTAATTAATAGAACCATCCGACTAAGAGTTATTTATCTACCTACACCGATCATATTGTAAGAAGTCTCAGTATCTTTGATCACATGTTGATTATTTATATCGCCAGTTTTAAATTCTTGTAAATAATAATATCATAAAATATCCCCAACAATTGAAGGGAAACACAACTTCTACTATAAGAACGTCAATCTTGTAAACATAACATTCTTGTTATGTTTGCAATACATAATCATCTAGAGAATAAGAATCTTAAAGTTCAGTCTAATTAATATATTACATAATTTATTATAAATATTTCTCTACATAATATATTCCGATATTATTCATAGCCATGTATTTGAGATTTTTTTCTGAAACTGTTCAATAACATCTTTTAGATCGTCCAAAATGTAATTCAAACTTATATACTAACAAAAATAACTGGACATTCCATTTGTGACCGTATATCGTAATTTATTAAAGAAGTACTATTCCAAAAAAATTAGCAATAGGCATCAATTAAAAACAAGACTCTAAAACAAAGAATATAAAGTGGAAATTTACTATAACAATTATTACGTATTATCATTCAATTATATGAATATTACTCGGAAAATATAAATATTATTGGTCACCATAAATAAAGAAGTTATTTAGAGTTTATAGATTACAGTTAGTTTCATAACTGCAAATTAATTTCCTTATTTAGGCAATTCATGAAGTACTTGAACGTTCCTTTTATTGCTAAACCTACTCGTATGTCAGTTAAGTGGAGATTAAATTAATTTTTTTCCACTGGGTACAAGGTAAAAAACACGAGATAGCCTTGTCTGTTACTCAGGGCTACGAGTCCTTGTTGTTTATTTATTTATTTTTTTAAATTGATCAATCGATATTGATTGCGTAACACTATGTTTCATCGAATGGTACTAATACAGATCTCTTATTCTTTTTTAGACGTAGATTTTTTAGCTAATCCAAAACTAAGTTTTTTTTTTCACCCATTTGTCTTGACTAGGCCTACTTCAAAATAAAAATTCTACAACTTCAAAAAAAAAAAAAAAAAAAAAAAAAACGCAGAAAAACAAAGAGTTATTTAGTTTGCAAAGACTCCAAAGATCTCATATTAAATGCTATGTTATCGTCATAGTAAATATTAAATGCAAAATATTAAAAGAGGTCTTAGTACTTATACAGTGACCTCTCAATAGTTGCCATCACTGGAGAAGTCTAGGGTGTAAATTTGTAGAGAAGACGGCTCAGTATCATGCTTCTCAGATAGTTGAAAAGCAGTCCAATTATACGTGTTTTGGATTCTACGTAAAGCTGTAGGTCCCATAGATTTCATGGCTATGGGACTATCAATAATTGGCTATTTCTAAGGAACAGTCAACCTTAATAAACAAAGACTCGACTCGTTCTTCTACACTCATCTCAACCGTTCACCCTTCATATTAGCCCATATCTCTACGATTGGGTGTCTTAATGGTGAATATAATGTGTAAAAGTAAGTATATTCTAAAATAATTACGTATAATACATGTTCGTATGATGTTACATTTAAGATGGCTACCAGCATCCATGACCAACCTGCCCTTGCAGTACGCATTGCTTATAAGAAGTATGCGTCAGATATGATACTTCGCGGACTGAATATGACTGTTCCTCAAGGTTGCATGTAAGTATACATAAACTATACGTAAATATTATCTGGCATGAAAATAAAGTTTTATTTATATGTTAAGCCTATCATAAATTAAAATATATAGAGTAATATTAATGCATAGTTAGATGTTTAAGTAGCCTAATACCTGCATATGCACCGTTCAATGTATAACAGTACAATTTCACTTTTGAACTTTGGTTGCAGTAAATAATAAAATAAATAATGTACAAATGGGAAAACCACAAATGAGACGAAAAATAATTGAGATTAATCTTAAATTAATGTCAATGTGGGTAACTGTTTCAAGACTAAGTAAAATTGTTTATAACATTATACTAAACATTAGGAAATTTTAGATAAATTAGATAACAGTATCTACATAAATATAGTAGCAATCATTGAAGTATAGGCAAGAATCTAGAAAGCATATTTAAAAATATTAGAAAAGTAATTTTACTTTTAGACTTAAAGAAACGAACACAACATTCTCAAAAACTAAGTCAATTTACAGTTGATAGCTGAGCTGACCAATAATCGACTAATAAAGGCGTTTTAGAAGACATATAAGTTAAAAATATACAGGGGTGAACAGCTTCGACTGTCAAATCTTTTAGAGGATTGTTTGTCAGTTCAATACAAGCAAATAACGCCGTTTAACATGTGTAATTTCTAGATTCGTTTTATGTCTGTGTGTATGTATGTGTTTTTTGCACAAGTCTGGAACCTATTTTTTGTGACTGAAGGCATTGCTGTCTAAGTTTTTGTTTGTCATTTATCAACCAGTCTTTTAAATTGGCATATCTTTGAACCTGGCAAACGTATTGTACAAATATTGTGTAAAAATATTTTTGGGTAGTTTATTTATATATATATATCTTTGAAACGTTTAGACAACTGCCAATTTAACATTATTATTCTTAGACCTTTAGCCATTTACATAAAATAAGCTTTTTAAAATAAACTTTCATTTCAAAATTCAGTATTGTATATCAAAGGGATTTTGAGAAGTCCAATTTTTTGCAAAAAAAAAAAAAAAAAAAAAAAAAAAAAAACACACATAGAGACACGCAGAACGAAAAATATTACACATGTTATTAGAAATTATTTGTTTACTTTATATGACAACAAACACCGCATACTGACCGCAACAAACACGGCGTACTGACCGCAACAAACACCACGTGCAGACCACAACAAACACCACGTACTGATATCAACAAAGACCGCGTACTAAACGAAACATACACCGCTTACTAACCGCAAAAAAATCCAGCGTTCAGACCACAACAAACACCACGTAACTGACCACAACAAACACCGCGTACTGACCGCAACAAAGACCTCGTACTAAACAAAACAAACACCGCAAAAACACAGCGTACAGACCACAACAAACACCGCGTACAGACCGCAACAAAAACCCCATACTGACTGCAACAAACACCACGTACTGACCCAAAAAACACCTCATACTGACTGCAACAAACACCGTGTACTGACCTCAACAAAGACCGCGTACTAAACGAAACCTACACCGCTTACTGACCGCAAAAACACAGCGTACAGACCACAACAAAAACCCCATACTGACCACAACAAACACCACCTACTGACCGAAAAAACACCTCATACTGACTGCAACAAACACCGTGTACTGACCTCAACAAACACTACGTACTGACCACAACAAACACATCGTACTGACCTCAACAAAGACAGCGTACTAAACGAAACAAACACCACGTACTGACCACAACAAACACCGCGTACTGACCGCAACAAACACCATGTACTGACAGCAACAATCACCGCGTACTGACCTCAACAAAGACCGCGTTCTAAACGAAACAAACACCGCTTACGGACCGCAAAAACACCGTGTATATACCGCAACACACCCCTCGTACAGACCGCAACAAAAACCTTATATTGACCGCAACAAACACCTCGTACTGACCCATAAAAACACCTCATACTGACTGCAACAAACACCGTTTACTGATCTCAACAAACACCACGTACAGACCACAACAAACACGGCGTACTGACCACAACAAACACCACGTACTGATCGCATGAAACACCTCGCACTGACCGCAACAAACACCGCGTACTGACCTCAACAAACACCACGTACTGACCTTGACAAAGATCGCGTCCTGACCTTAACAAAAACCGCGTACAGACTGCAACAAACACCACGTACTGACCGCAACAAGCACCACTTACTGACAAACACCGCTGATAGACTGCAACAAACACTGCACACTGACCGCAACAAACACTGCACACTGACCGCAACAAAGACCGCTTACTGACCTCAACAAAGACCGCGTACTAAACGAAACAAACACCGCTTACTGACCACAAAAACACCGCGTACAGACCGCAACAAACACCATGTACTGACCGCAAAAAACACCGCATGCAGACCGCAACAAAAACCCCATACTGACCGCAACAAACACTCATATTTTGATTTGTGGTGGTTAGTACTTGTTTATTTACTTACTCTTAATAAAATCTAAACTGTATTATTTCTAGTTATGCACTCCTCGGTCCCAGTGGATGCGGTAAGACTACACTTTTCAAGGGTATTGTTGGAAGACATAGCTTGGATTCTGGAGAGATCCTTTTGAAGTCAATACATAAAAAATTAATAGGATACATGCCACAGGTGAATAATTACTAATTTTCATCTCGGCACCATGTATTGTTTAATGTTATACTATTAAACTAAGTTTTTCTTTATATACCCATTATTTACTACCTCAATACTTCTATTATTATTTGTTAGTTTCTCGTAAAAATTGTGTTATGTTCCTAAAAAAAAGAAGAAATACTAGTTCTAATATTTTGTGTTTTACCATAAAATGTTTTTAGATAACAATATTTATATAGAAAAAAACATCTTTTCTAGAGATAAAACTAATTTCTCTACCTCTATATCTGTGTTGTCATCTGCATTTATGTGCATGGTTTAAGTAAATTTACAATAGCTTATATGTTCAAATGGATTGAAATCCGTACAAAAAACGTTGATGCAAACATATCACTGATATTTTTTACTTATTATATATTGTATTCTAGCCAGGAAAATGTATTGGGTACAAACTAGATTTCCTTATGAATTCATACGTTACAAATGACCTACTATCGCTATGTTTATGTAGAACAATATTAAATTGTTCATAATACTGTATTGTTACATGAAGTTTAAATATTACGTATACCATTCCTACACATACCATAAATAAATTTATTTTATTAAAATCAACACAACATTTTCTTTACTTATTTCCTTTTTTTTTTTTTTTTTTTTTTTTTTTTTTTTTTTTTTTTTAAAGAGGAAAAACTGTATCTCCTTTCAACCTTACTCTACCCGTTCTCTATAGAATATTCATTTGTTTGGGGGACTTAATAGAGTAAGGGCGAACATTAGATACAGTACAAAGTGAATATTACTGATCGCGAACCAGCGTTTTCTCTAACTCAGGTGCAAAGTCCTTTCGCTTCGACCACTTGGCCACTGGCAGTCCAAAAAATTATAATTCTGTTTAATAATTTATTATTTTTACTTGCAGGAATTGGCTCTTTACCAGGAATTCAGTATTAAAGAGACCTTTATCTACTACGGCATGTTGTACGGCATGAGTAAGGAAGACATTTCCTTAAGGACTCAGGAGTTAGTGGCTCTTTTTAAACTACCACCCGCCACTCATACCGTAGGGAAATTAAGGTATATATAAATTTAGTTAAAATTTTAATATGTATAATAACGTAAATAGAAAACAAAATGGCCTCACCAAACATAGCTAGCCGAATGGAACTTACTTAAGGGTGGTTCTCTTCGCTTGCTTACCCTTCCCTCCATCCCTAAACCATCTCTTCAATATAAAGCTCAGCCTGGAACCGTTGTCCTTGATAACAATGTTTTAAAGTCTATAATAACATATCAGTCCACTTTAGTGGTACAATATTAAGTGAGAGTTCGTATAAATCACCTTTAACAGATAACTTTACATATCCATCAAGATTATGTCACAATTATTTTTACAACACGTGATTTAAATAAATTACATTTATATCTACGTTACTCTAATTGAAAAATGATATCGTTAAGGGCCTGTTTATACCCCTAAGGAATGGAATTTATAAGAGTATTTCTTAGTCCATCTCCATCATGCAAAAGCAAACTTCCCTCCAAGTTTGATCAAAATCTGTTCAGCGGCTATAGATGCAAAATCTGTTTGCAGAGTTAACATTTTAACTCTACACTAGTCCAAATTTTAAAATTAAACAGTATGTAGCCTTACAGCAATATATAGCATATCTTGGAAAAAACGTTATCACGTTTTACACTTATAATAACATACATTATACTTTTTGGAGATATTATAACTGTCCAGTCTTAGATATGGTAGTATTTGACATTCAGTAAATTTAGTTTACAATACATTGCTTGTTGGGTGGCTATTACTATTTCCATAACTTTTTAAGTTTTTTACTATCTATATTTTCAGTGGAGGACAACAGAGAAGAGTATCGTTTTCAGTCGCTCTTCTCCACAATCCTGAATTCCTTATCTTGGATGAGCCAACCGTAGGTCTTGATCCACTTATATGTCATGAGTAAGTATGTAATAATTAATTTTTCATTGAGGTGAGGAAAACTATGTTGGTGATAATATTATCCAGTTAGGTACTGGATTACTTTAGGTACTTGGGAGATTTCTACTACGGTTATTGTAGATGACAAGTTCCTGGATATCCTAATACCATTACATTTTCAATTTAATGTTTTCTAAAAGTGTATATTCTATTTGAATAAACTAGGGAGTTCAGTCATGACCATACTTTATATATTGTTGTTTACTTATTGAATGGCCCAACTTGGCCTCAGAGTGCTCTTACAACAAATGCTGGAACTACAAGGAGTTTCGGAATGCAATGGCGTGACGATGTAAGCCAGCCGCGCACGTAGTAACTCCGTTACGTCTTACACTGCTGTCACGTTTCATCTCTTTAAATGTAACTATTTGATTACCTACTTAATTGGTATTGTGAATTTAAGTGTGATTAAAAAATTATCATGATCTTAAGCCTTCTAATGTTTATAATGTCCCTTAAATTTTATTTCCCCAATTTTAAAAGGATTCTTATTTCATTATTTGTATTCAATTTTGCTCGAACCATTTAAAAATTCCACTCCAAGTGAATTCCTATCTAAACAAGTAATAGCAGTACACACAAAAAGAATGCAGATCGGAGCTTGACTTCAATGCCACTTGGTGCAATTTTGTCAGTCAGTAAATCAAGTACAACTTAAGGGGTAGAGCTCAGTGTCAAAATGTATTTTAATTAAAACAAACAAATGTATTTATACTCTCTCAAAGTCCTTTAGTTATAACATAGATAAAGACGTACGTCAGGAAATCATTAACCATTTATTGTGTATATGTTAAAATGTAGATATATGCTGAACAAATACTTGTGGTTAAAAAACAATAAGAGATAAAGTGTGGAGTTTTACGACAGTAAATATTTCAAACGAGATGTTTATTCACTTTTAACGAAAAAAAAAAAATAATAATCTGCTCTGCAAAAGCAGTGTACCTGTAAGTTCATTAATTTTTAGGCCTATACGCCTTGTAAGACAGTGAGTATAGTGAAGAGATATGGATGGATAAAGTAGGACAATACCAATGTAAATCTAGAGATAAACTATTTTATATAAGTTGATTTCAAAGTATTAACTTAAAAAATATAATATCTATACATTGTGAACGATAGAGAATGTTTAGCTTATCCTCTTACTACCTTGAAAGTAGGAAATATACCCTGAAAGCCTCCCATTTCCATGGTTGATTATTGATAAATTTATAAGTAAAATGACTCAGAAAATTTAATTTTGAAGCTTCATCCATAAGTTTTGAATTATTTTGTAATAAAATAACGTCATAAAATATACAGGGTACCTCAAAACGCCCATTCAGTATGTATACTTATTAAAGGAAGAACAAACTGTAACCCCACATTTTGACCATAGAGAATTCAATTAATTTCCAAATTGCCAGTTGCTTCAAAAAGTCACTTTTGGGATAGGCCAGACAATTTTGAGAAATTTTAAAATAATGTATATAATTTTGATTCTCAACATTAGAAACATTCTTACCCCCAACAGCAGTGTGGCTCAAAGTACAGAATGTTGTTTACATTATTGCAACTCTTAACTTCATCGAAGTGATACAACAATTTCATTTTTGGATGTTTTTGCGCAGATAAATAATTTATTTTATCGTATATTTTATTTGTTAATTGTTTTTCAGAATTTGGGAATACCTTTCATATCTGACGGTGAATGAGAAAAAAACCATCTTGATCACGACTCATTACATTGAGGAGGCCAGGCATGCTAATGTGGTAAGCCATTCATAAGATTGTACCGAAAAAAAGTATTGTTACTAATTACAACAAACCCTTATTAAATCAAAAGTAATAAAGAAAAACATCCATTCAAATGATATATCAAAGTTTACGATTCTATTAAAATTGATGAAATAACAGAATAGCTATCGTGATAAAAATTCAGCTGTTAGTAATTTTAATAAGATATAGTTCACTGTAGTTATTCTTGGAACAGAATTCCTTGAATTCATTAATCTAGGGAATATTGCGTACATTTAAAAATACTATGGCAATGTTAAATTTAAGTAAAATAATTTTAATCACCTTTCACATATTATATTATATGGTTTGTAATACTGCAAGTAGTTGCTCTTCGATTTTGCATAAAACAATTGTTATACGTGTGGTAATTATTAATATGTTTCTATGCTAATTACATTTCTGTGCCAATTATCGCAGAAACCTGTTTTTCCTTACCTGGTACATATTATACATTCACTCAACCGTATAGATAAATTAATATCTTCTGAATTTGTCTTACTATATCTTTTTACAGCAATGTAATCCTTTTCTCTTTAAAGGGTCTTTTAAAAAATTTGTTACAAATAAAATATTGTATTTATATGTGGTATAATGCTGAATTAGTCATATTAAAGTGACAAAATAATAAAGACGAATAATAAAATTGTCTTTATTATTTTATATGAAAAATAAGATAATGCACTATAATACGTATTACATTACATAATGAATAATAATAAATATATTTTAGTTCAAAGAAGAAACTAAAATATATTTGTGTGAGGTTTAAGTAAAACTAATTGTACGACTAAAGACTTAATATGCGATAATCTTATCAGATAACACATGTGATAAGGTAAAAATCCTATGTTTAAAAATGATAAAAACAGCAAAAAAATGTATACGATTACAGCCGTTGCGTGAATTATTTCTTATTTGAATTTATGGTAATGTTGAAGAGATATTCTTGGGATTAGTAATGTTGCGTTATATTGTTTTATAAAATTTTCAATTATGTCAAATAAAAAATATATTATTATTATAAACGTTCTGATTATATAGGTTACCTTTCATATCAATTTAAATGTAAATAAATTAAAAAAATAATGTTGTAAACCAAATTAATATATTAATAATCAAGTTGAACTACATTGGTAATTGATTTTACTAGGATAAAATTAGTATAATAACTCTTTATATTATAAAATGGTTAGTTGTAAGATGAAATTGAATTTAGAGCAAATCTTATCATATAGTGTCAGAAATCCAATATCCATTCTTACACAAGAATGGATATTGGATTTCCTTCTAAATATTACATAAATAAATTATATTTCCTTAAGGCAGTGCTATCGTTTAGCAGGAAGATAAAAGTGGGTCTTTTTTAAGAATAGAGTTGTAAAAGTAGGAAGGAATTTATGAATATAAGTTATTTTGCAGAAAACTTGTATATTATACAAGGGTGTTACTATAATATCACACGTTAAGTACAGTATTAAAAAAAAAAAAAAAAAAAAAAAAAAACTATTGCTCTGTTCATACTTAAATTAATAACTGATATCGAATTAAATAGACAAATTGTAATTTGTCAGGAAGTACTAAATACCATAAATACTGTTTAATCCTTGCTGTTTTCAGGTAGGACTTATGCGAGGGGGCGTATTACTGGCCGAAGAATCCCCGCGGAGCCTCATGGACTCTCACCATTGTCAACATTTAGAGGATGTATTTCTGATGCTTTGTCAAGCACAATCTTATTCTCAACCAACAGAAATCACTAAGGTAACAATTAATTGTGTATTCAAATTTAAGAACGCCAACGCGTAACGTAAAGGGGACGAACCTGTTATATAAATAAAGTATAGGAATCAATGCTTAGGTATACATAACCCTGTTATATATTATGTAAATCATAGCCGGTAAATAATATAATGTAACTTGCAAGAGGTGGAGTATGCATTCTTTCCCGATCATATCTAGACATTGTGCCAGTGCGTGACTTTGATGAGTTTGCGGTTGAGAGTGTTTTTGTTTTGTCTAAGTCTGATTAATGGTGATCGACCTATTGTAGTTATGAATGTCTATCGCCCTCCACATAATAATAAATCTAGCATGGACATTTTTTTAACAGCTTGGATAATGTATTACATAACATTTTCTTAAAGTTTAAAAATCCTGTTCTCATTTTAACTGGTGATTTTAATATTGACATGCTTAAAAATAATAATATTAAACTAGAATTGTGTACAATAATCAAATCTTATGACTTAATGCCAAATATAAATGAAGCCACACGTATTACAAATAGTTGGCTATCCTGTATTGATAATATACTTACTAATTGTTGTCCAGATTATGTAAATGTGCTAGAAACAGGGCTTTCTGATCATCTGGCTCAAGTTATAAATTTTACTAAAATCAACTATTGCATTTTTGGAAATTCTATGACATATTATAAAAGATTATTTTCTGAGGAGGCAATTCTAATGTTCCAAAATGACTTACTGAACATATCTTGGACGGAGGTTTTTAAAAATGGTCAATTTACAAATAATATAAGCAATGTATATAATATTTTTCTAGAGAAGGTTAGATTATCTTTTTTTTAATGCTTTCCCTTTAAAAGTATTTAAAGAGCCAACCAAAAATAATAGGTCAAAAAGATGGATGACAAAGGGCTTAAAAATTTCCAGTGAAAGAAAGCGAATTTTACATCAATTGAGTAGAACATCTAGTGATCCTGATTTTATACTATATGTCCGGAAATACAAACAGATTTTTTTTAAATGTGTTCATATAGCAAAGCTCAGGCACAATAGTAATTATATTAACAGATCAACCAATAAAGTAAAAGCTACAGGTGGTAAAGGGGGACTGGTAAGTCCATGGCTAGACCGGAATTAAAAGAAATCTGTAGGGGCAACCAAATAACTAAAATTAAACAAGACATTAGTAATGTACTTAATGATAATTTTAATTGATACTTTAAAAATTTTAAACTTAACACCAAATTGTTCTAAGGCTTTGGAATATGTTTCTAAACAACGAAATTCTCAATCAATGATTTAACAGTTTCAACAAGTATCTGAAGAAGAGATAATTAAAATAATAAAATCCTTAAATTCAAAAAGATCAGCCAGTTGGGATGAGATTTCCCCATTTTTATTAAAAACAACTATGAGAGCTTTCTCAAAACCTCTTACTCATATGGTAAACCATTCTTTTCAAGAAGGAATTTTCCCAAGTTTACTAAAGTACTCCCTCGTAAAGCCAATTAGGAAAAAGCATAACAACAACAATTTAGATAATTTCAGGCCAGTGTCTCTTTTAGCCACCTTCTCTAAGGTATTTGAAAAATTGCTGTGCACTAGATTGTATGATTTCTTTTAGGAGAATAGTATTTTTAGTTTGAATCAGTTTGGTTTTCGTAGGGGGAGAGGTACCTGTGATGCCATCTTTGAGTTCTTGGAGCATATATCGTCTGCGGTTGATGATTCGCGGTACACCATTGGTGTTTTCTGCGATTTGTCCAAAGCATTCGATAGTGTTATCTTCGAGATCCTAATCGGGAAGCTTCGGTGCCTTGGCATTGGAGGCAGGGCCTTGAGGTGGTTAAGTTCATATCTTGTTGATCGGCAACAGTGTGTTGTGTTGGATTCCGAATATAGAAGTTAATATCGCAAGGTGACTTCTGGTGTGCCTCAGGGATCGAGTCTCGGCCCTCTCATCTTCCTCATCTATTGTAATGATCTCATATCCGATATTGTTATCTCAGGTGAAGGTGGTTCTATATGCGGATGACACATCTTTAGTAGCCTCCAATAAAAATAAACTACAGCTTTCAAAAATGCTTCAAGACAATTTCAATATCTTTAAGGAATTGTTTTCGGTGAATGGACTCAGATTGAATCCCGATAAACACATTTGCTGAACTTCCATATTAATAACCTGAATTCTTCTTATAATGACAGTTCTTATTTATCAACAATCTTTAATGTAGTACCATCGATAAAATTTCTTGGAATGAAAATAGACATGTTTAACTTGGCAACACCATATTGATCGGTTGCTGACGAGACTCAGTAAATCATTCTTCGCTCTTCTCACTCTATCCCGTGTTGTCGACAGGCACACTCTTAAACAAGTCTATTTTGCGTATGTCCATTCACATATATCTTATGGAATTATATTTTGTGGGTAACTCCTCTAGTTCTGAAAAAGTATTTCATATGCAAAAGAGAATGGTAAGACTGATCACGCGTGCACCTTTCCACGACCTCTGCCGTAAATACTTTAAAGATTTGAAAATCTTCCCACTTCCTTCACTTTTAATCTTGCATAGTCTTCTGTATGTCAAATCCAATTTAGAACA
The DNA here is from genome assembly GCA_035578905.1 of Stictocephala bisonia. Taxonomy (NCBI): domain Eukaryota; kingdom Metazoa; phylum Arthropoda; class Insecta; order Hemiptera; family Membracidae; genus Stictocephala; species Stictocephala bisonia. The sequence goes on from JAQJVL010000721.1 coordinate 267,505, forward strand.
ATTCTTAAACAACAACCATTCCCAATTGCACTTCACAAGGAAGTCTCAAATGCTCCAATATTGTCACGCCTGTCCGTATAAATCTTTGCTAGCTCAGTGAGAAGGGGTGGGGTTCTTCTAAGAGACAAGCCAAGTATAAGAGAAAAGGTTTTAGTAGTTATCACCCAAATAAATGTTTCCAGGTTCATCAATAGTAGCCAGGGATTAGAGCGCCACCTTGTTGACCTAAGAATGGCAGGACTCCAACAAGGAAACTTTCCTGCAGGTGTAAGATGTACTTATGACTTTGTAAAAGTCCCGTCCTAGCACTATACCATGAACTGTGTAAATAAATATTTCTCCCTGTGGTTAGGCAGGAGTTTAAAACAAAAGGAAACTGTTAAACTAAACACAATTACCTAAAAACAAAACAAAATAATACTTATCCTCGTCACAAAATTTAAAAACACAACATGTTAGTGTGAACTGAAAAACTGAACTCTTTTATTCCCAAAACATAACTTATTTTTGAGCAGAAAACAAATGTTAGAAACATACATATGAATAGATTAAGTTAAATAAATAACAGCTGATCATCTGATTACAAATCTATCGTTCACACATAATAACTTTTTACCTTAAAGTCTTGACTGTAATATAATTTTATGTGTAGCATAAAATTTAAATGTCACAATATCCTATTCATAGAACAAGTTTTTTTGAAGGATCTCCGTTTTATACTTACTTACAACCATCTGCCATTTTCCATAAAGAAAGAAGAATCACCTCTCAAATTCAAAAAACTTGCAAAGGAGTATCTTCTTTCACATTGTTTTTATAGTGTACCGGAATATTTGGCTTCCTCTTCAGGATCTTAGAGGTGTCTGGTCTCACTGGTGGCAAATTATTATTAACAAATAAGAGAGAATTATATTATTATTATAATATACTATGTGTTTTAACGTTTTTTTTATATTTAACTTTTAATTAACAATTGAATACTTCGTGAACTATGTAAAATGTACATTGACAAGTCTTTGCCAGAGCACTTGTGCTGTGAGGTGTTTTGTGACACTTAAATAAATAAATAAATAAATAATAAATATCATAGTAAGGTTTATCGTACAGTGAGTAAAACTTGTATGTTAAAGATTTTTCTTTACATTTCAACTTAAAATTAAAATTTTTTATGTGTATCACATAATCCCTCAAAATTCTAGTCGAAGAATGTACAGCCACTTACTATAGAATTTGATTATATTGAATTTGAAATCAAATTCTTAAATATTTAAGTACCTCATTAATTTTTTACTTTAACTTTTACCTCAATATTTACTGAAAAAAGTTGGAAGGGTTGTGCTTTTTACTGGAGGCGAGGGGGCTTCTATTAATTCCCACATAATACTTCCCATCCTGGTGGTTTAAGTAACAGACCAGTTGAACAATTTAGACCCTGAGACCCCAAACATGTCACACTCACGAAACAGGTCTAAAATATCTTTTTGCGAGTTTAGTTACAAGTCAAGGAACAATTACTGCCTTCAGAATCCCTAAAACTTGCCACTATCTTTGACGATAAAAATATTGGCTGTGAAGTCAAGTATTGGTTTGCACTACTAGAAAACAAGATAATATAGTCCAAATTTGGCTAAATATATATTAGGCAAAAAATACACTATACAAATCTTAAATCAATAGTCCATCAGAACCAGTGTTACACGAAGCACTTTGTGACATGGTCTTTCAAATTAACAAGTCTGAAAGAGTACAGCAAGCTAGAGCTACGTGCCTCCAGTTCATCTGGCTCCAGAACTCCACACGATCCATGAGAGCATCCTCATCTTGATAAAAATAGCCAAAATCTCAAGTTACAGTGGGTACACAAAATGTGTCTTCAAGAAAGAAACAAAAGAACGTTCAATGCATTAATAGTCGAGATTTATATTAAAATTCTAGGCGGTCCAACTAAAAAACCCTCAACTTTCACAAGAACGAAAGGTACGAATGTAACTAACACAGAAATAAAATGTAAGATTATCTGAGCCAAAACCGTTCAATATATTCCAAATTAGTGGCCTGAATATTACCTTGAAAATCTTATTTATGAGCATAATTTGATACTTATTTATGAGAATGATCTTGAGAACACTGATTTAGTTGAATTGAAAACATTATCATACCCTGATAATAATCCCTAAAGAATATTTTCTCGTAATATTATGTTGTAATATAGGAGGAAAAGTACTAAACTTTCCAAAAAATAAAAAAGAACCACTATAATGCTACACTACATATTATTTTATTAAAAATAAACTGAACGAGATCAAGAGAAAATATTGAAAAAAAATCCAAATTAATTAATATCTACACCATAAATCCTATGACAATATCACTGGTATCGACTAGTGTTATCAATAACAAAATAGATGATAAAACAATTACAAAGCTAAATCTATTGAGCTATTGGAGAGCTATTGAAATTTTATAGGGATTAGGTAGGACTTGTGACAAATTAATTCTTAAGAAGAATTTTTCTTCTTAACAAAAGCTAATTAACTTTTGATATGTTTATTCTTTCACTAAATATAAAGGACAATAAATTAATCCAAAATTGTATGAGACCTATTTTACTAATAACATACGTATCATTTGGATAATTAGCGATAATTAACCATAAAATTATCAGTTTCATAAATAACCATAAAATAGTCATACAACAATATAGAAAATATACTAGGAGGTAATAGATTATGGGGGAGCTGTTATGCACAAATTAAGTATAAATTTAAAAAAAGAAAAACTATAACCTGAAGAGCAACACATATGTGTTAAAAACTTATGAAAAGATTTCGAACTAACGGAGTTACCACTTACTTGCTTGTTTGTTTATTAGTCCAAGGGCTTAATGTATTTTTTTTTTTTTTTTTTACGACAGGAATGGCAAAACAGTATTAAGTCAGCAGTCACACAAGTAATCGAACCTAGACAAGTGTGACGTAAACCATCATCTACTTATGACTTATGACTGAGCTAAAAGCGATTTTAAAGTTATAATCATTGAAAAAATACATGAACTGCCGCTTATCAAACTTTATTAAGAAAATCAAAACCAAATACTTACTGGACCATAATTTTTAGGACAGTATTTATTTTAGTATTTACAATGAACATTTCCTCTCTAAATGACAATACATATTTTACATAAGCTCATATTAACCAGTCAGCATTTTCATATTTTTCAAATAAGCTTTAAAAATTTCAATAAAACGTCCGGCAGTTCCAGATATAATTTGAAAAGTAAAATAAAACACTTTTTTGTTTTTTCTAAAAAAATTGTTTTATATGTTTTTTTGGCTTCAGTCAGTTTAAAATTTTTTTTAGTGACCTATAGTTAGTTATTAAGTTATAAACTCTAATTAAATTGCTTTAACATGTTTCTTTTTATATTGGTCGTTCATGTGTCTTCGAATTTTATAGGGAATTTATTTAATTTGAATAAAGTGTTAATTGTAGTGGATATGTGGTGAAATTACTGTTTTAATATTATTAGGAGTTAAATTCGAAAATAATATCTGATTTCAGGACATCAACCACTATTCATTGATAAGAAAAAAGGGGATTTCAAACTTACAAAAATCATATAAGTTAAGTTACAGAATAAAAGCACAAAATCAGAAACACTTATTTTGGCTGGTTCGAAACATATTGTAAGTACAATAACACAAATATAACCATATAACATTTGGTCATATTAGTTTTTAGTACAAAATGGTTCTTTGAAATAGATTAATATTTGTATTATTGTAAGAATAAATATTCTTGTCCAGTGTGGAGTTGAAATATTTTTATATTCAATATAATTTAGCCGAGCACTAAGTGGCCTTAGTGTTATATTTAGCCCTTCTAGGCGTATCATCAGTGGAGGGGAATCGTTACATTATTAACCACGAATCTAACTTTTTATTTGATTACTTAGTAAAGATTTATTTCAATCGTACTTAACTTGATTCGTTGGTGTCACTTAAACCAACCAATGGTAATTTATAATGAAGTAGTGGGTGGGGATTGGTAGTGTGCTGCCATCTCACGTCCTACCGTTTTTCTAGATTATATAACAACAGTAATAGGAATGACTAAATGAAGGAATAATGTTTCCGGTCTCACCTCCACTACTCAGTACATACTTTCCGCGTAGGTGCTTTCAGTAGGTCACTTTCGATGCCGACTATCTATAACACCTTTGTATTGTATTGTAAAAAAGTGTGTTATTTAACAGGAGATAGTGTTTGATACAACATACATTTTACAGGGTAGTACTTTTTATTTTCGCTCTTTCAATTCTGGATACTGCACTGTTTAACATCTGTATTGGACATGCTCCTAAGGGACTCCACATTGGTTACATCAACGATGAGCTTTCCAGTGGCCTGTCCGAGTGTAGAAGGTTTCCTTCGCAAAGTTGTTACGTTAAATCTCATCTCAGCTGTCGATTCCTAAACACACTGGAAAGTAAAAACCTAATTTTGGTAAGTACCGTTGGATTAACAAGTTTAGCTAAATGTGAAAAATCTTTGAGTTCTTACTTTTCTATGAATTTTGATATACGTATGATTTGTATTCCGTGAATAGTAACTTTGACATCCAAAGGAAATGAATTTGTTGTATTTAGTTCAAATGTCTGAATGGCGTGTGTTCTGCTGATTATAGTATATTATATTATTAATTCTTGTTTATCATGTATATTATAAAGTATCATAGAAATGTTAAACTTGTTAAGTCTAAATAGAATTTATAAATACTATTAACACAGTACTACTTGGTCTAAAAATTTATTATATTCGACACAATGCTTAATATTTTATATATTAAATAATGATTATAATTTGTAAGCAAATTATTGATGAAAGGATCTATAGGGGTTAAATAAGTAAATGGGTATGAAATCACTTTACCTGGTAAAAATGTCCTTCGTGGTTTGGGTTGGGAGGTAGGTGGGGGTCAGAGCATTGAATGTTAGATGGTATTCAAAGTTCGGTTGTTGTGTAGGGAAGATAAGTGAGTGTTAGACTTGTCAGTTAGCTGAAAATCTGTCCGACACTACGTGGTTCGGATTCCTAGTAAATATGTAGGTTCCATAGTTACCCTGGATGTTGGGCTATTAATAAATTATCCTTTCTAAGGAATAGTTGAACTCAGTTAGTAGCCAGACTACACTCATCTACACTCATATCATCATCATTCATATTCGCATTAAAATACCAAATTGTTGTGTTAGCGTCTTATATATAAGAATTTAAGAATGACTTGGGGCCTAAATATAATTATTGTGGAGTTTTATATTCTAACTAACATAATAATTTAGCAATATGTCTAATTTAATAACATACACAGTATTTTGGAAGAATATTAAACAAAATATTTACTATTACTACTAATTATTATGTATCTATATACTATAATAATAATTACTATTATCATAATCATATAATTATCATAATCTAAAATTTCAATTAAAAAAAATAATAAACTATAGCTTATATAGAGTTCTAGAATAGTATTAGAAAAATTCATATAACTGAATTAGTAACGATACTTAAAAGTAGTATTTTTATTTTTTAATGAAAGGCTAAATTACTTCAAATATGTATAGAGTATAATATCCATAGGAACACAGTATTTAACTCTCAAGTTAGTATTTATAATAGTGATTATGTCGAACGTTAAAAATATTCTTCATAACAATATTTTTCTGAAAGATTGGAAATTACTTTTCTAGAATGAGTACAAGACAATCGAAGAAGGATTTTCTGCATTATGAAGAAATAATGTTTGGGGATTAATTTATTTTTCAAGAAACTACACTAGTACGTACATGTACAGATTATATGCAGTGATCCACGCTAGTGAAGAGGTTCCTGACCTCAGCGAGGTTAAAGTGTGGCTAGACATGTCTGGTGAGTGTGGAACATGGAATATCTCTCTTTACCACAGGATGGAACTAAATATGGAAACGCTTTCAAAACTTTTGTAAGTACATCAACATGGTTACAAAGAACTTACTTTTTGACGCCATTAGCGACATTTCATCTTTTCAGGGGGATGGCCCACGAGGAGTTGAAAAAAAATATTAGTGTAACCCTAGGTCAAATTTGGTATCAAAGAAAATGTCTATTCAAGAGAAATACATTGCCACAAACCGAATGTCAAGAGGTTTATTCATTCCAGAGTAGAGGGCATTTCAATTTCAAATCAACTAATTTGAACAATATTATTTCTCCGTGATTTAATAGTTTAAAGTAAATTAGACTCTATGGAACCCAATTATTTAAAAAAACTAAACTATCAAATTATATATGGAAAAATATACATTTTACAAGTGAAAACATACAAAAGTTGTGAAAGCTTTCCCATATTTCTTTCCACCTTGTATACAAAATGTGAGATCGATAAATTAAAAGTGTAACATTATTAATCATCATCTCCATTAATTGTTATACTTTTAATGAATTTTCCTATACAAGATAATAAAAAATATATCTCAGTTAAACTTGATAAAACAATACTAACAAGCCATAGTAGTTTTAAAATATCTCAATGCAAATGTGAAAGTTTGATTTTGTGATAATAATTATTAGTCAAATCCGTCACTATCAGTTTGTGATCCCCCGACAGGAGCTGAAATCATATTTTGAGCAATAATTTAGCAGGGCCAATGCAATTGCCTTCTCAGGGCTCAACGTGTCCAAGTCAGCCGTTGAAACTGCCCAAACGTCACTCAACGTGTCCAAGCCAGGCGTTGAAACTGCCCGAACGTCACTCAACGTGTCCAAGCCAGGCGTTGAAACTGCCTGAACGTCACTCAACGTGTCCAAGCCAGGCGTTGAAACTGCCCGAACGTCACTCAACGTGTCCAAGCCAGACGTTCAAACTGCTCGAACATCACTCAACGTGTCCAAGGCAGTCGTTGAAACTGCCCGAACGTCACTCAACGTGTCCAAGCCAGACGTTCAAACTGCTCGAACATCACTCAACGTGTCCAAGGCAGTCGTTGAAACTGCCCGAACGTCACTCAACTTGTCCGAGCCAGTCGTTGAAACTGCCCGAACGTCACTCAACGTGTCCAAAACAGGCGTTGAAACTGCCCGAAGAGTATCGTCCATTTGATCATATGCAACCTGTTCACCAGGCGTGTTCAAAGTAGTCATGTAGTTCACGTACTCGATAAAGTTCATATAGAGTGATGGGCAGTTCAACCGCTGACCGTTTTAACGCGATTGGATACGTTGAAATTGTCCTAACCCCACAATTTCAGATTACTAAATAATCTGAAATAAATATTAGTAAGACTTATACTATAGACCTTTTCCATCTAAATCAAAAGGCAGATACTAATCAAGATTGACGTATGCCAGATGAGACCACAAATTAGGAGCGATTATGCTTCGTCTCAAAGTGGCCTTTAGTGGTCGTTTGGATTTTTTCGAAAAGGATGTAAGGAAGCCCGTATTTAATTAGTTGATATTTGAAAAAATATGTACTATATGAAAATATGTTTTGATTAAAAAAATATGAAGATTATGATTATAAATGTTTGCACCGGATGTCGGTACAGGTTTCCACCAACTAATGCCAGACAATGTCTATCCCTACTGTGCTGGAATGTGTTCTCAGTTCAATTGACATAATTAATATTAAGCTTTAAGGGCCATAGAGAACCCTAGATATGTACTTCATAAAGAATCTGTGGAGCAAGATAAAAATAGGACTACAGAATAAACTGTGCTACAGGATAAAACAGCCAGTCCGGTGTAGTTGGCTAGATTTACCTGAATTAAAAAAAAACCTCATTCTAAACAAAATACAGAAGGTTTCAGTCAAACATTTTTCAAGACACAATTTACAAAATAGTGGTAATGGTACGTAGAAGATATATACATATTCAACCCTTATTGCTATAATTTTACAACTGGAATTAATCAATTCAGTTATTTCCTGATTCTTACATCGTTATTTGTGCCAAAATCATTTTACAAAAATACTATCTTTATTTTTATATTTATATCAGGTTTTATATGTATAAACGTTAACGCAAAATCTTGTGTAGCTCTTGGCACATTTTCAGATAAGTTCAACTGTGAATATTTCCTCTGCCAAATTCTTTAGCTTAGTTGGCAGCGGGTTTGTGATAATAACATAAAGGAATGTAGAATGTGAAACCTATTTGCCTTGTGGTAAAATTTTAGAAAATATAATTTGGCCGAATAACTAAAAGGTTCACACTGAATTTAGTTTTGAAAGTTACTTTATTGAATTAATTATTTTTGAAAACAAGGATCTGCCAGGACAATGATCCTAGCACCTGATCAAGCAAGCTTTGTTGAAAACACCAATATGTATTCTACATGGTTTCTAGCAGTTGATTCATTGAATCTACGCCCTCAACAGCAACGACGAGACAACGTCAGATTATATACGGGTAGAGTGACCTTTGCCTTGCCAACCAAAAACTAATCAATGACCCCTGATTGGTCTGTAATAGATAGAATAGAATAGAATAATCTTTTATTCCATAAAATAACAAAAATACAATATTTATACAACGGAATTCTAGCCATCTCATCAAGTAAATGATAGCTAGCACAAAAAATATAACTTTAAAACAATATTTAAATACAGTCAGATAATCAAAAACCAGGTAAAGCAGACAGCTCTCTGCAGCGTGGTTAAACTTAAAAGTTATCTTTTTATTAACTTTAATGTTATTTAAGTTGTACTAAAACTAATGAACTATAACTATACTGATCCTATAACTACTCAAATGCCAATCAAATACCATAAATAATATGGTAAGGGTAGTAAAATAATATCACTACCCCCGAAATAACGCAGTTCAGAAGTGAATACTGAAACTTATAAATATGAACTTATTTATAAATGTATTATTTATAAATGCTGTCATCGGTCACAAATAAATGAAAGCTCTTTAGTTTTAGATGAAGTAATTTTGGTTTTGATGAAATTTTTTCTGTATCTTAAATAAAATACGGTATCGTATAAAATCGAATTAGTCTTAAACATTAAAATTATTATTGTGCATGGAAGTGCAAGTTAAATTACCATTCATCTTAATAAGTGGTTCTTGTTTTAAAGCACAATCTAGTTATATATATATATATATATTTTTTTATTGAAACAATAAATTGTACTTTTAGACGTGTTCGTTGGAACCATGCTGGTGCGAACTATCTACTCAACACTCTCAGAATTTCAAAACGAACTATTTAGTGACTGTGGTTGGAAAACACAGGCTAGCAACGTCCCAATTATTGTAAGTACAGATTATTTGGTACTTGTTAATGAATTTATTTTGTGGTGTGATATTTTTACCTTATAACGCTAGAACGGCGTCTCCAGCAAGTACAGAGTTTTGTAGTTTGCGATGTAAACTCAATGTAAATGTACGTTGAATTTAAATCTAAACGTGCTAAATCAAATAAACATAAACCCAAACTAAATAGCACGTAGGGTGAGTAGTGTGGGAACTACGGAGAAGTACTTCCACCACAGTACACCTCCAAAGGGAGCATTCTGCAAACCACAGTCAAGCCTGTAAGTTAGCTTATTAATATAGCACCAGCTTATAATTCAATATTATTAAAAATTTAAACTGTTGTACATAATTATGTATGTTTTTTCCTTTTATGTTTTTACACATAGTTTATATGTCTCAAATACGATATCGAAAATAAATTATGATTTTTAAAACAGTTTGAATGCAATTCAAATTTAATCATATCTTCTGGTTTAAATTAATGTAAAACCTATAAATATATACTGTTTACAATATAATTAATTAAATGTGGATTACATGTCGTAATGAATTTAAATTTCTGTACACAACAAGACGATGAAGTAAACTTGATAGATTATATTTATTTAACAGTACTATAGCAGTTATTCGCCACGTAGAAAGACGATTGTGAATTCTGACAGATACTTACAGTACATCAGGTGACTGTGCGTGGTGGGGGAAGGAATCTGTGGCACATGCGCTGTCCACATACCTTTTATTCGTGGTTTTACGTATACTCACTGCTTTGAAGCGCAAGTGTAAACTTTTTAATATTGTGATAGACTACTATTAATAAAATTATTATACTGTAAATAAAAACCTATAAAAAAGGAAAACTATTTTATAAACACACTTTTCACCATTTAAAGGGGAATTGTATTTCCTATACACTGATTAAATACTCCTTAGTGATGTAATTTACATAGTGATATTTGGCAACACTGTTCATTAGTTTAATCTAGTCGTAGGACACTTTGAATTTTATTCGAGAAAAGCTATACATTTGAAATAATTTAGCTATTGACAGTCTCATCAAAATTGAGGATTTTAACTGTGTTTTCACTCTTATATTATTTTTATGTTTGTATTCAGGCAGCCTAGAATAATTTATTAGTATACAATCAATAAACCCAATTATTAAAATATATAAATTGATATGGTAATATAAATAATTACTAAATGAACATGTACGTTCCTGTTCTCAGAAAAAAATTAATCAAATGTATAATTCATAGTTTCCATTTGGGAATATCTATAAGAAATTTCCATTTGACCTTTTTTCAAAGAATAATACAATCTACATTCATAGTATCAGTGTATGTAAATGGCAGACGAAGTCACCAGACATGATCTGGATTTGCCGTGAAAATTCATTCCTAACCATTTTAAAGTAAGTAAGATATATTTTATTTTTATGATTGCTTTTATTTTTTTTTTTTTTTCAGTTCAATAAAGCCATTTATGGACCTAATGAGAGTGACTTAACCATAAATACCATTCCAGGATTAATTGTATTGTAAGTTGGAACAGTTTTAAGATACATTATGACCCATACATAATTTTATGAATTCAGGAGTGTTTTGACGCTCGTTGTTGCCAAGAATACTACGTTTGTCATAGGAGAGACAATAGTTATTTGTCGATGGAAATCCCCTCTTGAAGAGGCATTTTTAATAATTTGCACTACAACAATACTGTAAAAATATGTATAAATAATGCAATGAGAACAAAAGCATTATTAAAAATGGAACACAAATATGATAAAGACTATTTATACAATAAGAAAATCCGCGATCATAAAATGTTCATTCGTACTCATATTAGCTATACCAAACACGTTGGTTATAAAACTGTCTTATTTAGAGACTTGGAATGAGGCAGCAGTGTAAGACGTAAAGGAGTTGCTATGGTTGCGGCTGGCATACATCGTCACGCCATTGGTTGTAGCATCCCCAAACTTCTCGTTGTTCCAGCATTTGATGTAAGAGCACTCGGAAGTCAAGTCGGTACATTCAAAAGATCAAACAATAATATTCCTTGGTTTTAATGTAATTTGAGTATAGAGTTATTTTGATAGTAAAAATATCCCAAGCAACCGGAAAGTCATTGTTTCCAATTTCGTGTGCTAAGAACAATTATTGTTAGGTTTCAAACGTTCTGTAATGTCTTGGAACTTGACGGATGCTCTTCACGAGACATTAAATACACGTAACGAGAGTCGGGGATGATGAAGGTGAGTCACGAGTGGGTCAAGAATTTTTAAAAACCTGTAACAAACTACCAACCATAACCTGTCACTTCCACACAAGATCACGACATTCTTGCTTTAACTATCAGGGAGACTTCCTGAGCGGGAACGTAAAATAGGATTACTCACATAATTGCCTATTAATACTAAGTTTAATTTAGTAGTTTTAGAAAAAAGTACAATGAATATAACATGATCATTTTACAAAGTTTACAAACCTTTCTTTACAAACGTTACATTCCTTCCTCGAGCAGTTATCAATGTTATACAATCTTTCTCTTTAGAATAATAATTATAGTCTAGATCAATATTTGTACATCCCGTATATATAATCAATACCACCACTGTTTGTACATGAGGTTGAGTAAATAGGCTACTAATGCTCATGTATGGGTGGGTGAGTGGGTCAATACTACCACTGTTTGTGTATAGTTGGGCACTGATCATGCATGGGATGGTAGGTCATGATAATGATCCTAAAACACCATAATTCACTGAAAAAAATAACAACAATTAATACATTATTCATTGACACGGTTGAATACCTAGTCATATGTACACTAAGCTGTTATATGAAATATAGAATAGTATAAATCGTTATTTTTTATATGTAAGACCATATTTCTGAATGTTATCCTTGTTTTCTCATCATTAATAGCATGAAAAAACGTTACAAGTACAACTTATTTACCTATAGCTATGTCGTATTAAATAAAATTTACTAAATAAACTAATAAGACAAAACATTTTCTTTTTTTTTATAAGTTTCATTCATTTGTGTAACAAATATCAACCTTTTATTTCGATTGTTACATATTCAATTCAATTCAATTTATTTTCGCAAGCGCAAATACACATTGCTGCAGTGCACATATAAACCATCTAGCTATATGCTAGTTGATGGAAAATATATATTACTAGATAATGTTTTTATTATATAATATTTAAATATTAATATGAAATTATAAATGAGAAAAACATACTCAGTATTAATCATTATAACCAAAAAATAAGACAAATATCTTATTTGATACAATATAAATATAAATAATAATAAATTAAATTAAGAATTATGGGGATATTTTTCATCTTAACAGAGAGAGTGGTAAAGCTATATTTATGAATATACAGTGTATATTATTTATTAACAAGCAATGAACCAGAATATTTTTCAAGAATGCTCCTGACATTCTAGAGGGCTCGACGAGACAGTACCTTAGAATTTCTAACATGCAGTTTTATAGACAATGGAGAGAAACCTGCTCAAATTCCGTATTTCTGATGGCTTGAGTCCGCCGTTACGGACATGCTTGTTAGTTTGTGTTTATCATCCTCAGCCGACAGTCCAACCCAAATATGCAGGAAAATTCTTTATTACAGGTAAAATGTGGCCCAATATATTAACTTTATGCATTCGAAATTAAATATTATTGCCAATATGTAACTATTTTATACAATAAAACTATCAACTACATATTAATCTATTAACAAATATAAAATAAAACAAATAATAACAAACCATAAATACCCTTACCAGTAAACAATCATAAATAAACTATAAAAACTTAACATTGAACAAATCTTAACAATATGTCTAGTGTATATATATATATATATATATATATATATATATATATATATATATATATATATATATATTCTAAAAAACAACAACAGTTCAGACATTTAACAAAATAGGCCTATATGTGGTAAATACAACATTATCTTTCATATAGTGCGATGCAAATCAAACCAATACCATAAATCGAAGGTTTGAAAGATCGACAGTAGATGGAAAATATTACAATCGACTATTCTTTTCTCTTGTTATTTAACTCTAATCTAATTGCCTTTCTTCTTGGATCTACATAACCTCCCAAAATCTGATATAAACAGTGAATAAATATCTCTTCATATATAATATGAGGAATTATTATTAAATCCTATTAAAATATATCACTCGGGCTATCACAACAATGTTTACCAATAAAATATATTACTAAAAAAAAATATATTAATATTACATTATTTGCATTTTCTCAAAAGAATACCATGACATTTCTAGGCCTATTTAGTTAAATAATAGTTTTTCAATTTAGGCTTTAATTGAGATTTGGTTGGAATATTTTGTAGTTCAATAGGCAGTGAATTAATTAAATTTGGTATCCTGTGTTCTGGGACTGCTCTGCCATATTTATTTGTATGCATAAGAACATTATAGTTCCTATGTCTCAGACCATAAGGAATATCATTTAGAGTTCTAAGTTCTTCTCTAAAATAGTTATTTAAAGTATCTGTGAACCTAGCCAAGGATTTAAAAGACATTATTGATAACAGTTCCCTAGGTATATTATTAAAAAGTACTTTAACAATTCTTTCTATTAGGTTAATTAGAGGATTGAAAATGTAATCTGAAGTCAAATAAAAAAGTGTAATACCATAATGAAATAAACTTTGAATTAGTGAAAAATATATTACTCTCTTTACATTGATGGGAAAATAGTACTGCAACTGTTGATATTTAAATAGTGCAATTCTAAGAATGTTACATAAATGAGATATATGAGTTTTGAATCTCATGTCACTGTCTAAATGAATTCCAAGGTGTTTTATTGTTCTACTGACTTGCAGAGGTGGACAGTTACAAGTTGTATTATCAATAGGCTTAAGACATTTCCTATCATGACATATAAGTCCCAGAACAAAGTCTGTATCTATTCTAGGATTCTTGAATACAATAACCTTAGTTTTTTGAGAATTTATTTTGATTGAGTTATTATAAAAATATTTAACTAACAGATCCATATAATTCTGAATCAGAGTCATACCAGTAGCCAGGTTGTTATGAATCATATATAAAATATTATCATCTGCATATTGAAGTAGGCTACTGTTGAGTTTTAGGCTTGCTAAATCATTCACATGTATATTAAATAAACTTGGTGAGAGAATACTACCCTGAACAAGACCACAGGTTTGTTCATAAGCATTGCTTATATATTGGCCTATATTAACTTTCAATTTTCTTTTCTTAAAATAGTTCTCAAATACTCTATATAATTTTCCTCTGATTCCTATGTGTTTAAGTTTCTGTAACATGATATTATAATTTACTACATAAAATGCCTTAGTTAAGTCTGTTGTTACTGCTATAACATATTTATTATCATTTAATGCATGATTAATATCAGATGTTAGATTTTCTAGTAGGCCTACTGTTGATTTATTTTTAATGAATCCATACTGTGTCTTACTGATTATATAATTCTCTATTGTGTAATTATTCAATTGATCATTAATATAATGTTCTATTATCTTGGTTATTGCTGATATAGAGCCAATTGCCCTATAACAATTTACATTTTTTTTACTCCCATTTTTGAAAATAGGCCTTAATTGAGTTACTTTTAAATCTTCTGGAATAATTCCTGTGTCAAAAATACTTTTTACTAAATGTATAAAATTGGTTTTAAATGGAAAATATTATATTTTAGATCCTTAGGCCTTATTTTATCAGGTCCAGCTGCTGAATTATGATTTAATCTACTAACTGATTTCAATAGTAACTTCTCATCAATGTCTTTAAAATACATTAACATTCTCTCACTAATATTATAATTACCTAAATTCATATTCTCTGATAAATCAAATGGTTCATCTCTCATTTCCATATTTATATCTTCTATAACATTCTTAAAATGGTTTTTGAATTCATCTGTAATATTTCTAAGGCCTTCTTCAGTATTTATTTTAAAGTTATTTCTAATTGTATCTATTATTGGGGGTCTCTGCTTTTTATTTAAACATTGGTTTATTACATTCCATGTCTTTTTAGAATTATTAGAGTTCTCTATAATCAATTTACAATAATATTCTCTTTTTGCCTTCCTTAGATTATTTGTCACTTGATTCCTTATCCTTTTGAATGTCTCTTTTAGTTGTATATTATACCTGTCTCTTTTTAACATCTTCCATGTATAATTCTTATGTTCAATAAGAGCATTTAACTCATTACTAATCCAAGGTTTCAAACCATTTCTCTTGTTCACTCTTATTAACACTTTAGATTCTTCATAAATTCTATCAAATCTCTCAATAATATTTTGATATATATATGTAGGGCTGTCTATATCTAGAATAGGCCACCAATTTTCTGATTTTATTCTTTCATTAACTTTTTTAGTACTCAAAATGTGTTGATATTCTGTATGATTATTAGTTTCACATCTTTTTTTAATTTCAAGTACTAATCCAATTAAAAAAGATGTGAAACTAATAATATAAATAAATAAACTAACATTAAATTTGTCTTTCAGGGTTCAATTTTTCACGCCTGTATTGTTTACGGTTACTGCATTATTGAATGAAAAAACAGAAGGGATGCTGTTCAGAAGCCTTGTTACTGGTAAGTAACAGTATGAAAATAATATTAGTATAGCAATTTTTTTGTATATCGAAATATATTTTGTCCAAATAATATTCTAATAATGTAATCATTAGAAAGTTATAAAAAGGAGGGTTTTTTCTATAGTTTCAATTAAATAATAATTTATAATTTAAAACGCAACTTATAGAAACAATGAGGGTTTAGTAGCTAATTTCAACAGGTTAAATTTTGGATACCAAAAGAAAAAACGTACCAAACAGAAAAATGTGTTGAATACTGAAATTTGATTTTATAAAATTTGTTTTAGTTTATCAAAAACCTTTTAAAATTACTGTAAACCTCTAAAGATTTGAATGAATTTAAATTAATATTTCAATTGAAGTTGTGTTATTGTTATAATTATAAATAGATTGAATTTACCTATAAAGTTAATTGACATTTTTAGTTTTAATAGTTTATGATTAACATAAATATTCTAATTAGAGAGTGCCCCTCCGTTATTTAAGGAGATACTGCCTTAAAAAAAAGCTAGCTTTAAAAAAATTACAAAAAGGTAGATGAATAAAAAACCATTCGATATTTATATATTGTGTTTTAATTGTAAATATTTTAATTCTAGCTTGTTTTGTTTTAGGGCTTAACGTGTTTGAACTTCTGGTTTCCCATTTCTACGTTCAGATTCTAATGTTAATTGTTCACACAGCCCTTATCATATTGGTCAATTACGTGGTATTTTCTAACCCTATGGTTGGGGGTTGGTTCTTCTACTCGTCTCTAATGATGGCTATTGGTATCACTGGAGTATGTTGTGGTGAGTTTTACATATATAAAATTACAAAAATACAATATATTGATACAAATAGTTGATATTGTCAGATAAAAGTCTTTAAAAAGGCGTGAGTTTTCACTAGACTACTGAAAGATTATTCTAGTTAGGTAATTAATTAATTATTTTTTTCTGTAGACAGGTAAAATTAATTACGAGGTTTAGTGTTGTGTTACATATATACACAACTTAACCCGTATATCACACTCATTTTTTCGTATAGTTTAAATGTTTATATCTTAAGTGAGATGTTGATGTTTATTTATTTTTTTTTCATTTAACTTAATAAATAATAATTTAACTTTCGTACAGTGTAAAACAACGCGCAATCAATAATAAAAAAAAAAAAAAAACTGGCTACAGAGCAACAATTTCGACTTCTTGTGCGTGTATCACCGGTGAAATGTGGTCCATTTGTTTATTATTTTTAACGTGCCGCTCTTTTTGGTGGGCACTTGACTCAATAACGGGGCAATTTTTTATGATGTTTTCGAGCTATTAAACAAAAGAAAACAACTTTCTAGTGGTAAATTTGTATTATAATTATGCATGTAAATAGTATAGTATTTATACAATTTTTAATTGTAAAATATATAATTGGCCTTTACTTAATACTTAATTTATCTTGTTAACTATTAAATTAGGTCCATTCTCTACTGAAATAAACAATAATATATTAAATAACTGTTTTCAAACACCTAGTAAATCCTTGGACATTTATGGATGGACATTATTGGATTTATGGATAAGTTAAAGGTCTAACAAAACTTAATAATTAATCAAATAAGAAGAAATTATTCCTTTTCATCTTATGCTTAGCACGTGAAAATTTGTTTTATGTTCTTCCCAGCAAAAAGTGATATGGAGGTTCAAATCACTACCAAGCAAAATTTTATTTCTACATTATATTTATTTATTAATTATTCATAATGTTATAGTGCTATTGATTATTTGTTAAGTTATACTCAATTTCAATGATAAGACTATTTTAATTTACTGCATTTAAAAACAGAGATTTTAATATTCAGTCACACTTCCGGAATTAATTATTTATTACACAACCCTATGGTCTACATTATCAAATTAAATGTATGTTCTACCTATGAAATATACGGATAATAATAACATTGAAAGAGCAAATTCAATTGTAAAATATTAAAATATTTGTCTTCTTTTCTAGGAATTTTTTTGTCAGCATTTTTCAATACATATTACGCAGCAGCTTTTGTTGGGACATGGATATTTATCTCTGCCACAGTCATGTGTGGTGAGTATTATTTTTTATTATATCACATTGTTTTTTTTTTTTTTTTTTTTTATTATTCTCATGATACAAAATAACCGTAAACACACACCTACTTGTATTCTTCCTGTATATTACTTGCTGCCCTTATCTGTTTTAACTAAGCCATCGATTATGAATTATCATATAAATTGATTAGCATTACATAAGATATTTTCAATAACCTTTAAATTTATTTTAATTCTATGTAAACATTATTATTTTTGTAACTTTTACTTCCCTCCTAATATTTTACTTTTAATTATTGGAAATAATTGTATTTATATATCATAACTCATTAAGTCTATTGAGTTATTTTTGTGGTTAGGTATTAAAGGGTTCATTAGCCCTAACCTCACTATTTCTATCATACTTATAAGGATTATAAAAGGCATTCTCATTTTATTGATTTAGTTTACTTCAAATACAAGTCTTGTAAATATGTGACTATATTATTATTTGAGATAAAAAATAATAACTATTTACTAAATAAAAATAACATCTATATCTCATAAACAGTAACTAAAAATTCTGACGGCAAAACGGTAAAAATGTCAAATATTAAAGAAAAAAAAGTACGGTATATTTTTTTATTTACAAGCCAAAAACAAATGTATAAGAATCAAACAATTACGGTCAAATTCAGTAATTGTGAATTAGTATTGAACAATAATGTAACCTTTTAATATTCTGAGAGAGTTGATTATATCGTCATTTATTACGTGATAAATATGATAACGATGAAAGTTAACGTGCATCAGACATAATAAGTCCCTAATTTATTCATAGTAAACATGGAATATAAGGGAACCGCTCGATTTTTACTATTTTTTAAATCTAATTCAAATTAACCTCAAACAAGAATCCATAGAAACTTTCGGTTACAATTCCAGTTTCAAAAAAAATTTTGAAACAAACAGCAATTTATATACCTTATACATTATGTAGTTCTCCCTCCTAAACATAAATATAACATACATTTTTATCTACGATAAAGAAATACTTTGGTATTTAATAGAAGAGTTAGGTTAGTTTAGGTTATGTTCAATTTAATTATCAATATATATTCACGGTCAACATATACCAACATAACCTAACCAAATCCACTTTTTTCTTCAATATCTCATTGTTTATTTTTTCGTATGTACAATATTAGGTCATACTTATGTTTTGAATAAGGAACCATATATGATCAATGTAATAACATATTTTTTCTTAACTTTTTTCTCCATTACTGTTCTAAGAAATCAGTATTTCTTACTCAACAATTTTTTTAAAAGAAGTACTTGTTTTTAAGGATTCGAATTTGTTGGGTTCATATTGAATAGTTTAAAAATTCAAAATTATCGGTTGGGGCCACTATTATTTATTTACCTAGAGATACTGAGGGTGCGGCCGTAGTTAAGGGGCTAAGTCGGCAGCTTGCTACTCATTGGTCTTTGTTAGATTCCCGATTTGACCACCACCGCTCACGTGGTTCGGAAGTCACGTTAAGCCGTTGGTCCGCAGGTTAAGTGTTAGAGAAGGCTTCATAGTCCTAAGTTCACCTGGTAAAAGACGAAAACACCACATTCCATAATATCATTGTGGCTTTTCAGGAATTATATGGCCTACAGAAGGAATGCACTACCTTGTCAAGCCATTGGGCCTGATAATGCCTTTGACCAAGCCAATTGAGGCCTACCGATCGATTGCCTTCCGAGGATGGTCGTTCAACCACGCCACAGTGTTCATGGGGTTTGTGAGTTGTGGCCTGTGGATAGTTGGTTTTCTGTTGGCTACTGTTGTAGTCAGCAAAACGATAGTTGACATTAACCAGTGATGTTTACTTGGATTGAAATATTCTTTGTAAATAGATACCTGAAAAATTATGCATAATGAACTAAATTCATTGTTTATAGCCTTGGAATTTGGGGATTAAACATAAATTGCCACGATAAATCCATTGTCAAAATATCCATTGTTGATGAGATTTTACTGTATGTTCGGAGTCAATACTCCACCTTTAGACTTAAAAAAAAAGAAAATAAAAAATACGCTGAAAATAAAATTGCTATATGAGATGAATTAAGTAATATGAAACACAAATAATGACTACTAAAGAATTCCTTTGTAGGTTAGGTTTATAGAATATGATTTCAGTAAATTGGACACTGGAGGCTAAGCTATCATATATTTTCAAATTGTTAGAATAACTTTGCCTCTAGTGTCCAATTTACACAAATCATTCATCAGCCTACCTAGGAAAGGATATTTGTTAATTATTCTTCACATACTTGAACATTTTCCTATTATTTAACAACAACAAAAATTAAATTTCAATTAGGTTAATTGAAATATTTAGACCCTGAAGATAGAGCATTAACTCAATAAACTTAAAGGAAAAACTCATCGACATTTATTAATGATAACATCAAGAAAATTTTTACTGAACTATTTTCCGGCCTATTTCTTATAAAAGATGCGAAAGCAGAAGTTATATAGTTATGGTATAAAAAAAACTAACTCTATAATAATATTAAATTTTAATTTAATTTCCCAAATAATATATGTATCAAATCAATAGGTAAAAGGGCATGACTATTAGTGTCATTAGATATAAAGGATGATTCTTACACTATAAATAAATTATGTAAATTATCTGTTATTTTTAAATGATTAACTTTACTTTTAAGGCAAATCTAAATAAATGTATGTTCACAGAGGAAATAATACATCAATTATAATTCCCTACACCTAAATCTAAGTTAGTTGAGTTACTTGAACGTATAAAGAAACTAATTAAATTTTAAAATGTATGAAAAAATATATACATAAGTAACAATTATTTTAACATGGAATGTAACTAATATACTTAAATTCGTACTATTTTAATATCAAGGGTTAATTGGTGCAGTTGGCTTGGTTAAAATACAGATGTTCATTAATGATTTGACTTACTGCATGACTGAAAAGTTTATATATCTCTGATACATTACCACGTGGTTGTCTAGTTAATCATGTCATTTAATTATTAATTCAGCTGATACTTGCAACACGTTCTCCAAAATGCACTAACCAGATAATAAGAGTCTTAAAGTCACTAATGTATAATTTCGTTTGGTATAATTAATGGAGTTTATGCGGTTAAAATGTAGGTCAAGGATACATCCCTTTTGACGGAACAAATGTCTTGTAGCCTCTCAATAATGTGATATTTATGCTTATAAAGAATCAATTTATATTTCTAATAAACAATAACAATACAATACCTTTATGCGAAGTGTTTATTAAAGTATAACAAAAAATATGTAAGGTTATGTTGTAAAATACTTAAAGTAAATTTACTGTCAAGCCTTTTATGTGTATAAGGCATGTTTAGTATATGATTTTAGTTTAGAACATTTAATTTTCTTTTCATAACAAGTTTTTACTATAAATATGTAATATTACATTTTAATTTAATGATCTATATCTAATATAATGAATTAAAATATAACATGTTTATAACTATAAGTGGCATAAGATTTAATAGCTTATGGTTTTTATTATAAATAAAAACTGTCCAAATGTAGATTTTCCAATTTTCATATTTAATTTATTTCTAACATGTAGAGAAAACTAATTGAAGAATTCGTGTTTCTATTGTAATCCAACATACCTAAATCAAGTGAGATATTTGTATACAATTATACAATATCTTAATTTTTTATTTAACGAACAAAATATCCGTTGTTGCACAAATGGGTCATTTATTTTTAGAGAATCTGTATCCATTAGATTGTTACGTTGGGCAGTTAACTTGTAGAAAACCAAGAAATGGAACATCCGGTCAGTTGAAACGGAAATGGAAGGAAACATCCGTCAGGCCTGTGACAGTTGGCCATTTCCTCTGGAACTCCTTCATCACATAACCGGAAAAATCTCCCTGTCAGCCATCCTTGCGTATGTGTCTTGGAGTAAGACATTGGGGTGGTATACAGAGATATATTTATCAACAGAGTAAGGCAATGATGAACCATGATAGTGTGATATTAAAAAAAAATCTTATGTTCTTATATTAGCTCTTATCAGTATACAAAATCGGGCATTTTGACCAAATTAAAGGTATACCAAAGTTGATAGTTATACAAAGATTATTCATTGATTTTTAAATTAAGTGATAACACACATAATACTATAAAGAAATTATCTACAGTGATATAATTCTAAGAATTTTTTACTATTTGCAAAATATTAAAATTAATTTTATTAAAATGGATAATCCAACTTTGGATTGGTAGGCTTGTATATTTGTAATGAATGGAATGAAAACTTTATCGGGTGGTAAAATGTGTTTTCCTTTTTTTCGAAGAATAATTTTAGTTTAGATTTAATAAAATATATCATAATTGAAAATATTATTCAATTATTTTGTATTATAGCGGTAACTAATACACACAAATATGGAATATGTCAAATAAGAGGGACAAGTTTTAATAATTTACCTTATGCTGTTAAAAATAGTGGACACGCTACCGTTTTTATATTATCAAAACTAATAAATGTTAGCATATTTCATCCATAGCAAAATACTTGAATTATATTATTGTATATCAATATTATGATAGGATATGAGTTTTATTTAAAAAATTTAAATCGCTATACCTATATTATGACCTCATGTAAAAAAATATTATATATATATATATATATATATATATATATATATATACGTATATGTTATAACCTTTAATAGTTTTTATGTACAGTATTTCCTATAAAAAATAAACAATATTTTGCTTAGTGTGCTGTAGAATACTAATAATGTCTCAGTATTAACTTCTAAGATGTGCATGTTCTTACCAACTAAAAAGGAGAAGACCCCAAGTTCCATAAATTTGTTTCTGTTTGGTTCTGCTCTTAATATTTTGAAAATCAGATCAGAGATAAGTGTCTATGTTTGGGGATAGTCCTCTCTGAATGTAATGCCTACCCTTTATACTCCAATATTCACACATTTGAAAATAGAATTTGATACAATGCGTAAAATCCTTTAGTTTGAATGGTTGATGAAATTTAAATAAATATATAGTTATGGGATGAAAACGTTCATGATGAGAATTTTTCCTAAAACTCA
Organism: Stictocephala bisonia; assembly: GCA_035578905.1. NCBI lineage: Eukaryota > Metazoa > Arthropoda > Insecta > Hemiptera > Membracidae > Stictocephala > Stictocephala bisonia. Next base: position 290,677 of record JAQJVL010000721.1, read on the forward strand.
CCATGATTAGGAACGTGTATCTTTGTGCCTTTCCCCAAATCAAAAACATTGAAAAATCACCCCATACAATACAAAATCCAAGTGTTAACAGAGTCGTTGATTGAGTGATTATCTTGGTCCTTAATCATGCACTGAGTCCTTCTGGTGATGGTAATGAGCCATATCTGAGTCCTAATATGACATCAACGTTGTATACAGATCTAACACCTCAAAATAAACCATTAATCACCATTAGAAGGCTTGATCTTGTCAAATAGATATCAAGGTAATCACAGATAGCTTAATGCCAACCAGATCCGTAAAACAATCAGATTCATACAACCACTAAAATACCCTTTTCACAAGCCTTCGAGACAATCAAAATGAGGCGTATGTAAGAAATCTTTTAAATTCGACTTCTGAATTTTTCCATCGGTATTTGATGGGATTACTGCAAGACCATATTTTTGCTCCTCTTATTTTCAACATATACAAGGCCGATATTTCTACCATATTGTCCAGAAAATTTGTATCAAACGAAATTGTTCTTACTAATTAACCGAAGGCAATTTCAAAAACTGATATTAGAAAAATTACGATTCACTTAAACAACTTTAAATTGACCTGTTCACATCGCCCTGCAGACATGTCTGTGAACTTTATTCAACGAGTGAAGTATCGACCGTTAGCTCAGTTGGGGACGCGAACCCTGGACATTGCCCTCCGCAATATGGAACCTTAACCACTGAAGCACCACGCTGGAAAATCTTAATATAGCAAGACCAAAAAATTATTTTGGAATATAAAATCTAATGTTTTTATTAGGTACCACAAAAGTATCAGTGAATCAGTATGGAGCTGTACTTAAATATTACAGCTCAACTCCGTAAAACGTCCTCTTAAACAAAAAGTAATCTAAATTGTTTTATTTTAAATAATTTATTTTAGATAAATCGTAAAAAACATCAGAATTGCAGCAAAACAAATTTGAAAACTTACTAAACCCAGACAACTAAATATTGTGTGTCCAACCAACCCATTAATTGGAGGTGGGGGGACAGTACTTAACGCGATAAGGTGATTTCTGGGGTCGTCCAAATTATTCAAATAGAAAAGCAGTTTTGGAATTCCTAAAATTCCGTAGGTCCTTGAATTTTAAGAGTTTACGATGAAACTTGATTTTATCAAATTTTAGCCAGATGTAAATAAACAAAAGGGAGTGGAAAATATCCTATATCATTGTGGTGGTGAACATAGCACTGATTATAACAGTTATTGAAGTGATATTAAAAGTCTATAGAGAAAAAATATAAAAAATAGTGTCAATGGATATCAAAATGACGAACATAATTAAATTTTATCATAAAACACTTGTTTGGTAATATAATACCATCATAAGAAGGTGCATATATATTTAGGCTATTATACTCGTAATATAGACATATCTTTAAATTCATTTACAAAAACAATATACTTGAGTTTTGTAATGGAATGAGATAGACCTTATTTTTATTGGTTGAATCAAGAGATAAAATTGTATTTTTTTTCCTTTCGATAGTATTCCAGCCAATACACGCAGCTGCCAAACACCCTGTGATGTAGCTTCCAGGAACTAGCTATGATATATTGGGTCTATAAAATAAAATAACTTAAATTACTCATTTTAAATTAATAAAATGTGTAAAGTTGAACATTAAAATCGTATTTGTATTACAAAAAACCAATCACAAAAACCTAAACTTGGCTGTACAATTAAATACAATAATATTACTTATAACAAATTTACTTCAGCTTCAATAAATGAACTATGAAACAGTCTTCCAACAGTTTCTTCAGTTAGTGTCGTTTAAAAAAAATCATATCCTAAAATGTTGTGGATGTTCTAAAACTTTAACTTAGAAAAACGTGCATACAGTACAAATACCAACATACTAATAAAAACGAAAAACGTATCACATTGGTTGTAACGCTATTGAATAATAGCACTAATAAATCCATCAAGTCGTACAGGTATATTATATATTGATTTATTTTGATAACAACAATTTAGATCCAAATTGTTTTTATCTACATTAATAAATAATAGTTGTTGTGAATTGACGGACAGTAGTAGTTTTTTTCTTTTTTTCAGTATGTAAAGTGTAAACTTACAGATTATAAAACATGTTTTCTATAACTCACCTCATGAAAGTCGTCTTCGTGCTTTTTAATGTGTACATTAAAAAAAATATAGTATATATATCCTGAAAAAAAAACATATATGAAAAAATATGAAAAAATATATATGAAAAAAATCAAGTGCCACAGTATTTTGTTTATATTTTCCTTCTATTATGACATTTTTATTTAAAAAAATTTAGCCACAATAGAGTTTCAAATTGGAAGAATGGATTTAATCAACTTTACATGCTTATATTTTGGTTATTTTGTCAATATTGATCATCTATTCATCAATGGGAGACCCTAAACACTTCTATGCAACTGCCTCCAACTAAGATACTTTCCCCATTCAAGAGGACAGCGAAGTTGCTGAGGAAATAGCCAGCTGTCCAGGACTGATGGATGTTCCTCTTCCTGCACCACTGTCCGGGCATTTCATTTCTTGGTTTCCTCAGAGTGAAGTGCTTGACACTGCATTACCACTGTATATATTTATGAAGAAAATGACGTACTGAATATACCTTAACGTTTATTGTGACTGTAGTAAATGTTAGAATTATAGGCTGAAGAAAAATATACAGCTAATTTTTTTTTTATATATATATATATATATATATATATATATATATATATATATATATATATATATATATATATATATATATATATATATATATGTCATATTTAAAACATAATTTGCTTAATGTTTTGGTTTAAGATGGTTTTCGTCACATATCATATAATTATTAGTTAAATTAAAATAAATATCTTAATCGACTTAACGAACATGTTAAAAATAACTAATACGAACACCCATATCAATGTGAGATAGTAATTATTTTAATCGATTAATTAGTTTTAATTTTTGGGCAATAGTAAAACTATTGTAGTTTAGAATCATTTCAGTTCCCCTAAGCTACACAATTATGTGATTAAATATAGTTCAATACCTCAGCCCTATCATCGTATAAGAGTGATACATTATCTAGGTATCTTAACGTTTCGTACAGAAACAAAATATTTATGTCAAAACTAAATGTTCAATTGTTTCAACATTGACAGAAAATTTCATTATAACCAACTTAATAGTATTAATAACGTCTAATGATGTTATGAATATTTAAACTTACATCATTTAACAACCAAAAAGTTTACTTTTCCTATGTTAATTTAAACTTATCAATTATAATATAAATTTAAATACAAATTTAAACAGATAATTTAAACTATGATCTCACACTATTATCATAGCTCATTACGGGTAGTTTTTATAAATGTATTGTTGTGAGGTTCAGTTAATTAAATATATATATTTGGAATTAAAGTACTATAATATGCATTTGTTTTCTTCAGTACCACTAAAATTAACAAACCTTTCGGCACTAATGGTGCAAAGCTCTAACTACCCCTACTTGGGGTTCATAGTATTGAGCAGATTGTAGGAAATAGGTTCTATTCTTGGCCCTCTTACTTGTCACTTAGCTGAAGATCGGACTAACATTCCACATAAACGTGTAGGTCCCTTAGTAGCCCTGACTAATGGGCCATCAATAAATAGCTCTTTCTAAGGAATAGTCAACCTTAGCAAGTAACAATGACTACACTCTTCCATCTACACTAATCACACTCATTCGTTCCTCATATTTGACTACATCTCTACGTTTTGTGTCTTCTTAATGATGAATAATGAATGAAATGAATAACCTTAAACATTTGTTTATATACGTCCACCTTCAAAATTAAGTTCCACCTTCAACCTTGATATCAGTCATTGAGGTAGCCTTCATGCTTCAAAAGTTAAACTACAATCATTACCATCAGCCTTATTTACAAAAAATTAAACGATAAAATCCATCTATCCTAAACTTGCGGGTTTTATAATTGCTTGAATAACCGAAAAGTAACATAAAACTATTTTACGGTTCTAAGCCATAAACATAAGTCACTACTCCACTTTGATTCCGTAATCCTGAAGGTCAAGGTCGTACCACCTCTCTCCCTCCCCCCTCTCTCTTGATGTTATTAACTGTCATTCATCATGCTTTGTGTGACCCTGTTCCTTGAAGAAAACTGAAAGGGAGATGTATTTTTGAGTTTATATTTCTTAGTCACAATTAAAAATTATTGTGACTGTTTTACAAAAACTGATGATGCCTTAGTGGGCGAAAGCACTATTTAAATAAAAAATTTTGGAATAATCTAAAAAAATGAGTTCTTTTTTAAAACCAACGTTATTCCATCAAGTGTATACAACAGAAAATTAAAAATTGACTATACATAGAATTTTTTCAAAGGTGTCCTTATAGGCTAATGATATTTTGGGAAAAGATATCATGTATTATATACTTTTAAAATGCTTAAGGTATAGGTTTAATCCTATAAATATCAGTCATAATTATTGATTGAATAGGTTTTGTGAGATTCCTAGAAAGTATTTTTTACAAAAGGTAATTTGAAATGTTTGTTTTTATTAAATTCGAAAAAGTTGAATTTATTACTCATACCAAAGATTTATTATAAATTTAAGGGTCTAATTTATATTTGATATAATAGTGAAAGAATAACAGTTAGCAATTTTTAAGTATTTAAATCCCAGACTCTTTGATCTTATGAGGTTGAAATCAACTTTGACATTAAATTCTCAAAATATTGTTAAGTGTTATACTTTCACTATGATACGAGATGTTTAAAAAAATCAAGGCTGAAAATACCGAACTAAGTTATATCTTATTGTGGTAGAATTTCAGTCATTAAAACTGTAAATAGTAAGTGATAGTGAGAGAATTGTGTTTAAATGCAAAAATTGCCTTACATCATGAAACAGCGTTAGGATACTGAATGTATTTTAAAGTAATAAATGTAATGTAACATTATTTAGTTGTAAAAATTATCTATATACTACTGTATATAAGAGAAAAGTGTCAGGGTGTTATAGGATGGGAACAACCTCCACCTTCTAAATCTAAGACGTACTCGGCCTACACATCCCCCTATCATGTGTATGTATATTTATTAATTATATTTTCTGTAAAAATATCACTATTACACCTTCCAAAAACATGTCTTGAAGAGAAGTAGATGATACTTACTGCGCAATTGGACTTGACAAAGGAGATATCAATAATGACATTTCTCAATTTTCTCTCTAGGAATTTCAAAAATGACTTAAACAATTACCATTGCGTAATTTAAATGATAAGTTCGAAACTATGACTTCCGTTTCCATTAAAAAAAAACATTTTTCCGATTAATTTATTATATATATTTTATAATTTCCACTGTAATCACAGAAAGCCTTAAACACAATTATATTTCATGGTTGTATCCTTTACACTGCACGTTATCTCAATGATAATATTATTGACATAATCATATACTCTAATACATAGTTTTCTTATTACGAAGATAGTTACACTGCAAAGAGTCCAATTATAATGGATTACCAAATGATATTAATGGCTTATCCAATATTAGTAGCCTGCCGATATGACATTAATGGCTTGTCCAAGATAGCCTGCCGATATGACATAAAGGTTGTAGGAAGACTAAATGAAATCTAGAAGCGCCCACAGGCACCGCTCAATGAGTCTCAAGGCCTTATCCGTCAATGAGGAGGTCACAATTCATCCAGCTGGGAAGGTAGGTGGTCTTGAATATATCTTACCAGTTATGCTTGTACCAAACACTGACTTCTGATAGTGTTTTTGCCATATTACCAAACCACGAAAAATAAATCATTGTTCTATAGTTGGATGCTGTCTGAAAATATTGATAATGTAGATACTTTAGAATAATCTTGATTGAATAAAAAATGTTAACATATTAGTAATTCAAAAATCTGAAATTGATCATATAAAAACAAAAACAACCAAATTGTATTTATAAAAACACGAATAAAACTTTAAAAGAAGTGAAGTTGTGTAAGTACTGATCGGAAATATAATAAATATGCTATTGTTTTTATTGTAAAATCAGTATATATGACACAAGGACAGGTATCAAGTTTGATGACTTTTTCAAAACGATGTCACTTTTGAAACATGCAAAAAATTGTAGCAGTTAGCGTTAATTTTTTTGTCTATTCCCAGCAATAGATGGTACATAAGAGTACTTAACTGAGCTAAAAACACACTTTTTGGTAATATTGGACCTGCCTTTTAATAAACAAATTATTTCCTTTATTATCAACAAAGAAGTAATTTCCAGCACGATAATAACTCTTACCTACCTATCCACCTGTACATCTAAAATAAGTGGCATTGACTCTAACCGTACACCCATACATCTGTGGTGATATTCATCCACCCACCTTTCCATACAAATGCAATAGTATTGACCTAGCTACCCTCCCATACACAAGGGTACTAACACAATTGCCCACCAGTCATTACACGTTCATTTGTATTCCTCCCACCTATAAAGGCACAGTGGTGTTAATATACGTAAGACAGTAGTACCCATCCACCCACCCACCCAAAAATGTACGGTTGTGATACCCAAATACGTGTATGGTAGTGTTACCCATACGTGTATGGATGCCACCTGTCTGCCCATATACAAATGGTGGTGGTACATAGTTACGTTTATGTTGGTGTTACCCATACGTTTTCCCATACAAGTATAGTACTGGTACCCAATGTATAAGCAGGACGGAGAGTATGTGTACTCCCCATTATCATCGTTGTAGTGGTATATCAACTCAATACCACTGTAAGTGTATATGATGGGGTAGTGTCAATATGACCGTCAGTGTATGGGTGGGTGGGAGGGTCAATATGCAACCACTCTCATAAAACACGTATATGAGTGGGATGGACGCTTGTAATCCTCTTATAAATCTTACCTACGTACTTCCAGTTGCTCTTCATAAACCAGTTTTTTAGTTCGTTTATTTGAATTTTCGTTCTAGACTTTAGTGGACCATCAGTGAGGACAGAGCTTTATTACCGGTCTATTCCTTCTCCAAATTATGCAACATTGGACAGTAATACTTTATTAGTAGATTATTCATAAATTATGTAAATACTTTGCCTTTGCTAGAGGGAATTTCTAGCAAAGGCAAAACATTAGATCATTTCTCAAACCTGACAAGGATGAATATGCCACTGAACGTGTACTGATGGACGGGTGGGTTAACACTCCTCCCACCCACCCAAGCACGTAGGAAATGACCCTTTCACCTAGTCACATATGTAGCGTGCAACGTTGAGTGTGGCAAAATTTCTACAACGCATTAAATTCTAAAAAGCATATAAAGTATTCCTCATTAATAATAGACTTAAATTTCTTTTTATTTAGGAGAGCAGGTGACCAAGTGGTCAGTCAGAAATGACGTAATGAGTTAAAAGTTGCACACGTTCGAATCTTAAGCTTTACTGAAACATTATATCAGTAACATTTATATTACACTGTACTGGTTTCTCCCTATTACACTGACTCCCGTACAGATAAATAACTGTGGGACATTTTCAGAGTAAAATAAATAAAGACATCAGCCGGCCTGTCTTTGTATAAAAAATAAGGGAGTTTAATAATTAAATATAGACAAAATATCTTAGTTGATAAATATTACCTACATAGCCTCTTATATCTATAAATAATAACGAAATTTATATGCAATACATACAATTTTTTTTATTTTTAAATACTTAAATTTTTTATATATTTTTACGTTACGTTTATAATAATAGCTATATTATTTATTCAAATATGTTTTTTGTTAATACGAAAGCCTGGGTTATGCAAGATTTACCTAATGACAATGTTAATCAGTATGACTAATTACGTCCAATGTGGATTAAGTCAACGTAATAATAACTAAATATGTTATAAACAATATTAGTTTTAACCGTTGGGTGGTATCTCTAAAAAATTTGCAATTTTTACACACTAAAAGGGAATCCATCTAAACCCTTTTCCACTCCCTATTGGTTAAAGCAGGTGTGGTTGGATCCCAAAGGGGAAATTTGGCTTTGTTCATTCCATCTGTGCCCTTTATCTCACATTTCCTAGACACGTTTTATAACGTGATGTTTATAGCAAGACAAACATATAACTGAATATTTATCAGAAGATATAAAAAGGTGAATGTGAAGTAATTTAAATTTAAAACTTTGCCAATAACTAAAATTCAATGCGAGACCTTTCACTATCACCTGGAAACAAAAGGTTACTCATTTAATTAAAAATACACTAAGACAAATAACGTACAAAGTTAAAACAATATAGAATGAAGTACATTACGTGATCATTATCTTTCATGTGAAAAAGTAAATTATTTTATATTTTTAACAATTCAAAAAATATTTTATATAATTTCTAATGGGTGTAATTTCATCGTTTATTAAGACGAACCTGTATTGGTAATATATTAGGATTGCCATGTATTTCAAACAGATACAATTATATTTCAAACAAAAGTTATTGTAACCACCAGTTCTTGCAAATGTTTTCATAATTCTATCTCTTTGCACAGAGAAGAATTAAAGCGAAGTTGCATCCAATCGTGCGCTGAATGAGTGTTGTGAGCTATAGCTTAGGGTGTAGGGTAGTTAGTTCTCCAGTTCCCTGTGTTGATTGTTTGGTGTTAACCTTTGACGGTCCATAATGACGGTCCCATCCCCAAGGACAAACGTAATAAAAATGTATAAAGTTTTCTTTAAGTTGTAACTATTATATTTGTTTATAAAAACAATGGTACTAGTGCTACCTCTATTTTTTCATTTGGGACTTTTGTGTTTTTTTAACTTTTTATATTTAAATATATACCTATGTGTTATTTTATTTCAGCTGATTAGACTACAATGTGCCAGTAACTCTGGTAAATATTTCCAACATCAAATTGTACTCAATATTGTATAAATTCAATATACAGGGTGTTCTAAAATGTGGGGAAATATTTTTGGATATGGTATAACAAGTAAAAATAAACAAAAAAGTTCCTCTATCACTATGGTCTATCTCGCTTCGTTTAGCGTCTGTCTGTCTGTTTGTGTTTTTTTATAAAAAAAACATAACTCAAAGACGGTTTGAGCTACAGCGTTATAATTTTACATAGTTGTATGTCTCATTAAAACCTAAATTTATGCTAAAATAAAAAAAAAATATCACCAATATTTTCAAAAAGGCAGCCTTTTTAATATTTTAAAGCAAAATGTCATGGAAACTAACTAGAGGATAAAAAACTATGAGGAAACATAAAAAATAGGTCATGAAAAGACAAACATTTTAATAACTTATTTGTTACAAACGGTTCATAAATAATGCAATTAATACATTTTTTCTATAGCCATGTTTTACTATTAATGTGCAGCCTTTGATCAGTGTTAAATTAAAAGACATTTTTACTCACTGGTAAAACAGCTGTTAATGTCAGACAAATCAGCTGATGCTATTAACCTTAACAGTAAGCTATTAATCTTAACAATTAAACAATAACTAAACAACACGACATATGAAATATTTATTAAAACAATTGCGGCTATTTTTATTTTTTCTTAACTGATGTATTTTGAAAATACACAAATGTCTGTAGAAAAAATATATTAATTGCATTATTTATGAACCGTTTGTAACAAATAAGTTATTAAAATGTTTGTCTTTTCAAGACCTATTTTTTATGTTTCTTCGTAGTTTTTTATCCTCTAGTCAGTTTCCATGACATTTCGCTTTAAAATATTAAAAAGGCTGCCATTTTGAAAATATTGGTGATATTTTTTTTTATTTTAGCATAAATTTAGGTTTTAATGAGACATACAATTATGTAAAATTAGAACGCTGTAGCTCAAACCGTCTTTGAGTTATGCTTTTTTTTATAAAAAACACAAACAGACAGACAGACGCTAAACGAAGCGAGATAGACCATAGTGTTAGAGGAACTTTTTTGTTTATTTTTACTTGTTATACTACATATACTTGTTATATGATAAGATGCATCATCATCATCATCATCATCATCATCATCATCATCATCATCATCAATTACCTTATAAGGAAATAAAAAAATGAAACTGAATATAGATCCAATAAAAATATATTTCAAAATATGTTGTAATACAAATGTTTTTATTAAAATATAAATCTCATTAAAAATAATTTACTATATCTTGACCTTAAATTTATTTTAAACATTTAAATAGGTTTTAAGGTTCTTGTTTTATTTGTAAAATAATACATAAAATGATTTGTCTGATAATATTGCATTTATGATTAAATGTCTTCCATAAAACTAAGTTAGTTGAACGTTTTGTGATTCAATATACGTAAAATTCCCAATATTATCTCTTCAACATCACTAAAAACATGTTTTAAACGTATTTTATTAACAGTTTCATGAAGAAATATTACGGTACACATTGTGGGTAAGTTGGAAACGAAATACTAAACTTTAAATAATGTTCAGTTTCTTTTTTAACAGCTTCGAAGAAAGTTTTATTATATTTAGATTTATATATCACTAAGTATACATTTAATTACACATTATTTTTAATTGTATTATTAGTATTGTGTTTTTAAGTGTTTAGTATTAGTCTAGTGTATTTTATTGTGTATGATTTATTGTAAGTTCACATTTATTTTATCATTAGGTATTATAAAGAATTTTTTATTTACAAGAGGAAAATGGAATGTAGCTTGTACGATGATATGTATATCTCATTTATTTCCATATTTTTAATTGTTTATAAAAAACGGACCGATAATTTAGGATACAAACCTTATAAATATATTTTTAAAAAAACTAAGAATGTACAACTTAAATATAGTTATCACATCACTCTATTTAAAAATGCACAAATGCACTATTTTTTATTTCCACTAAAATTCGTCCAATTGTAGAAAGCAGCTGCTATCAAGAGGAAGGCGACGACCCATGTTCCACAGGCCAAGAACCCCAAATACACAGTGGGGTGAGTCAGAGACCACCCTCGGAAAGCAATGGCACGGTAGGCTTCAATGGGTTGATTTAGGGGCAACAGTAAGCACAGAGGCCGAATGAGGGGGTGCATACCTTCTGTAGGCCATAGTATTCCTTTAACAAAAAACCCTTACAGTTAGCAAACATTTATAACATACTGTGTTCAATTTACTAATAAACCTAAGAGGAAAATGCTAATAAATATTTAATTTAAACTAAATGATTCATAAAACTTCATTGTTAGTAAAATGTTACTACATACAAAACTTATACATTATAAAATAATAGTTTGTTATCAAATTCAAATACATCTCTTCAAAAAAAAATAAAAAATTATAAAGGCTACAAGATTTGTTTCTATTATGACTATTCTCCCTATATAGACTATAATTAATGGAGGGGGTGAGTCTTCAACATGAAGCTGAGTTAACAAAATATATATATATATATATATATATATATATATATATATATATATATATATATATATACAACATGAAATACAAATGTTCTCTATTTTTTTAAAATTAACAATAGATACAAAATTAAATAAATATTCTAACAATATCAATATAATAAAAAATTTAATAACACTTTAAAATGACGATAACACATCAAATTACCAATAAAATCGAATTTAGGTGTGAAATGAATACGGAAAAGCATTATGGATATATGGACGTCTGCATAATTTTATGCTTATGGTGATTGAATGATCATCTCAGCAGCCTCATGACCCATTTGTTCCAGCCACTTAATAACCCTTTTTACAAATAGCAACACAGGAACCCTCCAAATGAAAAATTGCATGTTGGATGTTACTGTAGAGCCAATGAGCAAAATGTTAAGAATTTGTTATATGAATGGAATTGTTTAATGTAGGAATTTCATATTTCAATGCATTATATTTCTAGTTGAGTAATTGTGCTCAATATGAATAAATATTTAACTATTGTTTTGAATAAAATTAATAATTTTCGTATGTACAACTGTCTTAAACTAAGGAGAATTCAACAAAATTAAACTGATTAGATATCTTATTTTTTTTGATAATTTGTGAGTTTAAATGATTTTGAGCTGCCATATTTTTAAACCACAGTCCACTTTAACTTTTTTGTTTGTATTTCGTTGCTTAAAACACTAATAGTTCACATGTTTATGAAAATTAATTTACCTTTGGTAAATAATATTAAATTTGGAAATTTGGAAAGGACCTTAAGGTTTTTTTAATATTTAAAAACAATTATCAAACATTCGTATTTTGTTAATTTTTAAAATATATTTCTGTATTTTAATTTGTTTGATTAATTTTTTAAGGTAGCAGTTGAGAAACATTTTCTGTGGCTATAACATTTATTATTTGTTTTTGATGTATGATTGTACTATGATAAATAATAAACACACCAACTGTAAGATATTTAGCTTGGATAAGTTTGGTAAGCACATCAGATTGAAAGTGACCCTTTTAGTACTAGAATCCGCTACTGAAACCGTAGATTTCCAGCTGACTCAAAATAAATCGTTAACTTCGGGGGAATTTGATGGTGATTTTACCAACGACAACCCTGTGAATAAAGTCCAGGACATCTATCTTCTGGAGCAAGCAGCGTTACAACCTGGCCTTAGGGTCACCTTTTTTCAAATTGATATTGTTGTAGTCCATTGGGTCTGGGATTATAAGGCGATCCCTGTTACATTTATTCAAACTTACTAATTAACTATACTCCACACTGCCAGATATTTACGAGTTTACACGATTAGATACAGTTACATTAATAGCACATGAAATTCAACCACTTTACTTTGATGTAATGAATGTCACCTAACACCTTTGATTCTGTGTTTGCACAAAATCTGACATCAAATTTGGTTTACTATTACTGTTAACACTGCCACTCTATTATCACACTAACTTCAGGCTGAAGGTCAAAAAACGTACCCACTGGGACTTACTGTTTGTCGGCTGCGAGTCTAGAGGATTCCGGAGCTATCGAGCTGTTCCTATAGAATGATCTAGATATTTCTGGGCACCATTTCTGGAATATTCTGGCTCCTCCTACAGGAAAATTAACTGCCATTCTAGCACTTATGTACTGGCCTAGAAAAATGTATGTGCACATGTCCCTGCGCAGTGAAGGGGGACTCCAATTACCTGGGTAGTACTGCTATGTTATATTTCACTCGAATTATCTAATAGTTTAATTAGTTACTTATAACTTTAATCAACACGAAAGTCACGAAACATATAACTGACAATTAATCCGATTAACATAATATATTTTCAAGTATCAGGTATGTTTGGTGCTTGAACGTAAGATACAGTAAATATATTATTTTAAACTATCACGTACCACTTGTAAACGTCATGACAAGAAATAGGCCAGTCCCAAGAACACTGGCCTCACTATCGGTACTGCACATTGCTGAAAGAAGTGTACCTAAAACAGACATGTAAGAACTTTAGCTTATAGGAAATTCTTACATTTAATGTTCAAGTGAGAGTTGATGTACCCAGGTTTTACGTATTTTTTTGTTTTAATAATGTACTGTAACTTGAAATAAATTTTAGGATTTAAATTAGTACTATTTATGTAAAGCTACTGTATTTTCCCAACTATACAGTATTGATATAAAGACATTTATATATTTAAAATTATTTAATAACATAGTATGAATATAACATGGTCTAGACTAATTAATGTTTGTTATATGAGTAATGTGGTAAAATCTAGTATGTCAAGTTTATGTTGTGAATTGTACTCCTTATTTGTTAGGACGAACTATTATCATCAGTTTCTCTTTACCATAAAAACTATATCACAACCGGTAAAACGTTTACACATTGAAAAGTATTAATTTGTAATATGTTGATGTTGTTCAAATTATATGTAGAATTTACAAATAATATTAAACAATACAGTTAGACATAAATAAAATATACAATCTACAAATATATGTTCGTTTGAAACACCTAGTAAACACGATAGTTCAAGAAAAGGAGACTTAACCAAAGGTTACTTTATAGGGAACCTTTGGACAGCGATAAAATTATCTTCTTCATAAATTATGTATTTTAAATGTAAAATCTGTTCTTTAGAATGTATTTTAACATAAATTACGACACCACATTTTTATTCCTTTCATTATTGATAGTTATCACGTTGAAGAAAGAAACAGAGGTCGCATCCAACAGTGCGCTGAATGAGTTTCGAGCTACTCTAGTTTGCCCTTCCTTAAACCACCCAAATACTCAAGGATAAACGTAGTAATTATTATTATAAATTTATAAAGATGTACATTATTTGTAATCTATTTTTAACTGCCACTAGTGCGTTAGGGAGGCATTAAGAAAGTGACCTCCTGTTTCTTTTTTCTCTGTGTACTAGCATAATTTTTTTATTTAATCAGTGTTACTTAAATTGCATAAACTATGAACGGCTTAAGAACATTTTCTAATATTAGATTATCTAAACAAGTTGTATTTGACAGCGGTAATTTATAAATAAATAAAATTACCGCTGTCAAATACAACTTGTTTAGATAATCTAATATTGTTTTACTATTTTGGGGCAGTGGTAATCAGACAAAAAATTATAACTCACTCCAACTTACCACAACACAGACCGCATATGCCGATTCCCATCATGAGGCTTAGATAGAGCAGCCAGCTTCCTTGCATTATGTTGTCAAAGAACACATAGTTGACTGATACTATAATTGCTGTGTGAATTACCAACAATATCACATTAACGTAAAAGTGGGAAAACAGCAGTTCAATTATGTTCAATCCTAAAATAAAAAAAAGTTAAATTAAACATTAACAAAAACTGCTGTAGCAAAACCAATATACAAGTTGTATGGATGGTTACCTCTTTTTTTTATTAAAATCAATATCTTTCTTACTTTCATTTATAATATGAATGTAAAACACTGCATATTTAACAGATTTATTTTTTGAACTATTCTATTTCTTAGATTCGTTGCTGTAATGGCTATGCATGTAATATAATTATTTTTTATTCTGTAAACTATAAATGTGTTACTAAGAAAATATATATTATTTTTATTATTAATTGTTGAAATATTAGAATATGGAACTCTAATAAGTATGCAACTCTTTCAAGGCTTTATAAGGTTATGTTAGCTAAGAGGATATTGCATTCTCGTTATTTTGGTTTGTGTTGATAAAACAATACCAGCCCCTGTCCTCTCTCTACACAATACCATTTGTTCTAAAGGTAGAAGCATGAAACATTCGTTATGCATCAGTGTCATGTATTTGATTCGAAAAGGTTTATTGGTTTAAAGCAATTAAAAGATTGAAATTCAATATATAGAAAAAACAAACTTGAATATATTCTATAAACGTTCATTTGTCTATTATTGGCAGTCCTAGTTTTGTAAGTGGCATTACTTGCATACAAGTTCTTTACAATGACACTTAAATAAGCTGAAAAACTACACATTCTCAAAATTATTATATATAACTTTAAATAAATAAAATATTGTTTTACATACAAAATACGTACATAAAATTACGTATTTATTAATATGCGCATAAATATGTACATATTTAACTATACAATATACGTAAAACATTATGTCATTTTTTACTAACTTTTTCAATTAAACTTACATAAACTTTTAGATTTTACTTACATACAAATTAGATTTTAATAAATGTAGTAAATCTGAACATTTTTGGATATTTTCGTCTCCTAAGAGAGAGAAACATAACCACGTATCTTTGAACAGCTACCAAGTGGCTTTAAAATTGTTGTTAGAAAGTCAATATATATTTTAATTATATTTTCAATCTTACAATACATGGCATTATTGCTTTGAAACGAAGAACTACAGCGTTTTTTTTTTTATATGACAGTATCACCTCCAGTTTTATTTTTAAATTATTTTTTATATAGCTTTAGTCCTGTTATGCATTATATATATATATATATTTAAAATCTCGTTTAATATCCTTCATTTTTTATGACTATGTTCTATTTTTATGTATGTTCTGTTATCATAAGAAAAAGTTATAAGTTCATCGTTTGAATGTTTTTGAAGTAAAAGATTTACATTCGATCCTTGGACAATATTTGGTTTCCCCAATGTGATATTCTGTGTGTGATATTCTCAGTCTGAGTAACACGTGTTCAGTTCGACTCCACGTTTTTCATTGTTTTGAGTGGGATATTTTAGTTATTTTACTATAAATTTTTGTCAGTGTGTTGTTTAGGTGTTTGTCATTTCATTTTTGTTATTTATTTTATCGTTTTTATCAATAATTAAGTGCAATTTGTGTAAAAAGATTTTTATGTTCCGGTCGCCACAGAACTTAAGGTCCGGGACAAAGGGCAAAGCAGTTCCCTTATCAGCTGCCGATAAGCGTTTAGTGAGCCGCTCGTTATCTGACTCCTCGCCAAACTCCGCCAGGACAATGCCGAATACCAACAATCCTCCGGCCGTTGACCCTGCGACCATAGAGTCACTGGTGAATAAACACCTTGCTAGTGGCTCTATGACTGACACCTTGGTCGCTAAGATGTCGGTGGAGCTGAAGGCAGTCGTAGAGAAAGCTGTATCTGCTGCCATGATGCCTGTCCTGGAGGAATTGAGGAATATGCGGGAGGAGATGACAAAGTTGAGCAACAGAGTTTCGCAGCTTGAGGGTGACCTGATCAGTAAGACGGATGAGTTGGAACAGTATCAGCGCCGAAACAGTCTTAGATTCTTCGGTGTAGCAGAAAAGCAAGGAGAGTGCACAGATGCTTTGGTGACTCAGCTGTGTCGCGACCACCTTGGCCTGGAGCTTCCATCCACAGCGCTCTGCAGGACGCACCGAGTGGGCAAGCCGCCGGGTCCAGCCACAGGTGGGAGGCCGCAGCATCGTCCCACTATCGTCAAGTTTACCAGCTATCGAGATAGGCGACTGGTGTTCAACTCGAAGAAGCGACTGAAAGGAAGTGGCATTACCATACGTGAGGACCTGACAGCTCGGAGACAAGAAATCTACAGAAAGGCAGCCGAGCGGTACGGGCGGACCAGCACCTGGACGTTAGACGGCCGAGTGTTCTACGTCGATGGCACCGGAAGGCGCGGCGTGGCGACCAAGCTGTCAGATCTGGAGGTGGCGTCGACTTGACTGCACACTCTGTAAGATTGTTCTTTTATTTAATTTTGTACATGTTAGTTTTGTCAATTTCTCTAACGTAACATTTGTTTTGTTTGTTCATGTAGAAGTTAGGTTTGTTTTAATTTTGCAATTTCTAAAATTACCTTTATTTAATCTGGAAGAAGTTAACTCTGTTTAATTTGATGTAATCGTAAACCATATAACTTAAAATTTCTTTTATTTAATTTGTAGTACAGTGGTTTTGTTTAATTTGTTAATTTCTGTAACGTATAATTTGTTTTGTAGAAGTTAGATTTGTTCGAATTTTGTCGATTTCTTAAAATACCTTTATTTAATCTGGAAGAAGTTAGCTCTGTTTAATTTGTTGTAATCGTAAATCTTATATGTTCTTTATTTTATTTTTAGAAGTTAATTTTGATTCCGTTAATTTTAAATATATAACTTTAGTTTTCCTGCAAATGTTCAATTGTTCTGGTTGATAACCCGCCAAAATATGACTGAATATTACACCAGTCTGAACCAAATCGGTTTAGTTTTATAAACTTGTTTATTTTAAATTCATTTAAATATCCCGTAATTTCAATCTTCTAAACTTTTATTCAATTATTTCATGTATATACAGTATTAAGTTAGTATAGTTAATTATAATCTTTATGTTTGCCATTGATTGATAATACCGCACAATACAATGACAATAATGTAATGCATTTTATCAATTTAATATTGAATTATTTTGGCTCAATTATCAATTATGTGTTATTTAATCTAAAATTGAATCCTCTTGTTTGTAAAGTTTATATAATTTCCCGCTCAGTCTATTTCTCATTGTTTTGCTGGAGTGCGGACATCAATTATGTTATGATACTGAGTATGTTAGTAAGTAATTTAGTTTGTGTGTGTATATATGTGTGTATGTGTGTGGTTACCGTCACCGTGCTATGCTGCTGTGGTCGCTGGCTGCTCGACCGCACGGCCGTCGGGTGACCCCGTGATAGCGTCTCACTCTTCCACCCCCCTGCCACCATCAACTTTACAATCAGATCACTTCGCCAGCACCCTTGCCCCCTACTCCAGACTTCTTAAGACAGCCCATGTCAATACTCAATCTCTTCTTGGTCATATTGATGAATTTCGTTTAATTTTTGAATTTTCTTCTTTTGATATCGTTTTAATTTCTGAATCCTGGCTCAAGCCTAATATATCAGATAAAAGTGTTGATCTATCTGGATATACTCTTTATCGTAATGATCGTCTGTCCAAAGGTGGTGGAGGAGTTGCAGCTTTTGTCAAATCTAATTTACCTACTACAATACTGTACTCCTCTGACACCACCAGGTTGGGGCGACCTGAGTACATGTTTCTTGATGTTTCTGTTAATAATATACATGTTTTAATTTCTGTTTGTTATAGGGCACCTAATCTTGGTTTTCTCGTTGAATTTGAATACATTCTTCTTGATCTTATGGCTCGTTATAGTCATGTTATTGTAACTGGTGACTTTAACTCGAACCTTTTAGGCCCTGCTACTTACGATCAGACTTACTTAACAAGAATGTTTCACTCTTGTAACATGACTATACTGCCTTTACAAGCAACCCATCACACTGCTACTACGGATACATGGCTGGACGTCATGGCTGTTTCTGACCTGTCCCATGTCGTGCACCACGGTCAGCACCCTGTCCTTGGCCTGTCAAGACATGATTTAATATTTTGTGTATATCGTCTAACCACCCCTAAATGTGAACCCAAATTCATCTCGTACAGGAGACTCAATAATATTGATTCTGATGCACTTCTGGCTGATGCACTCCTAATGTCTTGGCATGATATAATCCACGCTCCTGATGTCAATACTATGGTAAACATGTTTAATAATTTCACAACTTGTCT
Organism: Stictocephala bisonia; assembly: GCA_035578905.1. NCBI lineage: Eukaryota > Metazoa > Arthropoda > Insecta > Hemiptera > Membracidae > Stictocephala > Stictocephala bisonia. Next base: position 309,759 of record JAQJVL010000721.1, read on the forward strand.
CCTTGATAAGCATGCTCCCTTGATCACTAAGAGGGTCACCAAGAAACCAGCCCCTTGGATTAATGACTACTTACGTCAACTACAGAGGTTAAGGGACATTGCTTTTCGTAGGGCTAAAAGAACTAAGTCATCTGACGATTGGGCGGAGTATAAAAGACTGAGGAATAAGACTCAGCAACAATTTCGCAATGCCAAGATACGATTCTATTATAGATCTTTCTCTGGTGTCATATGTACTAAAGGCTTGTGGTCTAAGGTCAGGGAGCTAGGCATTGGTAAGACCAATAGTGACAAACCTGTTTCACTTGATCTTAATATCGTAAATAAATATTTCACTAACATTCCAATCGATCTGTCCAGAGCTCGTGACTTTGTCAGTGAGCTGAATGCCACTCCTCTTTGCCGCCCGCGCCATCAGTTCGTCTTCACTCAGGTGACTGAGGCTGATGTGCTTGATGCTGTGATGAGGATGACTAGCAACGCAGTCGGTACTGATAAAATCCCTATTAAAATTCTCAAACTTTTACTTCCAGCAATACTGACTGTGATTACAGCTATTTTCAATAAATCTTTAACCACATCTACTTTTCCGTCTGAGTGGAAATCTGCTATTGTGCGCCCTCTACAAAAAGTTTCGTCACCTCAAGTTGCATCAGATTTCAGACCTATCAGTATCTTGCCAGCATTGTCAAAATGCCTCGAAAGGTTAGTCCACCGTCAGATGTCATCGTTTATGGAGAGTGCTGGATTATTGTCCAATTTCCAATCTGGATTCCGTTCAAGATTCAGTACTTCCACTGCCCTTCTTAAAATTACTGACGATGTCCGCTCTGCTATTGATAAGTCCCTACTTACCATCTTGACCCTATTTGATTTCTCTAAAGCTTTCGACTGCGTTTACTATCCCCTTCTTTATATAAAAATGCTCTCTGGTGGTTTTTCTGATGGTTGTATTGAATGGGTCAGGTCGTACTTGACGGACCGTCGGCAGTGTGTAAAGGCAGACAACAGAAATTCTGACTGGGAACTGGTGACTAGAGGTGTGCCCCAGGGTTCTGTGCTTGGGCCACTCTTATTCTTACTCTACATTAACGATGTCACTACTGTTATCAATTTCTGCAAATTTCACTTATACGCTGACGACCTACAAATATATACTCACTTTACTTTGAAAGACTTGCCTACTGCCGTAACTAACATTAACTGTGATATCCAGTCTATCACAAATTGGGCTGCCAAGCATGGCTTAAAGCTCAATGAGGCCAAAACCCAAACAATATTGTTGGGCTCTACTAGACTCACTTCTAACATTGACCTGACAAATATACCAAAACTCAAACTTAACAATACAGAATTACCGTTTTGTGACAAAGTTAAAAACCTAGGACTTATTATGAATAAAAATTTGAACTGGACTGATCAAGTAGCTGTAATGTATAATAGAGTTTTTGCTGCTATACACACTTTGAAAAGATTTGCCATGTTTTTCCCTCTTAATGTCAAGGTGTTGTTAGTAAAGACTCTAGTTTTCACTCACTTTAATTATTGTGATACTGTAATCAATTACATGTCTGTTGAGCTCGCGGAAAGATTACAGCGTGCCCAAAACTACTGTATCAGATTTATTTTCAACCTGAGGCGAAGGGATCATGTTACTCCATTTTTCCACCAATTATCCATCTTAAAGTTAAACAATCTTCGACAATTCCATATCCTGATATTGTTGCACAGTATTCTTCAAAACCAAATTCCTAATTATCTGTCAGAGGAGTTTGTTTATCTGTCACAAGTTGGTGTGCATAGAACAAGACGTGGTGAGTCAATGTTAGTTATTCCAGTTCACCGGACCACCACTTTCAACAAATCATTTATTGTCTCCGCGTGCAGGCTCTGGAATGCTCTGCCTGATAATATCAGATCCATCGATAAGCGCACTCGGTTTGGGGCGGAGGTGAGGTGCTATCTGCTGCGGGCCTAGCGGGAGTAGTGGTTGGTGTCGCTGTGGCTTGGTGGTGGCGGTAATGAGTGATTGTACTGAATGAATGTAGTTTTGAATAAATGTTATGAATAACTGTAGTTTTGTTTGAGATAGTCGTAATATTTTTAAGTTTAAATATAATGTTTCACATTTTTTGACTTTATATGTTTTACTTCGTACATTGCAATTTCTATTTTGTATTTCCTTGTAAATTGTTATTTATATTTGAAAATATGTTATTATGTATGATGAGGTTAAGTGGTAGAGAGGGCTTTGCAGCCCTAACTTCGCCTCTTGAATATAAATAAAGACGTTTTTCATTTCATTTCATTTCATTTCATATTCTAAAGAAAATTACAATATTTCATTACTAAAAGGTAATATTTTGTATTTACAAATATGTTTAAAGGCTACATAAAAACCATAAAACTTTCCAGCTAAGTCGATTCTATTTGCCTAAAAATGTTTTTTATATCAATCATATTCCTAAAAAAGGAAGATTTAAATTCATAATATGATACGTCAAAACAAGAATTTTTAATGATGTTAAAAACTGTTGGGAGCATAAATGCATAAAAGATGCAAGGAAAATTATTTAAAGTTTGAATGGGATCATGTTATACGATATATTATATAGTCTTAGTAAAACAATATAATATTGTTTCATACTGAGGATATTAGTATTATTGAGTAATTTAAAAAATTGAAGCTATCTATAGTTTGATCGTTTATCCATAATATCGACTGGTGTGGATAAGGTGTGCTTTGGAACCATATATGTAGCTCCTTGACAGCTACAAGGATAAAGATAAAAGATAAAGATACAAGATAACGATGTCCACAGGTTGTAGTTCAGTGACTGTTGTAAGACGCCGTCAGTCTGTTCTTATGTCTAGCGTACATACTGAAGCGACTGATGTTCAACTTAATAGGTTCATGAGACCTAAAAGTGGCACTTCCATGGCAACTTCACTACCTTGGGTCCCAGTTCTGTGCAATATAGTTCCTTCAAAGGTAAGAGTCAGGAAATACTACTTAAATAATTCAATTAGATCTTGAATGCCCACGATAATATCTCACATCAGAACGGTTGATTCAAATCTCGAAACCCACCTCTACGTACTGCTTTGATGATATTAAATTTCTCGCTCAATACTAGCTAGGCCATGGCGTAGAATAGTGTTATAGAAGAAGTAACTTCATTATTATCGATCTGTCAGTACATGACGGTGGAATGAACCTCCCTCGTATGGAATAGACCCTGTTAAATCGGTTCTGAACTGGAGTGGGCAGATGTAACTACTGGAAGTGTAAATAGGGATTGACACAAGATCAGTCATGTGATTGCGTGTAGTATATCCAAACAACGGATCATATAGTTACAGAGTGCCCCTTGTGTTGTTTTACGCAGCGATTAGTCGGCAAAAAAAGAATCAGTGATTCAGGTCTCAAAAGCTTGTTCGATTGGATTTAGGTTTGTGACAAGAGAACACTTTATATTTTTATTAATAAGTGGTAGCTAACAACCAACCACACACTATAAATAAAATATGTCAGTGCTTGATGCGACGAAATGATGCCAAAACCTAAACCCTATTTTTTAAGTACTAAAAAAAACATTACCGACTATTGTAATGTACTAAGAGTAGGGCGATGTCTACTAGTAAGCATGCGTGCATGGCACCGCTCACTGTCAGTGTCTTGGACTTCCCAAGGCCACTAACTAGTACAGGTTATTCAACCTTTGTGGAAGGTGGGGTGGGGTGGGCGGTACTAAGGTCACCTCTAGCTCGTTTGGCAAGTTCCATTAGAAGCAAGGTCAGACAGACGACCTCTAAAGAAAGCTCTGCTACTACTCCGAACGACATTAAAACTCACGTAATCTCAAAATTATTTAACAATTTTCAATGAATTAACTTAATACCACCTACAACTGTAATGTGAAGAGTGTGTTTTTATTCAGTCCTAGTGATATTAACTTATTTTAATTAATGTATCGTAAAATGTTATTTCACAAAAAAAGTTTCTTTAGACAAGGTTACATTAAGATGTATATGACACTACCACAACTAGCATTATAGTTAGGAAATAGACTGTACCTGCAACCATATTTCTGTCCACAAGTCCTTCAGACTTCTCAGACAGTAACGCTGCTATTGTACACATTACGGGCATGAAAAACTGGGCCCTGAAATAAAAAATGCCAGCACATAAGTAATTTACTACGGTTAAAAAATTACTTAAAACATGATTTTAGTTAATAAATTAGTTTAACTTCTGATAATGAGATAAAAATAGATTGTGTCTGGTAATAATATATTTATTAATGTCTATCATTGTTGCAAATGTTGAGATATTGTAAATTAAGAAATGACGAACTAAATATTGTAAATTCCGATCTTATCATTGATGCTACTCATTAATCATTACTTATATTTTTAATGATATTTTAAATAATATTGCTATAGTTGATTCAGAAAATATTTTATGTACAAAAGAAGTCGTCACAGAAAATATTTAAAAATCCATTTCTTCATTTCGCTCTCAAGCAAAGTAAAACTGCTCTTTGGATTACACTTTTTTTTTTAATTGTAGTACGTAGATTAAATGCTACAATTGTTGACAGGGTATCAGTAGTGCCAAAGATAAAAAAGAAACAGAGGTCGCTATCTTATAGCTATCTTGAGTGCTTAAGTGGTCGTTATATATTCATTGCAACTATTATACATTTAAATATATCAGTAAACATAATTACTCATTTTTCCTTGTTGATTTGAGGAGATAAAATGGAATATCAAAGTGCTGGCCCTGCCATGCCATGGTATGCAGGAGATATAATTGATCGACACACATTTAGCGTATATTGGATACGACCTATTTATAGTCTCAGAAAGTGTACAATACAGAGCTTGATGAATTGTAATGAGGAAAAATACTTTAGATAGCTAAAACGTAGTTCATCATATCTATGCGAGAGCATGCTTTGTAATAGTTATTTCTATTTGTTCAGATCACGTGTTCAGTGTTAAAAAAATATTTTCTACTAACAATTTGCTTGTAATTTTATTTCTGTTTGATAAGAGGCGTGCTTAAAATATTATTAATTGTAATACAGTAAAATAATATTTAGTATTCATAAATAAATAGTATTCATAAATATAAAATAATATTAATATTTCATAGTTTTTATGGCTTTTATAAGGTTAAGTCTGTTAATAAATGCCTTAAATATCTGTGGTTACAAGTTTTGCCAATAACTTGAACCATTAAACTGGAATACTGGTACAAAAACTTATGTCCTATATTTTTAAGGTTATTGATATTCTTTGTAAAAGTACTTTTAATTAAAGAAGTGACAATGAGAAGTCAAAAGCGGTTATTATTACACTTTTTTTCTTTATATATATAATTTTTAAGCAATTTTCTATAATTTATTTGGCTAGTTTTTAATTAAAATGAATAAATAAACTTCACTATAGATTTTACTTTTAATATTTACTATGGGATAAGTTAAACTAACTAGTTTGTGATGTGGAACCAAATACGTATTTGTTATTTAAATAATTAAATTGTGTTAAGTAATTGTTAGCCTTATATTTACATTGCTTTCAATTAAATATCATAATTTAGTTTTCATAAGTGAAACGTGAATATGAAAGTTCGTATACAACGTTGGATAAAAGTCTGGAATATATTTATTACTTTCAAAACTATTGAAAGAAATGTAAAGAAACTTTGCAGTTATGTACATGTCCCTATACCAAACATATGGACATATTTTACTTGCTTTTTGCATATCCAGGGGATGATATGTCTTGTATTGTACATACAAAAGCTCATGAAGGAAGTCTTAACAATTTTTAATGTAAGCCTACCTTAATTTATACCTCATTTTAAAGGTCTTTGTATGTACAATATAAAAGTGCCAATCTAAGGTCAAAAGGATAACCCATTCACAAAATACAGTAATTCAAAAAATGTAACGTCATATTACTAAGTCTTCTCAGCTATACGGCAATTTATTTAACAGTTTCAGGTTCCTCTTGCTGATTATGTTGTTGATTGTTAATAATCGTAATAAAGGACTGTGTCAAAAAATAGCTATGCTATTTAAGTAAGATAAAAATTAAAAAAAAATTATTAAAACACTTTTAATAGTAGGTTACCTAAAATAGTCTAAGAATACTAATATAATAATATGTTATTTATTTTTTGTGAAATTGAATTTTTCATATTCGGTTAGATAAATTATAGCCCTTCGCAGCAATAAATAATTTGAGAGAGAGACATTAAATTCTTTGAGAGGCTATATTTTCTGACTGAGTCATCATTTTCACCTCAGGTTTGCACTCTTGTGTTTTACAAACAAAGACCTTTAAAATGAGGTACAATTCGAGGTAGGCTTACTTTAAAATTTTTAAGACTTCCTTCATGGGCCAATACCTGGCTATGAAAAAAAACAAGTAAAATATGTCTGAATATTTGTTATAGGGACATGTACATAACTGCAAAGTTTCATTACATTTCTTTCAATGGTTTTGAAATTAATATTAATTGATAAATATATTCCAGACTATTGCCTAATCCTATGTATAAAAATATGTTAATTTTCAATATATATCTTAGTGGTGTCATTACAATGTTTAAAATGCATATTGGTTAATTTACTGTTACCTCTCTGAACATTGATCTGTCATCATATTAAAAAAAGGTTTATTTATGAACCAGTCACACTGAAAATAAAGATAAATAGACAGTAAGACCGGCCACCATTCACTGTTGCATAATAAGACGTATTAAAGAAGAAAAACGAAAAAGTAAAAGAGCAAGTGACGTTTGAACATATAAAAGTTACATCATAAATAAGAGCTTTAAGAAAAACTAGTCTCACCTAAAAAACTACATCCAAGGACGCTTTTTTGGAAATGATTTGGTTAACAGCCTTTTTGCAACCCAGGATAGTGGGCTATGCTTGTCTTGAGGGACCTTACTTATTTAAATGATGAGCAGAAAATAAGACGTGATAAGTTTGACATGATATACAGGGTGTTCAAAACCAACCCTTCAAGACTTCGGTATATGATTACGTATACGAAAACTAAGAAAGGGGTTCCTATAAACATATGTTCTAAAACGGTTATTTTTCTATCTGTCTGAATGTATTTTTAACAAAACGCATATGAAGATATCTTTAAACACGGTATACAAATGAGAAATAATAATACCTAATTTGGTATAGAATATCAAGTTTCTACTTTGTACTAATTTTTAAATAGCGGCTATTTTTAGTTTTCAAACCTTAATATCTTAGTAGGTATACATTTATTAAAATAACTACAATATACACAAAAAGTAAAAACTTTCTTTTCTTAAAATACAGTATAAAGATTTTTAAGTTTAGATAGTTATTAAGAGATATGTTTCCATTTTCGTAATACAGTACATGCTAATGTTTTTTAGAAAATTAAATGTTGCATTTTTTATTATGTTTTTTGATTTACAATTTTTCATAACATCTCTAAAAATTAAAAATAACCACCATTTTGAAATGGTCAAAGTAAGAACTTGATACTCTATACTGAATCAGGTCTTATTATTTCTCATATATTTTCAGGGTTGAAGATAATATCTCTGTAAGTTATTAATGGTATGATAAATTATGTAAAAAAAAAAGAAACAAAGTTAGACAGGTGAAAAACTAAGCATTTTAGGACATATATTTACAGGAAATTTTTTTAGTTTTCATATAAGTAATCATATCCTGAAGTTTTGAAGGTTTTTTATGAACACCGTGTTTATCATAAAATGAGCAAATAAATTGGCAGATATAACAATTTTGCTTCATACCATGCACAAAATATCGTATGTTGCTTATACTGCCACTTTGTAATTACTTATCCTAAGGTGTAATGGGTCGTTTAAGTAAATATTTGTATTATAGTTGTTAGTGCTATTAGAAATGAGTTCAATGTCATATATATGATTGACTTTTGTATATACAATTCATAGAAATATTTTTAAATAAAAAGTTTTAAACGTTATATTATTAACTCTAGGAGAAGTTTTCAAATATATTTTGGGTATAAGTTACATTAGGTATGTGGGTCATAGTATAAAACGTATAGATTTGTGGGGGAGATTTCAAATATGTTTGTAAGTAATCTTTTATGTTTAAACTCAGTTTTACTGTACACTTATGGATAGTTTTGTTTCAGTTTGTACTTCTAGACGTCTTTCTGATTCTTAAGTATATCATAAGAATAGTAATTTGACTATTAATTTTGTAATATTTGAGAAACGAACTATGTACTAAAATTACTTAAATCAGTATTGAATATCAATTTCAACTTACAATGCAATAAGTGAGGGGCTGGAGTAGAGCGTTAGGTTTGGCACGTTGGAGCCATAAATAGCCTCCTTAAACTGAAACGGAATTGTATACAATAAATAAATAGACTTATTTTAAACTTCCATTGGTAATTTAACAATTGATTATGTAATACGATATTTACTGTCTTTAAACTTAAATAAACAAATTTATAAACTACTGTTACCGTATCAAACTTGTACGAAATATTTGCATTAAAATTTTCTCGGTAATACATGTTTACTTAGCCTTGATAATTTATATTAAACAATGATTGATTGAATTACATTGATTGTATTTTAGTGTGATAAATATTACGGTATCAGCATAATTCTAGTACGATACGTCCATGTTTGTGTAGTTGTGGTATTACTCAGTAGGAGGGTGTTCAAAAAGGTAATTTGATCAATATTTTGTATCATACCGTCCAAAAAAAACCGTAATCGGTTTGTCCTTGTATGATGTATTGTTCTTAAAACAGATAGAATAATATTATTTATAAACATTTCAAGTGCATTCTTGTGAGAGGCGCCATGTACTCATTTAAGATTTTACTATTTAGTAGGTAAGTTTTGCTTATAAGACAGCTGATATATTGAATTAAATTATCATTTTCATATTTTCTTTTTAGTGTGGCTAGAATAAATCCTTACCTAATTTATGATTAACAGTGTTACAATTAATGATCCAAGTGAGAGTCAAAAAAGTAAATACAGTTTATCAAAGGATAAACTTTATCAACTTATCAAAGGATACAGTTTATCAAAGTTTATCAAATATGACTCAAAATAACTAGACGTTTAAGATATAACGTTTTTATTCATTACTAAAATTGAAGTAGAATTATATAAATGAAATTTTATACTCGTATATATATATATATATATATTAGGATGTAATAACATTAAAAACTGAGTACCCTTAACATTTTTTATTAAAATTTATTAACACAAAATATTTCAACTTTATTGTCATTTTCAAGTGTATATTAAATAATTAAGTTAATTATATAATAATTCTTTAAATAAAATTGTAAAACATGTGATTTTTATAAATATTGATGAATATGGATAAGTTGGTGATATTTTTTAATTATAATTTTTAATGTTTCGAATCTTATCAAAAATTGGATTTGTGTAATTGATTTGTTTGTTCAATATGTTCACTGGATTTTCTTCTTGTGCTAAATACTGTATATATGTATTTCTTCTTTTGCATTCATTTCCCTGCCCTTTTGTATAAAATATTATATTTTCATGTTTTCTTCCATTTTTGTGTTCGTGTGGACTTTAGAGAGCAAGTGTTCTGCGAATGTGGATTTCATTGTAGTTGTGTTATAGCTTCTGAGAGCTTGTATGTGTTTTTGAAAGCATGTTTTGAATGGTCTTCCGGTTTGTCCAATGTAGAATTTATCACAGTCTGTACAATTAATTTTGTAAATACCTGATTTGTTGTAAATGTTGTCTTTATTAAGGTCTTTTTGAGATTTTTTATCTAAAATGTTGAATGTGTTGTTGTGTGTTGAGAAACTTAGTTTGTAATTGTTATTTTGAAAGGTTTTTCGAATAGCTTTGTTATAGAAAAAATGATTAAAACTGATTGAAAATTTTTATAACTTTATATAACGTACTATGATTACTTAATCATTATCCTGTTAAAAAAACATAATTATATGCTTTATTGTCCTGTATAAAAAACTGTACTTCATAAAAAGTTATAATATGAACAATAACATGTTCATGAGGATATGGAGCACTAGAAAATAATTTAATAATTAACAAAGTGATTTTCATATCTGAATTGTACCCACAGTTTCAATGAAATAGATGAAATGTAGATATTCTAAAAGTTCGTAAGAAGGGTAGGATTAAGAATGCTTGGGTAAGTTATTAATGTTTTAAGAAAAATTTAAGGATTGCCATAAACTAATAAATGAACAGGTTAATTTTGATTCCGAAATAGTTTTTAATAAAATATTTTCAGCCATTAAAAGAACATAAATAACAACCAATAGGTATTAACCAATAATATCACAGCAGCTACCATTTTGACGATTGCAGTCAATGGGGTTACGTGATCATAGGCCTATAAAATGAGTTGTTGAATACTATTTTCCATTCTTTTGTGCATCCCTCTGGTCTGAGGAAGGTGAGCGTGGTTCACCAAAATTGATCACCATAATATTTCTGCATCTTGTACTTGTATTGTAATATATTTGTGTTATGTGACGTTTACTGGTACTGCATGTGTACCAACACGTATTATGCTAATTAAAAAAAACTATTAAAAATACACTTTTAAAATTAATCAATTATCAGGCTTTGTTTATTAATAATAAAGCACCCTTATTAATGCAATACATTTAGTATGAACTGTACATAACTGTTTAAAGATAAAATATTCTTAATACTTCATTGCCATGAAAAGTTAATACATAAAAAGTGAAATTAAGGAGTATGTAACACTGTAAACTTTATTTCCGCTCTTGCCCCAAGGTCAATGATCCCTAGTTGTCACATACTTAATCACATTAAACTATGGTAATATATATATTAAGAAGTGAGAATACCAACACCTACTTACATCGATTGGAACTTTCCCAGCACCTGTGGGCCATCCACAGTCTTCAAACAAGGACATCAGGAATTTAGTAAAAGTAGAGTATAAATCCCGCTTGAGCAAGTTTCCTATAATTTGATCTGAAAATAAAATTGTCCAGTACTACGTTAATGTGTATTATTACGTGTTTGAAGAAACATTATACAATATAAGTATGGCTATGAAGTACATATACAATATAAGGTACATGTAGATGAGAGGCGTCACTTAAACATTCTGTACCTTAGTGTATACAAGTAAGGCTACATTATAGTAAGCAATGTGAGTATATATCCATAGCACGTATGCTCACCAGACATGTCCAGCCATATGTTGACCTCACTAAGTCCAACGACCTCTTCACTTGTGCCCAACGTGGAAGAGATGCGTTGCAAGAAGGAGCCCGTATAGTTGCTCGAAAAGTGCATTAGTCCCCAAACATCATTTGATTTCACAGCAGAAATTCCTTCTTCGTATGTTGGAAATTCAGTCTGAAAAAAATGGCTCTTACAAGTATTGTTGAAGAATGTCGATCAAAGTGTTAATATACGATAACTATTGTCTACAACAATAATATAACATTGATGACGAAATAGAAAAGTGCGTAGTAAGTGTTTGTAGGATTCATTTGGGTGGATATACTGATAAAACGTTTTTTTTAAACTGTCAACATTCAATATACGATAGTGTAACTTTGTTATCAAAATTCCTTACAAAATAATGAAGTTTATTTAGTGTATACATATACTACCATCTTAAATCAAATATTTAAAAAAATACGTGTGATACAAATATATTTTAAAATACATTGTTCATCACCTTTTCCTGTACCTTGTATATACTATAGATTTCTCTTTTCAGTGACTAAAAGTGAGAAAAGATTTGAAAACAAACTCTAGGAATAAATTCTGTACTGTATAATATTTGTATCCTAGTGTTGATATAAAAATTTAAAAAAATACAGTATAATATTCAAAAAAGAGCAAAACGGTCATCAGTACAGTATAATCAGTGATATTGAGAGTTCAGTGACAAATTGTCACTGATAGTTTGCCATGCCCCATTTTTTCTGTTGAACTTTCATGTTCCTCAGTCCTCACCTCTGTAAATTCCACCTACGACATCTTCATCTGAGTACGTAGTAGTTCGGTATAGTTAAATAGTTACTCCCATAAACTGCAACCCATATCGGACAGAAACTATTTGAAGGACTATATACATAATAAAACTGATATCTACTTTGACGATTACTAGGCTTGACAATCAGCTGATAATTAATATTCTCAAACAAGTCATTTATAGTGCTTGTTAAAGGTCTCGGTTAGTGTAAACTAGTTGTAAATCGTTAGGCAATTACTAATTACTGAAATATAAATTTACCAATCAAGTATTTAGTATTAACTCATGATCATAAATTCCTTAATTGTCTTATGTATAAATGGTTGATCAGACAATTTTACTCTTATATGAAGTATATAACAGTTATGTTTCTGTATTAAGAAATTAACGTAATGTATCATAACAATTATTGTTAATTACGAAAGCGAAAATTTTTTAATGAAATTTACGTGTTATTATATATTTTTTTTAAGTTTAAGAACAAATAACATGTATATATGAATGTATATTTGTATATATTGTTACTCCAAAATGTATTTTTTCTAAGCACTGCTTCCTTATTAATGGACGTACCAAACATAATTAAGTTACTTAACAAATGATATATCAATAATTAATTTTGTTATAGATCATTCATAATGAGACACCGATCGTAAAGGCGTAGAGGTACGGCAAAAATGAGTGGGGATGTCATTGTTACTAACTAAGGTCGACTGTTCCTCAGTAAGAGCTATTTATTAATAGCCCAATAGCCAAAACAGCTAATTTGGGGTCCGAACCAATTAGTATTGGTCTGATTTTCAGCTAATTGACAAACCTGACACTCAGTTCTCTTCCCTATAAAACATCCGAATCTTAACTACCATCCAACATGGACACTCCAGAGTTCTTTAGTAATGTCCACTTTGATGGCAACCATTGAATGAACGCCATGTCGGTATTAAGAGCATTGATCTTAGAACTTATTGCCTACAATGCCCGAAACACTTTCCCTAAGCTGGGTGAGTACTGCACCACAAGTGCCCAATACATTATACATATCGGAATTAAAAACGTTACGTATAAAAAAGATAAAATACTACCTTTAATAATGTCATAAAATAAAATTTGTTTGGATGCCATTATAACGTACTGTATATTTCAAACTTACAAAAAATCCCACTTACCAAAACCAAACTCTTATTTTCAAGCATATTCAGAAAACGGCAGCTCAGAAGAGACTCCAGATTACAACCTTGCAGTGGCACGGAATCACACGTGTCAATCCCATTTGACATTTCTTCGTTGACAAACCCTAAATGGAGTCCCTCAGGACTTTTCCCGATGGCGAGGTTGAATATGACAGTCTCCAACATGGATAGATTGAAAACAAAAAGCATAGGTCTGGAACATAACAACTATTTTAGGAAATATATTTATGCACAACCTAACCAATCATTATTATATGTTTCATAATCATAACTGCATTTATGGTAGATTAGTAGCATCCGATTAAACATTGACAACACCCATTTTATCATGTTCTCCTCTCCTGTCACTTTGGATATTCGACTTGTATTATTTACAATGAACGTGAAAATCGGGTTTGTTTTGTATGAATAAAATTCGTTATGGGCTGTACAATTTATTATTCTCCCGAAATGTATTTCCATTAAATTATTACTAATACCATTTTTAAGGCTAGGAGTATCCTGATAACATTCAAATCTTTTAAATTTACATTGAGATTTTCAGAAGTACAAAAACAAGTACTTGCTTTGAGGTCAAAATCTGGAGATAAGTGTAAAGGCGATAAGTATATATAAATATATTGCCTTTAGATTTTAAATACATCTATGAAAAATCAGCTGCCACTCATTTTTTCTATGGTTGGGCTGAAGTGACCGTTGGATCTTTATCAATGCGTTTTAAACCATGGTGCATTCAGTTGATTGAAATGTCCAGTTCTTCTCGTTCATATCCTACCCGTACTGGTGGTGGGGGGTTGCTGGAGAGTGCTATTATAGTTTTTATAGTCACCTTGTTTGTTAATGTTGATAGGGTAAGACAGTTCACGAATGTTTTGGCAAGAAAAAGTTGATAAGAAAAATGTTATTTTTAATCCTTTGACGTAAGGAGAGAAGATATGTAGTCTATTTTGAAATACAACATAATAGCAACTTACTATCTTGAACATGTTATGCATTAAAGTTGTAATATATGATGTTTAACTGATCATACTAACAATTTATATGATATCTAGTAATATGCACTATGTTAAAGGCACATACTATAGTAACGCATACAATAATACATATGATAACCAGATTGGTTCTGTTGAGGTTATTGGTCTAAGAGTTTCAAAGTGTACCTTTCGGTCAAGAGATCAATTTGTTTGCTCATACTTTGGAGTGTGTGATCCAGTGGGTCATATGTGCTAACATTGGAAACAGGCTTCACAACCTAGATTTTCCCACGCGATAATGGCCGGTTTCTAAGTATGCTTAAACCAGCATAAGTCGTAAATGTGTGACTAAACCCACACTCATCCAGCAGTTTATCCCCATTCTTAAGTATTGCATGTTTGGGCCTCAATGCTGCTTTGGATAGTTGAGATTTCAACTGGTCGGTGTTCCGGCCAGGTGGTGAGAATATATACGGTATATATATATATATATATATATATATATATATATATATATAATATATACATAAATATTGTGCAGGGACGAATCCCATAGATAATGAGGCCATGGCATCATTTTACGGATAATATACTTTCTGGCATGATGACTCGATGGTTAAGATTTTGGACTGCGGATTCTAAGTTTCTAATCCTCAATTGAGCTACTTCTTCCTCAATTGAGGTACGTACTTCAGTCGTTGTATAAATTTCGTTTAAATTAGTTATGCTGGTAGTAAATTCTATATTACATTTATGATGATCGATAAACGCTCTGGATTCGTTGGGACAAACAGCTCTAAAGATCTGAAAGGACTACTCATAAAAAACATGACTTTAGGAGAATCACAGTTTCATGTCGCAATGTATTGTGGTACAAACAGGTTCGTAGCTTTGGTTTGGTTCCAAAGACGTCTATCTACATAAAAAAAAAATAAAAAAATATATATATATGCATTTATAATCAAGGGAGAAAACGTTCATGCATTAAGAAATTTATATACATTATAGAATAAAATTTACTAAAAACGTACATGATATTTCTGCTCATCCAATAGACACTCTTCTTGTTCTGGGCTTTTATTCTGTTATAGCTTATTTTATTTGATTCGTCTAAAGGTGATTTCCCCTTTTTTTGTAGTACAGAAAAGTGAGAAACAACCTGAAATCAAACAATATTTAACATTTATATATTTATATTAAAAAAAAAAAAAAAAATAGGCTGAAAGTCCCGACCACATTTTTACAATAAATACATTACTAAACGTTTCTCCCATACTGTGATGTGGTATCCTAAGTGGTATGTCTGATTCATAAACGTTTAGGGATATACATACTATAAATTACGTCTTAACACGGTCTTTACCAGATGCTTTAGTTTTTAGTTATGGTACCGGCCTCTTTAGCCTAAGAACTAAGATAAAACCCTCTAATAATAAATAATAAAAATAATATTTCGAGGCCATAACTGGCAACGCCTAAATTGACTAATAACATATTCTAATTGTGTAATAAATAACTATAAAAATCACATGGTTCATATTTGAAATTTAATTTAACATATAGTTATCGGCAGGATTATGTTTATTTCAAGACGTAACTCGTAAAAATGTTTACGAAATTTCGTCTAAAACTGTATTTGTTTATTTCGAAATATGGTTTACAGCTGGCATTGGTGAAATGTAACATAAATATTAATCCTACACAATATTAAGTTAGTTATATGTAGATTACTAAACATTTTTAGGTGGGCTAAGATTAATTATTTTCGTAAATAAAAAAATCCTGGAAACCCTTAAGTAGATATTTTGGTAGTAGTGCTTACTAGATATTGACAATTACACTTTTTTATATATATTTTATATATATACTACAACAAAAAACTAATATAGTAAGCAACCCAATGCTAAACAATCGTATAATGCATATATTATGCTTAATTCGTTAGTCACCCTACTATAAATAATATCATAATTTAACAAGCAACACGATATAATTATTTATAAAAGCATAAATATGAAATTTTTAAAACAGAAATATGAAATTTAGTCTTCAACTAAATTGAATGAACTTATATTTCAGTAATATACTTAATTTTTAAATATACAACTGTATTAGATATATAGTACAGTAGGGTATAATATTAAAATAAAATTCGGTCAACACAAGAGAAGAAGAAAAACATATAGACATAAATAATAAAGATTCAGAAACTTGTATTCAAACGTCTTACATTAGGAATTATTCTTAATTTGCTAAGAATAAGGTTGTAGTTGAAAATACTCATTTCACCTGAATTAGTTCGGTATTAGTCTCAAATTGTTAAACCCTGAAATAGGAGAACATTAGACTCTGCAACTTAGAGGGACAGAAACCTGACCAAAACGAGCGTCAGGTTGAGAATGCGAACTTTGAGAAAACGCTGCGCCTACATTTTAATTGAGAGTGAAGGCTTTTCCTCATTCACGTGGCTTACTAAAGACATAAAACTTGTTTATTCCTAATATAGTAAAAGTTAATCCTAATACAGCAATTGAAAGTACTTACGTGGTTGTCTTGGGTCGGCTGAGTGGTGGCTTGATTTTGGCTCAGATGCAAAAAAACCTGCTCTAAACTGTCGCACTGGTGAGTATCCATCAACGCCAGGGGTGATTGTTCAGCGAGTATCACACCTTCTCTCATCAGCGCTATCTGTTAAGTGAAACTTCAAACATTTTGTACAATATGAACGTCATAAAAAGGTAAATATGTAATATAGCGGTCCCAGCTGATTTTTGTGACTTTAACTATCTAGTAACCCTACAAAAACGAATCTATGGAAAATCTTTTGGAAGAAATTGATTTTTTTTAAATTGGACAAAATATATTTTTACACAACAAACTACATATATCACATTAATAATATGATGTTTCCCCTCCTAAACACGAAAATGTCATCTATTTATCATACGAAGGACAAAACTGCAATTTTTAACAAAACAGGTTAAGTTAAGTAGTTTATGTTAGTAAGTTTGGTTAGGTTGGACTACATTAGAAACATGTATGCATGGTTAATATTTCTAATGTAAGCTTAACCCTCACTTGTTGTTGAATATCTCAGTAATTATTCGTTGTATGATAATTCAATGTGATATTCGTGTTAAGGAGGAATTGATATATGTAATATTATTGTAATGCATAATTTATAGTATTAAATTAAAAGTATTTTTATTTAAATTTTTTTAATAATAGATCGGTATTTCCGCAGAATACTTCTATGTAATTGTTTTCGGGGGGGGGGGGGAGGGTAATATTGAATATTAAAAAAAATCATAAAAATTAAGTAGGATTCTTACACTCCAAATAACTACTATTATCAAACTTCTAGTAACCTCTAGGCTTGTTATTACATTATTATTACTATGTTGGAAGTATCAGATCGTCGAAAACAAAGCACATGCAATTACATAAAACAGTCCATTAGTATTTTAAAATATATTCCCAATTTTCAGAATTATGGAGTTTTTTTTCAAGTTGAACTTTAAATGATGTTGTTTGAAAGTTAATGGTTGTTAATATTGGTACATTTTTGCTGGAGATTGTCAAAGCTTCAAGAGTAGAACCTAACACAACGTTTCAAAAGGAATGGATCTCTGTCGTTTTCAGGTGCTACTTACTATATGTACGAAGGGGTAGTAAGTAGCATTTGAAGACGACAGGAGTTTTATACCTGTCGAAATGTTGTGTTTGTTAAACAAATACTTTATGTTTAAGAAATATTTTAGTAATTTAGCAATGTCTAAATAATGAAAAGCTTTATTGTAATTAATGATGTATATATGTGCTATTCCCTTTTTCCCAATAAAAATGATATCTCATTAGTATTAAATGCTAGATGTTACTCTGTAGTCCTCATTAAATGTTTGTTAGAATAACAATATTAATTATATATTACCTTTTAACATAATTCTTAAATATATTTGTTTATTTAAACTTCATTGAAACCAAATATCAGGCACAGGCATTTGTATAAAACAATATATATATATATATATATATATATATATATATATATATATATTTCTGATCACATTTGCAATAATATTGAAACGAATCTTAATATTTTACACATTAAAAAAAAGCAATTTAATGTCAACAATAGAATGTTGTGTAATGTATAAAAGTGCACATACAAATCCAAGTTCCCTAATGAATGACAAAGACACAAATTATAAAAAATTTACTTTCTGATATGTTTTTAATACTTACAAATTATCTTAACTGAATAATACATCAGTTCGGTAATTTATTATTTAACGCCTGGATATTCCTGATGAAGTCGATGTATACAAAGTATGAATAATCGATAAATGTTTCAAAAGGAAATATATTAATTATATTTTATTTTAAGTATTACCAATATCATATATCATATTTTTTGAAGTTTTATAAAAAAGTGTCATTGGTCAATTTTTTTTAATATTTCAAAAACAAACTTACCACGTTTGACTGCCTCGCCTCCTCGATGTAGTGAGTTGTGATGAGAATACTTTTCTTCTCATTATTCGTAAGATTGTGTAAATATTTCCAGATTCTAAAACATGATAAAACACAATTTTAAGGGTGTGCTACATTTTGATTTTCTATCACTTCCGTTTCGTATATTGTTTACGGTTCCCGATAACGAATATATTAGTAAATCACAAATTATATGTCTCCATTTCACTAAGGCAAAGTTAAAACAAGAAAAATGTTATTACAATATTAATAAATATAACAGTTATCACTATACATCATAAACCACATACATTGAATAAGCTTTTGGTATTATTCATTACTAAAACGCCGAGCGTACAGATATGGGTGATTATGAGATGCAAATGAGTGAAATGACTAACAAAGATTAACTCTACCTAAGAAAAAAGCATTTACTAACAGCCCAATACCCAGGGCAACTAAGGTACCAAACGTTTAACGTGGAATCCGAACCACGTCAAATTGGTCTAATTTTCAGCAAATCGACAAACCTGATACTCAGTTATTTACTCTATACAACATCTGAACCGTGACTTCTACCCAACATAGTCACCCTCAGACTTGTCCAGTAGTGTTTACGTTGATAGCAACCATTGAGCCGACGCTAATTCGGTATTCAGAGACTGAGAAAAGGACAATCACCTTTAATCTCCATAACACCTTGTCTCCAAGTAGGTGGATTACACACTGCGCAATTAGTACCGTCAATATTGTATCTTATTAGCATGGACAGAGAAAATTTGTGTAATACAATAATCAAAAGTATATGTTTTTAACATATAATTAAGGAAGCATTTATATTTTGGAAACCACCAATTTACTAAACCGTTCCCTTTCTTAATGGGGATTGATACTATGTTTTAGGTTAGGGATAGTGAATATTACATGTGTTAAGATGACTCTGTTTACATGTAATATCATCATCTCCCTTTAATTACCACACAAATTACACTAGTAATATACTTACTCATGACATATGACTGGATCAAGTCCAACCGTCGGTTCGTCCAAAATGAGGAATTCTGGATTGTGGAGAAGAGCGACTGAAAACGATACTCTCCTTTGTTGGCCTCCACTAAAGAAATATAAAAACAAAAATCAGATGAACATTTAAGATTTATTATTTTCAGTGTACAATGTATGACAACCGAATAAATTATATACATTCGTTTTTGACTTTAATCTTCATTGTATGTTTATATTGGTTTTCTTCACTCTCCTTGTTTTGATACTCTCCTTTGTTGGCCTCCACTAAAGAAATATAAAAACAAAAATCAGATGAACATTTAAGATTTATTATTTTCAATATACAATGTATGACAACCGAATAAATGATACAGATTCGTTTTTGACTTTAATCTTCGTTGTATGTTTATATTGGTTTTCTTTAAATCTATAAAATTTTAACTGTATCCAATTGAACAATAGAGCAGTATTAAATTATGCTGTATCATCTGTAATTATGTCTGTAATTTATGTCTGTAAATGATGTCTGTAAATTATGCTGTATCAATCTATTTAAACTGAAAGTGAATAAAAGTCCAAATCTTTTGAAACAGCACATAAATCTCGAAATAAACTAAACTAATGTTCTACGGTTTGTTTAATTTCAGGACCTTTTACTTTCCAATTCGTCCTAGTTGTTTGCATTTTAACCGTTAAATTGGTTAAAGTGAGTTTATCGTAAGGGGTGAAAAACGCTTCCGTGGAAAACGCTAAAATCATGGGTTTAATTTTAACGATTCGGAACGTAGTAACTGTCTTAAATGAACACTTGAAGCATCATTTTATAGGTTAAACCCGTTTCTAGTTGAGCAAAAGTTTGTCTGTATAAAAATTTTTTAATTTAACATTTTCACAGTTAAATATGTGAAACTTTAAAATTTATTCTTAATAATTTTACATTAAACACTTATCATATTTTCAACTTATATGGTCGACTAGAACGTGCCTTTAGTAACAATTCAAAGTTTATGTAACCAATTATCATAATATATACAAACCGTACAGTTGAAATATAAAGGTGTGTTTTGGCCAGCTGACGATAAAATCGCATTGCTACGATAGACATACATCTATAGTATGTCTATTTTCGAGCAGTAACTTGTTGGGTTGGGAAACAGGCATCTTAAGAGCACAAAAGAGATCGAGAATAATCTTTATTAAGACACTGTCTTAAATTTAAGTGTATAATATTTTATTTAGTTGTATGTTTTTTAGTGTATGTATGTAGGATAATGAAACTTCTATGAGTTAGGGACTTCTCATTAAGTCGTTCGACATACGTTTTGAGCACCAAAATTCTCAATTGGACAATTGGATCTAGCTCAATTATTTGGAAGGTAGCTTATATTTAATGCAGCTAAACTCCTTATAGACAACTACTGCTGGTCAAAAATTAACCTTACTCTGAAAGGTTTTGGAATAGAATTAGTACACTAGCAATATATAACTTCCAGTACAGCTTGGACTTCCTTATCATCAATAAATTATATCCTTTGTTATTTTTTGTTAAGGATATACAGCAAACTATTGCCATGGTTATTACTTAGTTTCTGTGTCTTTATTAGTTTGTAATTTTACATTTGTAAAAAAATATACGAATCATGTCTGCAATTTTTACCAACACTTATATTTGATGTAATGATATATATGAGGAATAGAGCAGATTAGTAGAAGAGATAGAATAAGAAATGGAATAATAAAAGAAATGTTATCTCTTGATGCCGCTACAAGAGGCGATGGAAAGAAGAAGTATACTGTGGATGGGGCGTGTAAAGAGGATGGGAAATAATAGATTGCAGAGGAAAGACCTAAAGAAAGAGGAAGAACAGTAAGAGAAAGATAGAGAGGGAGCAGGGAGGATTTTGTGTTGGAGGATATGGAGAGGAGAGGGGTGCAGAAAAGACAATAGAAGGAAGAGGAAACCTGGAGGTATACACAAAAATGGATGAACATTGCAAACAAATGTTAACGAATAATGAATATTATATACTAAATGGCGATGCACACAAAACAATTCTAAATAAAATAATGAACGTTAAATATAAAAAAATTCATACAAATACTGGAAAATGGTTTTATGTGTCCTGGTAGTCAATTAGGATATACTATACCGTATAAGTAGAAAATGTACATATATCATAGGGGGATTTAGAGTGGGCTTCATTTGTGAATCCCTCTGGTCTGAGCAAGGTAAATGCAATTTAACAAAATAGATCACCATGATATCTGTACATTTTGCACTCATACTGTAATACATTTGTGTTGCGTGACGTTCACGTGTTCATACCGACACGTAATATTGTGACTAAGAAACTATAGGACATTTTTGTATTAAATAATATCGCTTTAATTAGTATAATATAACTTTATTACGCTTACCTGAGTTCATTAATGGTGTGATCAGGTGATGGGAGGCTGCACAGTTGTACCAACTCTTGGGTTCTCCTTGCGATGTCTTTAGAGGTCATATTGTACAGCATTCCGTAGTAGACAAACGTCTCCCTGATACTGAAGTCATAGTAGAGACAGAGTTCCTAGGGAGAACACATTCCTATAATTCACAAAACTCACATTTAAATACGTCAAAATTGTACGACTGTGATATATCTAATTTACTTATTGACGCAATATCTAAGGATAGTTAAAGAAACGATAACATTTGGCACAAACTTAGTTAGGCATTTGACGAAAAACTGGGGGATATTCATTTTTAACTGTTTTAAAACAAAGTGCATAGAAGATTTATTTACCAAAAATGTCATACACAGTTGAAATAATTTATTAATGTATATCTAAGTAAATTAATAATTGATGGTACCAACAGTATAGATATTTTTATAGTCATTCTCTTAAAAAATATAAAATAAAATTTAAACCATATAGTAATATTTGTATATTTCTTGGTTTTTATAAAAAAATCGAACTTATTTAGATGTGAGAAACAAAATTTGATTAAGTTAGTGAAAATAGTAAAAAGTTGGACGTTAGATTGTGTGACCATGGAAAACTATTTAATTAACTGAAGATATTGACAAATTACTTTATTATTTCTTTTTAACTTGGCGAATATTTTATTAGTACCATTGATTTATATACTGATGTTTAAATTTAAAATAATGGGTCATAAAATAATAAAACTGTGTTATCGTAATATAATCCGTTATTATGTTGCCTATAAAGGATAATATATTTCGAAATATAATGCCTAATTTTATTTTATAATTATCAATGTTAATATTTTCTAAACTTTATAGATTATGTCCTATAAACATAAGTGATGTTACTGTTTTTCTCTTATATATTTAATAAGATGATACTAATTTGCAGAGGTAGCCCAGTTCGGGGTAGGATACTCTTGAAAACAACTCCAAATGCACTTTAAAACTTAATTCTTTCATTTTTAAGTTCAGTATTTTTGGGAGATATAGATTTTGGTTTATATTCATCATTTATAACCAAATACAAACTTCTATTCACTATTTACTTCTGAATGTAACCCATATTGCAACTGAGTTTTAATTTTCACTTTCATAAATTACCGACTCTTATTTGTGTGTAATATCTGCATATTTTATTTCAAGTAAACTCTTTTCAATATATAGTTTTCCCTGAAACAACTGTTTTAATGTGTTTATCAAACCAATGAAAGGTTAAGTTATGATAAATAATAGCAAATAGCAAGATAAATAATAAATCATTACCACTGTACGTGAATAGGTGAGTGGGTCAGTACAATCTACGTGTCTGGGTGGGTTGGGTGGGACGATACTACCACAATACTACTATACAATAATGTATTGTAAAACAGATTAACTCACTCAACCATACGTGTACAGTGACTGGTATGGACCCACCCATCCACCCATACACGTACAGTGGTATTGACCCACCCGCCCACCCATACACGTACAGTGGTATTGACCCACCCACCCACCCATAAACGTACAGTGGTATTGACCCACCCACCCACCCATAGACATACAGTGGTATTGATCCACACGCCCACCCATAAACGTACGATGGTATTGACTCACCCGCCCACCCATACACGTACAGTGGTATTGTAAAAATATATCTAATATAAAATATATCTAATGTTATATTTATATGTGTGTTTAGGGGTGATAGGTTCGAATGTTAAACTATATATAGACGTTGATTCTATTATTTTTGTATTTAAATATATTTGACAGGTCTGCAACATATTATGTAATGTTACTAACATATTACAACCAACTTACCAGGATATAAAAATTTAATAAATTATTAGGACTATGCGTAAAATAATATATTATATATTTTTACTTTTGCCTTCGACTGTTTTTATTATACATGTATTTATGTACAAATTCTTGAAAATGGTTTATAACAACGCTCTACTAATAAAACCTTAATAAAGAATTACTACGTTAACAGTGAGATTGCTAAAAACACATTAAAACATATTTTTAATATTAAGTGGTTACTGTACATTTAAGAACATAATTATGTTAGATTTTGAACTGTAATTAAATTAAATCTTCAGCAACTATTATGACTTTAGGATCGAATAGATTTAAAAAACATGTAACACATTTTACCTATTATTTAAAATAATAGGTAGTTATTTTACCTATTATTTAAAATAATCGGTAGTTATTTTACCTATTATTTTAAAATAATAGGTGATTATTTTACCTATTATTTAAAATAATAGGTTGCGAGTTGACAATGTTGTGATGAGTATTGCTCAATGAAAGTAATGTCTTCACCTGACAAAAGTTTACATTAAATACAGCCAAAATTATCAATAAATAAATATTTACCTGTTTAGTCACTGTTATAAGAGGTGTAACAATTTAATGAGTTAAGTCAGAACTTCCACGTAAGAAAAATTTAAAGTAAAGTAGAAAAATTCGACTATAATTAATTGTTATATTCTACTAAAACATCCCCATAGTATTAAGTGTTTGGGATATTTAGTACGGTAGCCCTAGTATGTACTATAGTCTTAGTGCAGAAACTGTGTATGAGCCTCAACAAAAATGTTAAAGATTTTAGCAAAATAAGTTCCAATTACAAAAAAGCGTTCAGTAATGAAAATAAAACTTTATGGATTTTAGATAATATAATGTTGTCACTCCATCACATAACAATAAAATTAACTGTGTCCTTAATGGTTGCTCGTGTCATGATATTAATAAACCACGGCGAATTTATTATTTAGGAGTTCAATAGACGTCAGATTATCATAGATATTTGAAATTAATGATCTAACAGATCAATACGTTTCTTTAGTAGTTTTGTCATCTAAATTTTAGTATTAATATAGCACGTGCATAAACCCACCTACCCACGCATACAAATACATTCGTAATGACCCACCCACCTAATTATACACGTACAGTGTTATTGACCAATCTACCAACCCATACACGTAAAGTGGTGACAACTCACACATAAACGAACAGTGGTATACACCCAACCGATTCCATTAAAAATTGTTGTATTTATGATAATTTAAGAATAGAAGCCATGTTACCTGAGGCATGTAGCCGATGTTGTTCTTGTGCTTTGCTCGGACAAAAATTTCTCCAGAGTCCAAAAATTCTCTTCCAACAATGCACTTAAATAGTGTAGTCTTACCACATCCACTTGGACCCAAGAGAGTGTAACTGAACAAAATAACATATAGAATTTATAAGTTAGTAAGTTATCATATAAGCATGTAAAATTTAGAATAAAATTTTGATTTGAATTTGTTTATGATTGAATACTGAAATGAAAAGGATCAATTTGGAAAACAACCTACGGTAAATATGTGTATTTTGTGGTAGAGAACATTTTAAATATAGTTGTCTAATATCGGTAAGTCTTAAACCAATAATAAATTTAGTAAGATATTTATTTTGTCCTGAATCATAAGTAAAATAAATTCAAAATATATTTACATGAAATATAGGACTCATAATTTTGATTCATAGCTTGTATTGTATATAAAAAATTTCGTAAATACACATAAAATAATTTTGTGCAGAGTGTCATTACAATTATTATTACTTTAATTTTCGAAGATAAAAATAGAACTGTACGTATAGGTATAAATATAGGTAACTTTTTAAAAACGATCTTTACAGCTAACAAGTACTCGTTTATATCAATACGTTTCAAGAATGTTTTAGGTAATTAACCAATTGGATAGTATACGTAAAAACGGTCTAAAGATGTGGTATATAAATAATTATATACGATGTATATTCAAAAGTATTATTTATTTTTATTCCATTTCGAGCCAGACCTAAAAGGAATCAATACAATTATATTTGAAATAAAATTATAACTGACAATGTACAATTTAATTCAATTTACTAAAATATCCAACTATCCATGTTGTTAGACTATCATTGACGATTATCATGGAAAATGACAATCTATTCACATATCGTAAATAAAATGACCCAAGTTTATATATGTCTATAAAAGTGACTTACATGCATCCTTGAGGTACCGTCATGTCCAGCCCTTGTAGGATAACTTGAGAGGGAAATGTCTTGTAAGCACCACGCACTGTCAGTGCGGGACCCGCAACATCCCCCTTACTTTCCATCTGAAACGTAAATAAGAAATTAAATTTAATATCTAAACAATCATGGCCATTATACTTCAGTTGAAAAATTCTACCATCGAGAAATCTTTTTGCTTTAAATTTATTGTAGCATTGCAGAAGTGGATTGGAAACTTTCTATTTAGTACGGATATGTATAGAAATAAATTAAGTAAAGAAAATATTGCTGGTACTAAACCATTTACTACTTTTTACAAAAAACCCTATAAGTTTATTGGGCAAAAAATGTATAGCTTCCTATCATATAATTTAAAAATGTGTTGGTGGTTACAGTAAATGTTTAAGAGAGATACATTACAGTGGCTCTTTACCATTGATAATATAAAAGATATTTTTAATTAATAAATTATACTTCTAGCTGAGTTTCAATGCTTCATCTGGAATATTTAAGGAAAGATTAAGGTGTATCATAAACGTAATCTAAATTTTCCGGTGACAACCGCGTCAAGGTGCTATGTATATTATAACCAGACGTTTCGCCCACGCTGTTACGTGGCATCACTTCTTCATGGGTGAAACTTCTGGTTATAATATACATAGCACCTTGACGTGGTTTTCATAGGAAAATATAGATTCTAGTTGTAACTCCGGCCGCTTGCCTAAGTTACAAGATGAAGCTCTATCATGTTTTATTTTCCACTCAGTATATTATATTTATTTGTTAGTGTATTACAGTATTATGGTATGTGGATTATGTTTTATTACATATATTGTACTTTTTGTGTAAGTAACACATTTTGAGGTGTAATTAGTATAAGTATTGTTGTGCACATGTTTATGTCCGTCCACCTATATGACATTTTGTTTGTTACACGTGCACATGTTTTATGTCCGTCCACCTATATGACATTTTGTTTGTTACACGTGCACATGTTTTATGTCCGTCCACCTATATGACATTTTGTTTGTTACACGTGCATATGTTTTATGTCCGTCCACCTATATGACATTTTGTTTGTTACACGTGCACATGTTTTATGTCCGTCCACCTATATGACATTTTGTTTGTTACACGTGCACATGTTTTATGTCCGTCCACCTATATGACATTTTGTTTGTTACACGTGCACATGTTTTATGTCCGTCCACCTATATGACATTTTGTTTGTTACACGTGCACATGTTTTATGTCCGTCCACCTATATGACATTTTGTTTGTTACACGTGCACGTGTTTTATGTCCGTCCACCTATATGACATTTTGTTTGTTACACGTGCACATGTTTTATGTCCGTCCACCTATATGACATTTTGTTTGTTACACGTGCACATGTTTTATGTCCGTCCACCTATATGACATTTTGTTTGTTACACGTGCACATGTTTTATGTCCGTCCACCTATATGACATTTTGTTTGTTACACGTGCACATGTTTTATGTCCTTCCACCTATATGACATTGTGTTTGTTACACGTGCATATGTTTTATGTCCGTCCACCTATATGACATTTTGTTTTTTACACGTGCATATGTTTTATGTCCGTCCACCTATATGGCATTTTTTGTCTTTTACTGGGGTGGATGAGTTTTTAACTTGCGCTATTGGTGTATTTATTATAAATTTACTTTTATTTTAATTTTTACTAATATAAGGGTGTATATTTAAGAAATTACGTTAGTATAGTTAATTTTAAATACTCAAATCTTAAAGATTATATATTATTTTTTATACAGTTTTTCTTTTTTTATTTGATGATTTTTCGACTTTTTATATATATTTTAGTGCTTTCTGTTCATCATTTATTGCATATTTACTTATAATTTTACAGGTTTAACCAATTTTGTGTCTTGATTTTTTAATTATTATATTTTGTAGTATTGTTACATTCATCTACAGCTTAATTTTTTTTACAATTTTCATTATTATTATTTATTATAAGTGTTAGCGTGCAGCAGCACCATGGAGAGTGGCATTATTGAATGTTTTTATATATAAGTAGATTGACTCGCTTGTTTCCTAATTGTAATTAATTTAATGTTCATGCTAATCACACAACTGTGAAAGTGATTAGCTTAATTTCCCAGTTTATTTTTGTACCATTTTATGTTTTGGTAATGATGGAAATAAAGATTATTATTAATATTAATTCATTTCTAGTTTTTAGTAATTTCTAATTGATCATAACATAGCAGTCATAACAATAGGTTGTACAACTGAAATTCTTTTTAAAACAGTAGGTTATAAAACAATTACAAAAGCATCTCAAAACAGGTTTGCCTGTTACTTTTAAATGTTCTAAATGTAATAATGCATTACATTTACTGTGATTATATAGATTGTTATATTACTGTCTATTACTGTGATTGTTATAGATTGGTGGTATTATCTCTTCTATAACTAGGGAAAGGAATTTATTACATACAATACATTGTTTGTACCTAAAACTTGAGGAAATAAACTTTTCTCGACATGTAACTTGCTTAAAATTGACGAGTTTAACTTAAATACAAGAATAATATATGCACTTGGTTATAATGTTTTAAAGTATATTGTTCAAATTTATTTCACTCTCTTTTAATAAATTCGTTTTTACTCTACTAAAACATCGTTAGTAAGGGTGTTCCCTGTTTTTCAATTTGTTTTTGAACTCTTGTTTTGCCTTTCACGTATATACAGTTTGTTGATACATTCAAGGATAAACACGTACTTAACGGTTGGGAATCGTTTATGTGAATTTCCTCAAACATTAATGTGGGAAATTAGAGCCATTAAAATTAGAAACAATAGTATGAGTTTAGTAAACAAAAAACTGGAAGTCTACTTCATATTTATTTTGAATAACGTACTGTATATTATACTGTATATTAAGTACAATGTTAACATTTCCTGATAAAAATACGTCATCTAAAACAATAAGTACTCAGTCATTGTAAAAAATGATCAAGCTTACTATAAATATCAGTAGCCCTTTATTATAATATTCTGGGTTCACATAGAAAATTTAGACATATATTTATAGGACGATTCGATAAATATAACGAATATCTATGAAGTATTTAACAAATTAGGATTATTATCTGAAGAAACTGTATGTGTTGTAAATGTTTTTTCTTTTTCCGTTAAATTATTAAACACAGCTTATTGGAACATTTTTTACTATGAAGCCCCTAATACTGGTGCATTTTACGTTAATTCCCTTATAATTAGACGACAATTAAGCTACAGTGCTTAGTAAAAATAATAAAAATTACATTTATACACTGATTAATAGGTCAAGATAATAATAATACTCTCCGTAAAATTTATGTTTTTACGTAAAAGAAAATCCTGTACTTATTTGAGACAGAAATATGGAAAACATATAAACAATCAATTATGTTATCTTGACATATACTCTTTGAAAGTACGAGGAAAAAAATAATTTTCACATAAACATAGATGAATTAAAATAAAATAAAATAAGGTAACCTAACTTATTATAAAGTAAATATGAATCGTAAACTCACGAACGAAGTAAATCGTAATACGTAATGAATCGTAAACACGTAAATTCTTCTCTGAAGTGGTATCATAGAAGAAATGCTTACTCGGTATTGAAAACATATTGAAGAACTAAAAGATTGAGATTGAGACCATTATAATAAGCCTTATATGTTAGTATTATTCAAAATAGAATCCTTTTCAGATATATTTACATAGAAATTATACTAGTATATGGTAGGCTAATAATTACCTGGAGATGAACTGTGGAGGAGTTTGAGAGGCCTGACGGGCAGGAATAAAGAAAATGGCTGCTGACAAAAACATTGAGGAGCGTTCGTCGAGACTCTACGCACCTACTAGGTATTGCGTCAAGTCACGCGGAAAATGCCAAAAGTGGATTGGTGGAAAATCATGCGCATAAAGAGAGACACGTGGAATAATCTGCGGTGGAAAACTTGACATTGTTGTGTTTAATTTTCTTCAAGGTTAACTCCTCGTCAACATCGGCTGGATTCTCGTGGGTGAACCTAGTTCCGCGAATGAAGGTCCTGGCAGCCAACGAAATTCCAATGGAGATTCATAGAACAGTTCAAAGCCTAGGGGGGATCAAGCTATACAGCGTAGGTTAATTTTTGCCATTTTGAAATTTCTTTTCTCAAAAACTAATTAAGCAAACACCTTCTATATCACATGTTTTTTATATATATATATATATATATATATATATATATATATATATATATATATATATATATATATATATATTGTTTTAATGGGTAGTTAAAGAAGATGATTTACAATATACCCCAACTTATTTATTTACGCACATTTAAATTTTTCAAAATTTTTTTAATTTTCTTTTTTAAACTAACCCATTTTAGTACATTTCCTCAGCTTAAAACGATGTCTAAATCTACATGAAAAAATCATATTGACATCTCATACGGTTGTTAACTCTTCCATCCAACCACATACTTAGGGTGGTATCGAACTTTTGAAAACTGAGTAAAATATAAAACTTATGAATATTGGAGCAGCTAGTTCTAAGTTCACTCTGGTTAGGTCTAGGCCTATTTTTTGGAACATTTTCTCCTTCATTTCAGTACATCACTTTACGTAATTTTTATTTTTTGAATAATTTCAATACTGTTTTGGATATATGAAACAACAAACGCTAAAACTGAAAACTAATTGCATATATTTTCACTATTTTGTTTATAGTAAACGATAAACAAACAAAAGACAATCCCTATCAACACTAATGACAATGCTGTTGGAACACAGATGACAATGACGTTGTAACACATATGACAATGATGTTCCTCTTCATTGTTATATTCAATAATGCCTATAGTTACTTCAACTGGATAAGAACTTATTATTTTAGAACATTTATTGCAAACATAAGCACTGTAAATTTTCCTTGCATATATGAAAGTAAAATCTAAAATGTTTATTTTCTGCAGTACTTACGCAAGTTAAATGTACTAAACCTGTTTATGTTTGTCTTGTGAAGTATTAGTATCGGTAATGCAGAAAATAAATACTTAATATTGTATCGTAATATGTAGCAATGCGCAAGAAACGTTTGCAGTGCATATACTTAAAATATTCATTATAAGACAAACTATACTTGTTACGGTGATCTAAAATTACTTTCAAATGAAGGTAATTAAACGAGGAACAAACAAAAATAAAAAATTAATGTTTTATTCAATTGTTATCATCCGAGACCCCTTACCCACCAGCATCTTGTAATAAATTAATTGATATATTTAAATTATCAATTGTTCAAAATAGCCTTGAGTCCCAAACATGAATAAATAAAATAAGACCAAATGGTTATATGTTAATTAATTCACACACACGAAGTCTGATATCAGCATCCTTAAACACATGCCATAACCGTTGTTAAGACAGTAAAAGTGTTATAAAAATACCATATGTAAAATATTTAGTACTTATTATTGAAAAACATTATTTTTTTGTTCCTAACAAAAGTTGTTTAGAAAATAAGTAACTTGAAGTTGTTAAAAATTACATAATGAGTACACAATAAAAAGAAACCCTTCCAGAAATATTTAGTTTTTGTTGCAGATGTTACTCTATAGTTATGAAAATAAAAATGTTGTGACTCAACATAGAGACATGAAACAATAGTTGTGACTCAAAAAATAACTTAGAAAATGTTTTACTACTTCTTTTATTTTATTAGTTAACTAAATTATTTATACAGCATGCTTGAGTAAACATTTAGTTTTAATTTTTAAGTTAGAGGATGAACATCATAAAATACGTTTGACCAAGCTACTTTTTGTATTAAGCACTAACGTGTTCTATATTTTCATTGTTACAGTAACTATTTTAAAATTTAAAAAAAACATGGAAATTCGGGGGATCGGCTTGTAAACACTGTATTCACTAAACTCCATACGTTTATATTGAAATATAATAAAATTGTTTTAAAAATAATTTATCAAATATTTTATATAATTTAATTTAAATGTTAGTATAAACTACAATACATTAAACTCAGAAAAATATGTATCTCTATTGAACATGGCTACTTAACTGAGTTAACAATGTACCAATCGTGAAATAAAATTCACTAAAATACTTTTATGAACCTCTCTGGTTAGTTGGAAAACACTAATTTCACAGTTCAATTGAGCCTCTATTTATTATAAAATTTTACTCTTGTAAAATTGAATATAAAATTTTTTACGTAAATTCCAGCTAACTTTAACTTAATAAATATGTTTTGTAAGTTATATAAATAAACTGGCATGACTACAAATTTTAGTGATTCTCCAGACCACTATTTCAATAATAAATTTGGCAATTTAGTGTATTTGATTACGTGATAGAACCAAAATATAAATAATCATAGTTAAAGAGATTATCATTTTAAATTTAAATACTCATTGCAGGCGAAATGTTTGTGACGAGTTGACTTTTGTACGCCGTTCCCCAGATATTGTTAAAACCATATAAGCATGAACATAACAGAAAAGTAAATGTGCGTTGTAAAATACTTTTAGTACAAGTGATTCAATACTTTATGTTACCAATTAAACGTAATATACATATTTGTTTTGATTATTTGCTGTTTTATTTTTAATTACGTTTACAATTACAACAAATATTACATTCATTAGTTTTTATTGCTATAACACTTGTTTTATTTAACAATAAAATCATTTAGAGTGAATACTTTACTATATCAGCAGTTATATTAAATACTTAATAATTATATTGGATATAAAATAAATGAACTAAGATCTGTCAAGACACAGTTTGGAATGCTACCTACCTTCTTTCATTCGCTATCCAAACACTACCAAAACGTAACAGGTGTTGATGATACTACTCATTGGGCAATCTCTTTTTGAATGAGAGTCCAAAGAATTTCATGGTCCAGGGAAGAAACCGGAAAAAGCAAAACAAGTAAAAAAAACCGCAGACTGGTTTTTGTACTCTATCATTAGGACAAGGTCTTTTGGTCAGTTCGCCTCTCCACAGAAAGCAATTCCCGTGGAGTTACCACACAAGGTATATTGTTTATACGGAATCGATTAAGTTTAACCTTCGATTATCAAATTTACTCACGCCATAAATCCTAAGTCTCTTTATTCTTAATTTTTCTGTATTTCCTTAACGGTGTTGCAAAGCCTATAATATTCCTCAATCTAAAATACTAAAAATTCCTCAAACTATAATGGATGGCTGTTTTTTCTTTTTTTCTACCAGTGTGGATTAATAGGTTAACTGCAGGGTGACAATAACCAAAATAAAAATATTTCTTTTTATTTGTGTTTATTTTAAATAACACAAATAAAAGGAAGCTCTGTTATTAATTAATTTGATAGCAAAGAAAACTAAGCAACTAAAATATTCGAAAGTAAAATAGTCACAACTATTTTGGATAATTGGTCTTTTGATAATACGGTTCGCCATTAACTAACTAACACATGCTGTAGCAAGGGCCTGCGTAATCTTATCTTAGGCTAAGCGGACAGTGTCATAACTAGAATCTATTTTCCGGTCTCGCAATTGCACCAAGGTGGTATCTATACTTATGACAAGATAACCAGACGTTTCGCCCATGCTCAATGGTATCTCTGATCTGGTTATCTGTTAAACTGTGTACATAGCACCTTGACGTGGCTGTCACCGGAAAATACGTGCCTATCTTATATATCTTGCAGTATCTATAAAATACTTAAAAGATAATTTTAAAATCAGATGGCATGCTTTTCGTGTTATATTAATATGTAAGGTTGTTCGTAACGGATTTTATTTGATTAAATATTTATTTTAAAATGTATTTAGGACAACCCAGAACGCTGAAGTGGATAAAAGCATCTCTATTTTCCCCTACTACATTTAAAAACAATAATAATCATGAAAATATTGTCCTTGTCTGAGAACTGGATATTGATCTAAGATATTTAAAAATTCAAGGAAGGTTTCACTAAAGAATTTTCTTTAGACCAAGAAAAACACGTTACAAAAATTATGGTCTATCAGGTAATCTTTTTTGTCCATAGGGTTTTTTTATTGCTTCATAGAACTTAAATTGTAACTTTTTTATGTATATAAGTTTACCATTCAAACTCATAGAATGCTGTCATTTTAAGCAAAACTATTTCAAAATGGTATTGTATTTAAATTGTAACAAATCAATGTAATTACAAAATATAGACATGTTACATAAAGGGTTTAGTAATATTAATAATGAATCTTATAAAAAAAAACATTAATCAGTCAAAAACATAAAACAAAAAATGTACTAACAGTGTTAGCCTTGAACGTGGTTGCATAACCTGAAACCTGCTTTGCAAAATGAAAAATTTACGTTAAAAACTTAAACGTTCCTTAACTTTTGCTACATATCATTATGTTTAGTACACAAGGCCGTTTCACATACCGTCGTATTTAATATTTAAATTTGTCCCAATCAAATAAAATCAAATGTCCACAACGCCCCACTTAGTTTTATTGGTCTGATTTTCAGCTGACTTACAAGCCTGGAAATAAATTATTTTCCGACACATTTGAACCTCGACTACCATCCAACATAGACACTGGGGTGGAATGTTATGTTTATGTCTAATTCAGGAATGTCTGGGGACTTGTCTAGTAGTGTTCATGTTGATGGAAACCATTGAGTTGACGCCGTCTTTGTTTTAAGAGGACTGAGCATAGAACCTTTCACATACAACCTCCACACTAGTTTGCCCCCAAGTAGCTGGATTACATCACTGCGCCTACCTTGTGCCACTAGTTCCACCGTTCATGCTTACTTAATGAAGAAGTGTATTAATATAATTTTCTGTCGGATTTATAGTTGTACATTTACGACACAACAGGTATAACAGTGTTTAACCAAACTTTCTGGTATGGAGTGAAGCTCTCCATTGAAATTTTTAAAGCATAATTAAACAGTTGGCTTGTCATTTGAATGATTACTTTGTTACTGAATATTTTGTAGAATGCCAAAATTTAATATTTGGAATTTTAGTCATAACTGCTGGCTTACATTAAAGATTTGGCGACGTATTTTACACTAGTTTTTGTTTTACATTCATACTTTTTAAACGACGTCTATTGATGTACAGTTATATGGACATGTTATTTCGCTATGTATTTTATAATAAAATTAGAAGGTTATTTGTTTATCATTTATAATAAAGCATACACTATAAATTAATATAAACTGAAAACTGTCAAAAAATTGAAAAAACAGTCCAAAACGGTTAGTTCGTTTCAAACAAAAAATTTATGTATCTGAAAATATATGGTATTCCAAGTATATTTGTTTTCCCCCTCTTAAATATTAATTAGGGAGCTAAGTATACTAACCTACTAAATACGAAGTATTCTATTAAAACAGTTTTACAAAGTTTGATACTGCATATATTATTTTTTTTATATTTTAACTGTCGTATTCTTATACAGCAATACAATTAATTTGCTTAGTATCAAAATGACTGTGTTTTATACTTGTCACCAGCTTAGTCAATGTATTGTTAGAATCATATATAAATGTCATTTTACATTGATACGTGAACAAAAATTTTAGTTTGCAGCTATAAATGTAAATGTATAGTTTGAATTAATATTAAATACATTCATATTCTGTTCAATGAAATCCTAACAGTTGTCTGCTTAAACAAGAAGTTGCGGTGGGCTGAAAAGGAAATGTTTGATACTCTCTACTAATATTAGTAAGCACCAAATAATAATTTTTAATATTTATTAAACTTTTTAAAACCAAACTATATAATAAATAAAATTTTCATGAAAATATTACATAATCACAGTGATTTTTCAGTGTAGTATAATAATTTTAGGTGAGTGTGGAATACAGGGGGCACCCAATTTAAAATATATTTTTAACTAGTCAATACTAACCCACGAACACTACTAATCCATAGAAATGTTTGAGGTTCGTATTATATATATATATATATACTAAAAAAAACGTGTATAAAGTTCTTAAAATTTAATCTTGTTACAATATAAAAATGTTGTAGACGTAGTTTTTTGAGGAACATTTTTTAAAAATTGTTTCTAAAAATCTATATTCCCACTAGAAAAATTCCAGGTATTCGTGACTTTAGGGTTAATATTGACTAGTTAATAACATCAGGTGGTACCTCTGTATTTACCAAATTTGAATAGCAAGTTGTAAAAGAATAATAAAATATAAATCAAGCTAAATAAATCTAAAACAATGTTAAGCTGATTTTTACCTTGGTGAAGTTCTGATATCCTTGAACAGGTATGCAACGTTGAACGACGCGCGAGGAACTGGTTGACCTGGACGAATATGAACTAACATAAGGACAAATTCTTTGACCCAAGATGTCAGGTGTTCAGTGAACTGTCTCCAGAACTGGTTTAAGGCGAGTAGCTACCCCCACTTTTATGCAGAAAGGTCTGTTCCTCTTGTACTTTTTGGATCCAACACAATGTTTTACAACCGGATATCTACAACTATTTGAAAGAAGCTGGATAGTCTTTTGAATTAAAATTACAGAAAAACTGGGATTAATTGGGTGTAAATTGACAATGTCATTATTAAGTTAGGAAATATTTTATTGATTACATATTTCCCTTTAAACAACTTTCTAGTTCATCTAAGTATTGCTTAATTAGCAAGTATCAAATCATGAATTTCTGTTCGTTTGTAGAATTTGTATTTTTCTATTATGAAATTTTTGTACTAATATTATAAATGAATTCATAATATGTTACGAGGAAAATTTATTTAAAAATAAATTAAATTATATTGCAAAAACATTTCAAGATGGTGTGATAGTAGCTAAAAAACCGTAATTTTATTTACGTATCGATAAGCCACATAATGCGGGTTATGGTGTAATATTTTGAAATGAAAAGATCTTTTATATGCTATGTATATTTATATATTTTCATAACTGAACTGAAAACAAAGTAAAAATGTGTACGTAGATAAAAAACTAATAAAAAAAAGGTTTCAATTATATTTATTTTTATAAACGTTTTTATAAACCATAATATAATTTTGTTTTTCAAATTTGTTAATGACGGAGTATCAGGTGGGTAAGAAAAATTTTTTTGGACATTTTCCATCTTTACGTTAAAAATACCAATCAAGACGTTTCGATTTGACAGTACCAGAATCTTTTTCAAGTGCTAAAAACAAAATTACACCTAAACTAACATGTTCTAAAATCACGCTCTTAGACTAATAATCTTATCTACATTAATTATCTTCATTTTAATCCAGAGCCTAGAATGGGGACAACAAAATGAACTTCTATTAAATATAAACAAATTTAAATATATAAAAATAGCTGAATTCATTTTAGGTTAGCATGGAACAAAATACTCTAAACTTGGTTGAATTATAATTAAAATGTCAAACGATTTTATAAACTAGAGCTTAAAACAGATGGAGTTATTGTGATATGGCTTGTGCGAGTGGTCTAAGAGACCTGGACAGTTAGCATGAGTTACAGGTTTAGTCCAGTCACTTGAGGTAAAAATAAGGTAATACAATCGAAGAAGGGCCAAATTTTCACAATTAAGCTCGTCTTACCCTTTACTTCAAATTTATTTAAGTGTAAGTTACGCTTTTTGTTATAAGAGGGTAAAAACCACCCTTTATAGTAATATATTGGAAAACAGCGTTTTAATAACATGTATTGTATTGGTTGGATTTTGTTAAAACATGTTAAATATATATTATTTTGTACCATAAAACTTATATTGTGGCTTTTTTAATATAAAATCCTTTATAAACTACTGTTTTTATTACAGTTTTGACAAAAAACTGCTTCGAACAAATATATGTTGCTATTTTAGGATGTATTTATCTTAAATTTTATTAAATATTTACTGCTTTTCAAACAGGATTTAATTAGTGACCATTTGAAAAAGTGCAGAAAGTTACTACCTTAAAAAACTAGCCCTTATATTAGGCGTTTAATAAAATAATCAATACTCTACAAATTTATTGTTTCGTATTATATATTTAATTTTTAAGGCTATTTAAGATGTTACTACCCTACAAAAGTAAAATAGTTATTAAAATTTTGATATAACGGTATTTAATTACTAGGCTATCTATTAGTGGTTGCTTGCGTACTTCTATCGTTCAGTACGTGCGCTAAGTGGCAGCCTACGACTTTCAGTCAGTTTTGCCATGCCTGATTTAATATTTTATTACTAAATAAAATTGATGATTTACTCACCACTGCAATGGTGGAAATATACCTTCGATGGTACAGTACCGCTCAAATTAATTGGAACACACAGGGAATTTCACTCTTTTTATCATGCGACAGTTGGCATCACTGCTACATCACTTGTATTGAACAAACTAACAACCTAACCTCAAAAGCAGTTAGTGCACATATGATTCTTTGTGTTGAACACATTTTCAGTGAAGTATTGTGTGAATTGTGTTATTGTTGCGCGTTTTTGTGTTTGTTAAACAAACTATTGTAGTTTTTCAATAACTCAACTGATGGATATCACACCTAGAAAACGTAGCAAGATTATTACACTACGTCAGTATGGAAATATGTCTCAGAGGATGATATCTAAAGAACGTAAGGTGGGTCTAGCTACTGTTAACCCAATTGTTAAGCAATTTAATGATACTGGCTCCTTTTCTGTTAACAGAATAGAAAATTGTGGTCGTAAAAGGAAAACCACACCACAAACTGACCGCCAATTAATTAGGACTAGTAAGATCAACCCCAGGTTGTCGGCTGTAGATTTGGCACGAGAAATTAACAAAAAAGGGGTTAATATTCATGTTAGTACTGTTAAAAGAAGGCTGTCTGAAGTTGGGCGAAAAGCTTACCGACCTAAGAAAAAGCAGCTTCTTACTGTAGCAATGAAGAAGAAATGCTTGCAGTGGGCTAAAACCTACAAACAGTTCACTGTTGAACAGTGGAAAAATGTCCTTTTCTCTGATGAAACACATTTTTTGGTTCAGGGACATAAAGTAAACTTTGTCCGCAGAAGTGCGAATGAAGCTGAGACATCAGCTCACATCCTTCAACAACCAAAACATCCACCCAAAAAAATGTTTTGGGGCTGTATGTCCTATAATGGTCCAGGTCCATTAGTTCCCATAGAAGGTATGATGAACTCAGACAAATATATTGCTTTATTAGAAAGAAGAGTCGTTCCACTCCTTTTGCAAATGTTTCCAGAAAGCAATGGAATTTTTTAACAAGACTCGTCTCCATGCCATACATCTAAAAAATGCAAGAATTTTTTTTTTAGAACAAAATAACGGTTCTGGAATGGCCTGGCAATTCACCCGATTTAAACCCAATCGAAAATCTATGGGCTATTATTAAAAAAAGGATTGCCAAAGAAGATTGTACTACAAAAACATCCATGATTACTGCTGTAATCAAAATATGGTTCCACGATGAAGAAATAAAAAATATATGCAAAAAACTAATAGAATCAATGCCAAAACGCTGTGAAGAGGTTATAA
The DNA here is from genome assembly GCA_035578905.1 of Stictocephala bisonia. NCBI lineage: Eukaryota > Metazoa > Arthropoda > Insecta > Hemiptera > Membracidae > Stictocephala > Stictocephala bisonia. The sequence continues at coordinate 349,540 of JAQJVL010000721.1, forward strand.
AACACAAAGGAGGACATATTAATTATTAGGGAGCTGTTTGTAATTTTTTTGATCAATAAATTGTCTTTTATTTAAGAATCGTAGTCGTTTACCTGGTGTTCCAATTAATTTGAGTGGTACTGTATATTTAGATTGTTGCTACATTGTATTGTCATCGCTAAAGTTGGAGACAAAGACAAAACGAATCATGGAGGTGAATAGCAAACCAAGACTAAACTTTGTATGTTTGTAAATGTATTATAACTTTGTATTTACGTTTTACTATGATTTTTACTTTTTTTATGATTTGATCATATGTTTTTAGGATTATTAGTGTTTTTGAGTAGGTAGTGGAGTGGAGTGTTAAAATATTTATATTAAAAAAATAATTATCCCTGTGCAATTTGTGCTACATGTAAATAACTAGATGAAGTGTAGTTAAAAATATGTAAACAACTATATAATTATTAATTTTATATAGATTTATTTAACTTATAAACTATCCCAATTATATTATTGTATACATTTTTATCATGGGCTGTATAGCTAAATAATTAAAATGTTTATACAATGTTAACGAATGTTGTATTTTATACCACACACGGATTATGGAACACAATTAATCCTCATGCTATATTTAATGTATATTCTTTGATGTGATCGGTATATTGAGAAAAGTATAAGTTCCCAATTTAAAAACAAATCCCTTGCCTCAATATATACAGTCATACATCAATATATCTCGAAGTTACACAAATCATATTTAAATTATACATAACTCCGTTGCATTTTACGATATATTAGCCATTAAAAACATTTTAAAGGAAATGTTATAAAAATTAATCTCCGATAAAATTATTTTTTAAAACACTTGCCTTTCGAAAAAAAATCTTTTTAAAGGGCTCAAAATTAGTAATTTTAACATGGTAGGCAAGGATTTGAACGGCCATAACTTATTTCGTTTTTATGCTTGAGTAATTTAAAAAGTGGCTTAGATGGCTTAAGTTAATTTGCTAATTTCTTTTCGACAAACTGTTGTAACTTGGCTGTTTTTATTATCTCTTCTTTAATTGTTGTCCCATAAACTTCAATAAGGGTTTAATTTTAAGGTCTGTTATACTTAAAAAAAGGTGGGATAAGTATTTTCTGGAAAGCTACTCATGTTTACGTTATTTTATGTTGAATTTCTAGTAAATTTACGAACAATAAAAAAGTAATTTTTTAACAGATGTGCCTCTCTCCCGATAAATTATAATGCAATAAAAAATGTACTGTTTTCTTAGTTATTTGTGTGCTTTTTTTATAAAACATGTACATATTTATTTTTGCAGATCGTTATGTTTTCAAATTGTATGTGAAAATGCCTTCAAAAACGTGTTGCAAATTTTACCTACAAATGGTAAATTTTTTTATTATAAGACATTCTTTGCTTAAAATTAGTAAATCTATCGATTTCCGGCGTTATTCGGAATGTTTAACAAACCACCCTCGGGGTGGAAGAGCTTATCTGCACTATATATTTTTTTATAGATTATTTTACAACTTATTTAAAATTTTTAGACAAATTTATGCATTTGAATAACTTTCGAATGAGAAACCTTTCAATGACTAGTGCGAGTTCAAATCCTTGCCTTGAGTGGAGTTTTTTATCTGTAACTTTCACCTTCCACTGTATTATATTTACCCATTACTCTGTGCGAATAAGCCCAAACAGATCAATAGTCTATGAGTAATGAAAGATTAAGGTTAAAAAAAATTAACCAGAATATAATTATAAAAATTCTTGATCATAATAAAGTTTGATAATTGAAAAATTCTATTATTTTCTAATTTGATCTCAGTAGAGACCGAGATTGTGTATTTTTAAATTTGCTTAAAACGAAAATATTACTCTCAGGTGATAATTATTTAAATTGGTAATAGATAAATACGTAGTGGTTTAAAAAAAATGTATTAATTTTTCACTCGAACATTATAAATGTTTAATCCAAAATCAGTTTTATAAACATGATACATTCAAAGCAATAAAATATATGATACGAGAAAGTATGTCTTGGCCAGTTAATTTACTAAAATTTTGTTCGAGAAAACGAGAGAACAGGTAATTTTAATTCAACATTAGCCTGGGTAATTTTAGGATATTACTTTTTAATCTGTGCCATGCCTTAAGAAATACTCAGAGAAATGTTTTTAGCTTGCAGAAAGTCTCCCAATCAGCTTAAAAGCAATGATGTCTCAACTCTTCAGTGACAAAATGCAACAAAATGTATACTTTATTTTTTTTTTTAAATCCGTTTTATAATATTCAGGCATATCTTCTACCTTGAAAATTAAGTAACGTTTCCTGTATATTTACTTTTTTCTTTAATGATTTGTTGTATATATTTTAGTCAGCAATTTTACAAATGTTTGCACACAGTCATCACAATTTTAAATGTTTGTTTAAACCACATTTTAACAAATTGTTGTTAGTGATGATGATACATTTTGAAACTAATATAGTATAAACATCAACCCAAAATAAATAATTTATCACAATATTAAAAGTTAATACTTCAATAAAACATGTAAAGTTAATATTTATTACCATTTTGACACATAAAAAAAGACATGTCTCTGATAACTTGGGAAACATTATACTAAATAAAAATTATTTTAGAACCGTAATACATGTTAAAATTGAAAATAAAATGTTAAAACATATTTTTGTTAATGTATTCACCATATAATAAAATACAGTCCATTAGATACATCGATCATCCCCTAGTTATTTAACACGTTTTCTATTAATAAAAAAAAATTAGGACATTATAACAATAAATCACAATATAACAATAATTTATAAAAAAAGTACGATTATATTTATGAAATATACATCAGTACTTTAATATTAGAGTTAATAGCTCCCAAAAAAACTATGTTCCCTATTCCATCATCAAAATGTTTAGTGGAAGCAGGATATACCTAGTATCATTAGGAGAA